>BQMF02000443.1:0-350312 GCA_027922465.2 Turritopsis dohrnii | reverse complement strand
AAAATATGAAATATAACGCGCAAATCGCTCTTAAATTGTTAACTTACTAAGGAGAAAAAGTATAGAGTTTGGAAGAATTCATATAACAACAGACAAACTTGCAGATGAGTCCCAAACAAGTGTTTTAATTCTTTTTAATACTTTACACTTATCTGTGACTCGTCTTTGGCAAATGTTTTATGTAATCTGGTCAAACAAAACAACATGTTGTGAAGTTGTCAAAATCGCAACATCATTTGCTTTATTCCTGTTATATTAAAATAAAGTTCAAACAGGAGTTAAAATCGCTGCTTAAACTACACGCTAGGATGGCAAGAAATGAAAATTATGATCATGCTCGTCTTATCGAAATGGTAGTAAAATATGCAATTTGTGTTTATTTGCGCGATTTTTTAGGCGTAGTGGTATAGTGGTCATCGTACTTGCCATCCGACTGGGAGGTCCAGGTTCGAAACCCAGTGCGTCACTACGATTTGCTTGGCAAGTGAATGTTCCTTCGCCCGGGTCAACCCATGCTATGTGAGGGAAACTGGGTACCACAGCTCTGATACAAGAGTGTGGGTAGATATTTCAGACATTGCAGCGTGCTGTGGCTCTCACGGGGTTCTACATCTGCGAGAACTCAAGTTCTCCCGTGTAGTACGAGTGTCACTGTATATGTCATGACTCCGCAGCTCCCCCCTGGGGGTTACATTGTCTGACTGGGGCTGTGACTCTTACTCCTTCGTGGGTAGTACCCATTCCAGGACATCGGGTCTGAAGCATGCTTAAAAAAATTATATGATTGATCTTATTGTTGAACATCTTAATTGATCATTAATAAATTAATGAGTTTTTCCAAACTTATTTTTGTCTGTTTAAAACACAAAGATTAACTCTCTTTTAATATACATTATCACTTAAGCCTGGTTTTCACTGATCGTTTTAACGCTTAAAACGCAGCGATGTTAAGCCTTAAAACAGTTTCAAGGCTTAAAACAAATAAGAAACTTAACTGTTTTAAGATATTTGTTGCTCATGTGAGAACACTAAAATTTATAAAATTTATATTTATAATAAATAAATAAATAATAAATAAATAATATAAATAAATAAATAAAATATCAAAATGTTGATATTTTTGTCTTAACACTTAAAACATTTTAATTGTTTGAAGAGTTACGTCAATTCCTAGGAGACAGAAACATTCGAATAATGAAAATTTGTGATATTGGTTCGCGAAGATGAGTCTTTAAGCTAAGAACTCACTATGCAATTCTTTCATGCGCATGCAATGCAATTTATAAATTTTGCAAGCAAAAAGATACTTGTAGTGGGACATGCTCATTTCATATTATATTATATTGCTTGCAAAGTCATGGATGCTGTTTATACAGCGATAGCGCTGCTTCTAGATGAAGATGATGATATTGAAAAAAGCGTTAACTCGTCGAAAAGAGTTTGGGTGAAGCCGATCTTAAAAAAACGAAAAAAATTAGGAGTGTTTCATACTCTTTTCCAAGAACTTTTAAATCAAGATTCGCAGGATCTGAAAGACTATATACGTCTTGATAAATCGCAGTTCAACCAACTTGTTGAAAAACTGTCGACGCGTTTATTAAAAGAAGATACACAATTACGAGAATCCATTAACCCGGACGAAATGTGCTGCTTAGCTTTACGCTATTTAGCTAGCGGTGAAACGTTCCGCTCCTTGGGGTTTCAGTTTAGACTTGGCAGAACAACGGTAGCTAGAATAATAAGTGAAGTAACTGTGGCTATAATAGAAAAATTTGGTCCTGAATTTTTACGCACCCCTAGTACTACTGATGAATGGTTGGAAATATCCCGTAAGTTTGAACTTCGTTGGAATTTTCCAAATGGTCTAGGCGGAGTTGACGGTAAACACATAGTAATGCAACAGCCTTGGAAATCTGGCTCACACTACAGGAACTATAAAGGGACTGACAGCATCATTCTAATGGCCATGACGGGGCCGGAGTACGAGTTCTTATATGCAGACGTTGGAGCTAACGGCCGAAATTCCGATGGTGGCATCTGGGCACAGTGTTCATTAAAAAAAGCTTTGGAAAGTAATACTCTGAATATTCCGAATCCAACCTCATTACCGGGAAGATCAGTTGATACGCCATTTCTATGTACGGGAGATGATGCGTTTCCTCTTACAAGGTATATGATGAAGCCCTACCCTAATACAGGCCTAACAAAAGAAAAAAGGGTTTTTAACTACCGTCTTTCACGTATGAGAAGAATATCTGAGAATGGGTTTGGTATTTTGGCTAATAGATGGCGTGCTTTTAGACGACCATTTGCGTTACAGCCAGAAAAAGTCAAAGCTATCACTTTAGCAACAATGATTAATACAGATTTTTTCATCAAATTTCCCGGTTATTTTATATAATTCCCATAGAGAATGGAGAATGTGATTTAAAAGTGTTCTATTTGTCAAATTCACCAAATTTGTCAAATTTGCATACTAGATGCATAATTTCTAGGTTCTTTTGGGGAATATGTGAAATCTCCGGACTGGGTTGGGAATTGTGCTAAAACAGAATTGAAGGGAAAGGAGACGTATCGTTTCTCTGTTTTACGTCGTTTATTAAGCTATACCTTACCGCGTTGAGCTTGCTTGGATTAAAAAGAAGATCTTCTTGGAAGAAAATTATTAAGCTATAAAAAGCAAAAAAGGGGTATGTTAAAATACTTTTCAAGTTAGTTAATGTAGTATCTCCAAGAAAAATCACGTCGTTCTATTTTTATAAAGCTGTTTTTTTTCACTCTAAAATAACCAACTGTAAATGCACCTTAAATAAACTAGATTAAAGTGGTGGAGGGAAAGGTGTTGTGTTCTGTTTGTGTGTGTTTTGTTTTTATTTTTGTGTCTGAGTGTGATTATTTTGTAATGAATAATTGCAATCAAAAATTATATAGAATATATAATAAATACGAAAATTCTATGTAATTTTTCTGTAAATTTTTCAAATCATATCAGATAAAAGTTTTTTGTGTAAATAGAGAGGGTCGTGATTATCTGTATAAGGGGTTTTAAAAAGAGTTAAGTTTGTTTTTCTTATCTTATTCAGCAACACTTGCTGTTGGTCAATATTGAATGATTGAAGCTTGAATTTTTATTTAAACCGAGTATCAAGTCATTCATTTTCCTTCAACTGTTTTTGGTTTTGTTGGGTTTTGGCTGAAACCCCTTAAAGTATTGTTCGTCCTTTTCCTCCTCCAAGCATTAAAGATGATTTTGTTTGATTTTGTTTTGGAATTTAAAGGGAAAATTGTTAATATTTTAATTTAAAATTACGATGCCTCAAGAAGAGAAATTGTTTGTGGGAATAATATTTGTAAAAGTAAAAGTTTCGGAAGTGAATCCATGTATTATGTATTGTGTTGTCAAAATTAAATCCATGAAATTTCCCTTCTTAAATCTGTTTGTTAATCAATAATTTGGTTTACCCTTAAATCACTACTTTTCCTCTTTAATATTGTAGCTTTTTTATCAATATTTTATATCAATATTTATATATTTTCACATGAAATATTCTTGTTTATAATAATGGCTATTTCAAGGCAGTGAAGGCAAAATATTGGGAGAAAGGAGTTTTCGTTGAATCTTCCAAAGTGCACACAACAGGACAGTTCAACAAGATTATCAATGTACATCAGATTCCTTGAGATGTTTTAAAATAATAATGCTTATAACAAAAGGCAAATGGCAATTGATGCAGTGAATGAATATTGTGACTTATTGTATGTTTAGTTATTACCATATTGTAATCTGGTCAAATTCATTAGAGCTAATAGTTGCAGTTACAAGAGCAAGAAATGAAGTGAATAGAGTTTGATCTGTCAAATTTAAAATCCAACCATTTGCACAAGTAGCTTGTTTTTGGTTAATAATGAGTACACTGAAATAACCGTTAATCGCCACCAGGTTCAATCGTACTTCACCTCAAAATCGATGGCTGTTCCAATTAACGAAGATGAGGTTGTTACAAAAATTTTGAATGACGATACAACAAAGATTTTGTGTACTTTAAACAAAATCTGCTATGGCTTCAAGTTCTATGGTCTCCTTCTTTAACAGCCATCCTTCTTTCTATTAGCTTTTTGTTTCTTTTGGAAATTTTCCATGCCAACAGAGCAGCGAATTTTCACAAGACTTGTTGTGTTCTTTTGTTTTTCTTTTGATTTTTCTGTTGCGTTTTTATTGCAAATTGCATGAAGTCAAAATTTTGTTAACAGTCAACACAGTTCGATTGTTTTCAACTTTCTTGTTTGTTTGTTTTTGTTGTCTTTCTTTTTAAGTGTTTGTTGTTGTTTTTTAAGATCTAACATAACTGAACAGTGGAATTATTACAAGACTTGTCGGTTTCTTGTCGTTGTTGTTTTTCAAATTTACACTGTTTTTCTTTTCTGTTCGTAAAGAAATCCATATTGTAAACAGTAGTTGTATTCTCTTTCACCATCACACCAGTATTACTAAATTGCTCGAGAATAGACTTAGTGTATAACTATTTAAAAAACGTAGCAACTGCCTATGAAATCTAGCACCTTCGCAGTACCCTGGATACTTCTGAGATGATACACGAAGTAGTAGCCTCAATATAACATAAAACAAACTTCTATATATGAAAGTTCAGTTTTCAATGCAGAATTCCTTATGCCTGCAAGGGCATCTTGTTGGTTGTACTTTGGGATGCCTTCAATATTCCCACAAATGAAATGATAAAGATTTTTTGTATAATCTTTGAAATATATTTTCCCTCTCTGTGTCAGATAGATATAATGTGATTAAATTATGTGATTTTGCTCGAAATGTTTTAAATTTCTATGAGTGATAAGTTATCATTTGAAATTATCGATGCATATGGTGCTCAGGAGATGGTAATTGGATCTGGTGTGAACTGCGATGTTTATTTTTTGTTTTGGAAAGAAGTAGCTGACCTTATTATCAAAGAGTTCCTATGGTTCGACATGATCTTTATGTTTATGAGTGGAAGGAAATTGGAAAAATACTTGTTAAAGGCTTTTTAGATACTGGCTATTTTCCAACAATTTTAAGTAAATATTTTATGGAAGTGGTTCTAGAATATGTGGGGAAATAAAGGAAGATTTCATTTATGATAAAAGAACCTGATGTTAAATCCAACTCCCCCAGTATAGCCAGTTCCCATGTGTTTGCCTTCAATATGTTGCTGAACTCCTCTCTAAGCTCACAGAAATTGTTGTAAGTACATGGTATTTCTACAGAAGGGCCACAAGTATGTGCAATAGGCAGCATTACTCTGTTCTTTGTTAAATATAACGGATCTGCGTTCCACAATAATCAATTCCGAGCCAGTCAATAAACGTAACAAATGTCGAAGTTCACTATCATTCAATCCTTTAATGTATTTCTTGAAGTAATGAATGCATTCACGTTCACCATCAGTTGCAGGAGATGAATCTAACAATGACAGCACTTTTTTGTTAGTGGGGTTCAAACTATCATAGATTTGATCAATGATTTTACTTGAGTGGATTTTTTCCTTCAGAGTAGTAAAGACAGGCACCCAACAAGTACACATAATATGAGGCTTTTGATATAACTCTTATTTGGCTAACTTAATCAGTATTTCATTTAAAGTTTTTGAAGTCACGGCATTTATATTTATCCAGAATATCAAGAAACTCCTTTGAAGAAATTATATCAGAGGGGTCGGTTGCTTCCATTGCTTGCTTTATCAAAACCTATTCATCTGCAGCAAGATATTTAAGAAAGCCATCAATCAGTTCATTATCGTCAGTTTCACAAAAGAGACAATACTTTATGGAACATTTACTTAAAATTCTTGGAAAATAGCCAGTATCTAAAAAGCCGTTAACAAGTATTTTATAGTAGATTTCCCAGTCTCTGATCTGTTTTTTTCTTTTTAGGAACCATTTTTCTCGATAACGTTATCCATGTTTTCCTTGTTTCCAAAAGAAAACTGCTACCATTTTAACTAAGCTGCGCACTTGCGCACATGGAAAAAAGTTTTTTTTTTTGAAACAAACTTTTTTTTTTTAAAGAAAAATTTTTTTGAAATAAAAGTTTTTTTTAAACAAAAAGTTATTGTAAAAAAAAAAAAAAAAAACGTGACCCTTCAGAGCCATTGTAAAGGACTATTAAAGGGGAATTGAGGTTTAGAAAAAAATTTTTTGAAAATTTCACTAAACATTCAAGAATAGCGTTTATATTCATAAGAAAAAAGAATTTTCAAAAAATCTTTATTATTTCACAAAATATAAGCATTTAAAAATTTTCATTTTTGAGTTCAAAGTCCGTTTTCTGACTTCATTGGTGTCATATCAATATACGAGCGCACGTGTTAGTTACTATAATATATCCTCATCGCTGGCAACATGCCTACGTGTCTTTCTTTGGGATGTTCAAATAACAGTGGAAAAGTCAAAAATAAGAGATACTTCAGGTTTCCTGATCCAAAGAAATGCAGATCACAATGTATTCGTTGGTTACATGATCACAATGTATTCGTTGGTTACATAATATGGAGAATGCAAAATGGAATATCAACAACTTTGTTCCAAGTAATCGTCGACTTTGCAGTGATCATTTCCATGATGAATGCTTTGAGCGAGATTTGAAGCATGAGTTAATGCCAAATTATGGATATAGTTCAAAAAAGTTAAAACCAGGTGCTGTACCGACGATATTTTCGCACAAGACATACGACCACATAAATATCGATGGAACTACAATATCAAACAAACAATCAGCATCTCGTAAGCGAAGTTTGGATTTGCAACATGCACATGTAAGTTGTAAATAAATTCACAAAACATATTTAATATATTATTAAATACATATTTTAGCTAGATTTAACTTGTGATCTTAGAGATAGGAAAGTGCGGATTATAGGACAGAAATTGTATCTCGATCATATGATTTCAGGAATTTCCCTTTATTTTCATAACGCGATACGAGTTATGAAACGTGTTATTTTGATTACATAACAGTTTCTATTATTAAAACCACAAATTACTCATAAATGTAAACAATTAAATATCTCATAAAAATGTAGTAAAAAGCAGTTTGTAGTAGTTTCATTTTTATAACATAAATGAGCTAACAATACATATAACATACAGATCAGCGTAGTCTAGTGGATAAGAACGCTAACTTGTAACAACAAGGTCGTGTGTTCGAACCCCACGCAGTTCGTCTGAAAGGAAGTATATATACTTCGGCGGTTGTAGATCTCTCATGTTCTGGTTGTAAAACTTGCATGAGTGCGCACTTTCCCGCAGTTGTGTTGAATATATCGCGGAATGGTTAGCATTGCGTCTGGGTGATTTATCACTGTCAGGTTTCTCTGGTCCATAGAGACATTCAGGTTACCGTCATTTCGATCGAAATTCAACAAACGCCAGGGCTTAGAAGTGTTAGCATGTATCCACAATGCCGGCTATAATTGCAAACTACATGCGCTGATCAGCGAAATACATACCATATACTAAACATCGTGGTAATCGCTAAAACCAAAGCTATTTTCTCTTCTTCATGAGATGGGAGTGAATCTGTTTGACTCACTCTTGTTTGAACTTCTTTTTGAGAATTTTTATTTGTTTTTGTTGGAGAGCTAGTCACTTTGGGTGAAATATGATGCTCTTGCATAACATTAATCATTTTATTTCTTCCGAGGCTCAAGTTGTCATTAGATATGAGAATTTTATTATTATAACCAGACACTCCCGACTTGATGTTTAGATTCATGTCACTAGGTAGCATGTAAATACCTTGTCCAACAGAATAATCAACTTTGCTTGAAGCGTAATTTAAAGTATCTTGATAACGTTTAATGTCATCTTGAATATCAACTCTGCGGTTAACAATGTCTTCAAAGTTGTTCATAAAAACTCTTTGAGCTGTCAAAGAGCTTGAATTATTACCTAAAATAGAAGAACGAGCTGAGGCTTGGGAACTAAGAACAAGATAAGCATATGCTCTAACACTCTCTGAAATTTTTACAAGACCTGTTTTTGTAAAGCCTTTAGATTTTTCTATAATCCATCGTGTCATGGAGTCGTCTGTGAAATAACTCAGACCTGGCGTTGGATAGTCTCTACGTCTTTTTTGATACGAGCTGTAAAAATATTGCCCTTTGTATTTTTTAGGATCAGAATCGACACCATATTCACTACAGATTTTTAAAAACTCTTCTTTGTTATAAGGATTATCGTATTGGTTGAAACTATCTTCAAAAGGTACAGGTGTCTGCAGACGCTTAATGATTCGTCTAATATGATAATAGACGTGAAAACGATATACTGCTCTAATCATAGGAGTAGAGCGACCTTCTTTCAGATGTTCAGAACTGACTCCACAAGCACTTGAAGCACACCAAGTGACAAAATTGAGTTGGGTTTGCCATAATTTAAATGGTTGTTCCTGCCAAATTTTCATGCGTTGTTCATTTTCGTTCATTTTGTAATTAGTAAAAATATTGGGAAAGCTCGCAGGAAAAGAACCATTTTCAGAGACAATAATTGTTTGTTTGTATAAATCTTTAGAATTCAATATCTGAAGGTATTGTCCTCCATTTGGTTTATAAAGCGCATTGGGAGCATATTTAAAAATATAATCCTCCATTATTTAAAAATATAATCCTCTATTCTCTAATACAAGAAATGTATATCACGGTAAATATCGCAAAAGGAGAAAAGACCATATATCTATCTTACCCCATTCAAAACTTGGATGGCTCAAAAGAAATTGCATTGGTTGATATGTTTGCAGACAATGTTACGTATGAAATAACCACAGACCTAAAACTGAAACTGTCTGCTGATGGGAAAGCTGAAAAGTTGGTACCTCAAGGAACATTCACGAGCAGGGAATTGAATGCCTTTTTAGCAGGTGCCTTTTTAGAAGGTGATGCAGAACTTACCCCATTAAGCAAAGACCCTCGAATAATCAAAACAAATAAGCTCGCTAAAATAATCAAAATTAATTTGCATCTATCTGAACTCGACAACACTCAAAATCTTGAGAATGGAAAGCTAAGTGATATTTTACTAACCTATCACATGGCTGAACATAGCGACTTCACACATGTTGAGCCTAAAAACCCTCAGTACAAAAAATTAAAAAATGGTGTATTTCAGTCTCTCACGTTGAAACTCACAGATCAGCATGGCAATATGCTAAAAGAAGACCTAGGAAGAACCGTTGTTTTGCACATTCGCTAAACCGAGATAAAAAGTAATAATTAATTATATATCATAATTAATAATGGAGTATGGAAAGAGGTTAAATCCAGAACGTTCACTTAGAACTGCCCGCGGTGTAAAAGGCTCTCGTCAAAAAGTAATTGTCACACACAATCCGAGTGAGATCGATCAAAATCAGTTATTATCGGTTAGGTTTCCAAATTTAGGAAGCGATGATGTTATTATTCCAGGAACAGCTAATCTAAGTTTTGATATTGAACTCGAGTCGAAAGCTGACTCAAAAAGAACATTGGTCAGTAACATTGGGAGAGCTATCGTTAAAAAGTTGGCTGTCAAGTTTGAAGGTAATGAGATATTGAGCATCGATGACTTTGATCTTTTTGGGTGTTACAGAGATTTATGGTTAACCAAGTTTGAAAAGAGAAACGCGATAAGACAGGGTATCATCATCGATGATGGGTGTACAGAGAATTGTATGAAATTGAGGATTGGTGCTTCAGATAAAGACACCACTGATGCAGAAGACAAGGTCATTGCTGACACCTATAAAAACAAGTTTGTCATTCCACTCGACTTTGAGATGCTAGATAGTACTATCCCATATTATCAAGCGGGTTTAGGTAATAGGCTTTGCTACGAGATCACATTTAACGACTATAACCGAGTTATCTATTCTGACCCTCCAACTTCTGCCGCAGGTCAAAGAAAAAACCCAGACGGTAAATACAAAATATCCAACATCTCACTTGAATATGAGATTGTGACACAACCCACCTTGGCTAGACAAATCGCTTCTGAATATCAAAACATGGCTTTGCTCTATGATAGAATTTTGCGACACAGACAAATTAGAGTAAACAAGTCAGACACAACATGGAATTGGTCATTCAACACACCTGCCAAATCTTTGAAGGGTATCTTAGTTCTGTTTGAAGAAGAAGAATCCTACAAACGAGAAACCTGCAAATTCTACAATCCAAAGATCAAAAAGGTATCTGTCATCGTTGAGGGTAAGCCTAACCAACTTTTTGCTCAAGGGATGCAGCCGTTTGAACAATACAATGAGATTTGCAAGTATTTTGCTGAAGGAAAACCAAAAGATAATAGCGTCGGTGAAAACCGAAAGCGCTTGGGATTACATGATGTAAAAGTCTCTGATTACTTGACAAACAAGTATGCTCTATGGTTAGATTTCAGAACAATTGATGAGAATGCCTTGCATGGGACCGGTCGAAGGATTGAAAATGCGAGTGAAGGCATCACTTTACAGATTGAAAAGACCGCTGAAACTGCAGGAAACTTAAACGCATATATATATCTAATAATGGACGCTCAACTAAACATACAAAACGGTCAATTTATGTCTGCATTATATTAGTAAAATGGATACACTTTACATGAAAGAGCCTCACACAGCATTATTCGTTGGACCAACATCGTGCGGTAAAACGGATCGTGTTGTAAAATTATTAGAAAATGAATACTTTGATCACTTTGATTTCATCGTAATTATATGTCCCACCTTAAGGTGGAATCAGACTTACAGAGATCGGAAGTGGTTCTGGAATGACAGCTATGTGATTTTAATTGAGCCGGAAGGATCTTTGTATGAATGGATTAAGAGTATGGACTTTTTCTGTGCAGGATATAAAACCTTATTTCTGATTGATGACATCATCGCTGATGAAAAATTGGACAAAAAGAGACAGCCTTTGCTCGAGTTGGCAATTAGTGGTAGACATCGAAATCATTCGCTATGGTTACTTACACAATCATACACGGCTATACCTAAAAATTTACGACGGCAAGCTAAAATGTTATATGTGTGGTATCCAAAAGATAGAAACGATCTAGCCGCCATTCATGAAGAGAACGATGTCATTGAATCGCAAGAAGAATTGAAAAATGTCAAGGAAAAACTGAAAGGAGGGAAACACGCGTGCCTAGTCATGAGAATGGAACACCCAAGAATGCACGTGATTTGTTAAACAGGTTGACATATTTGTTACAAGACTCTTGTAACAAAAACTATAAGACTACTGTAAGACTACTGTAAGACTCCTATAAGACTACTATAAGACTCCTATAAGACTACTGTAAGACTCCTATAAGACTACTGTAGGACTCCTATAAGACTGCTGTAAGACTGCTGTAAGACTGCTATAAGACTCCTATAAGACTCCTATAAGACTCCTATAAGACTACTGTAAGACTACTGTAAGACTACTGTAAGACTACTATAAGAGAATAATTTACGTCTCAATACAGGTTCTAGAATTTTACCAATATGTTTAATCCTCGATTCAAAGCGTACTCTATCAACAGCAGCCTCTATCCAGTTACCTCTACGAGATTCACAAGCAGAGATATAATGCACCATTACTTATATCACTAAAAGTAACCCTTTTTGTATGTTGATGGGAAAATATAATATCATCATCTGAGGATTCATCATCGGACATAATTGTTTACTTAAACAATGTTTATTTATTTATTTAACAATGTTAGAATATATCAACTTTATATTATTAAACATCATCATCCTCTTATCATTATTTTGTCTTAAAAAATACCTCTCTCTAATAAAAATGGCAGAAACAAGCGATCGGTAATTTAATCAACCAGAGTTATGATGTTACGGGTGAATTTCCACCTTCAGATGGTAAAAGACAAAAATTGCTCGAGTGTGTCTTAACTGGAAATAGCAAGCTATACTTAGGGAAAATGTACACGGAAGAGCAAATTAACAAACTCAAAGATGAAGAGGTAGAAAAACTTTTTAGTATTTACGAGGCTAAACTATCAGGTCAAATGGTAAAATCCTTAGGGGAAATCACTGATACGCATTTATTCGATGGGGGCTTGTGCAACGTTAGGAATAAACAATCAAGAAGCGCTGAGCAATGACCTGGAAACTGACCCCTTCTTAAACTCTGCCCTTCAAAGATTTACATGTGACTTATATTATAAATTCGGCTCATTATTAGCACCACTCAGTGTTGGACTTATTACCGGGAGGCATTATATCAATGAAAGAAATTTAAATAAATCCGATGATAATATAAATACAGCAGATAATAAAAATGTTAGAAGAACAGACTCCCATTCAAGTGACAACGAAGAACCCAAAAAAGGTTGAAGCGGGTAAGAAGTTGGCGGAATACAACCGTAAAAAACGAGAACAATTAAAACAAGTGTCACCTCAAAAAGAAGTGAAGAAGCCTGAGGCCTCTCTCACCAAACCAAATGAACAACCTATGAACTACACCTATGGTGTAGGTGGAATAATAGCTCTCGGTTTAGTTGGTGGATTTGCTTATTTTGTGTATAAAAAGAGAGAGCAAATATTACCCCGTGGGTCACCATCCACCCCCCTTCCACAAAAATCTAAAATACCAGTGAAAATCAATAAACATGAAATGGAATAAAAGGATAAATAACGCTATATATAATCTCACAATATATGTAACAAACATGGACAAGAAAAATATCGTCAACGATTTATATCACGCATCAGTCATATCAGCACTCGCTATCGGCTACTCTATGCTTGTAAAAAAGGTGTTAAAAATGACACCTCCCTCTATTCAAAAGTTCGACTTGGAAGATACGGGAAAACTAGTTGCCATTATCGCCGCTAGTGAAGTGACAAAGGACTACTTAATCAAACAAAAGATTTTGCCTGAAAATATCAATATCTAAATATGGCTTCAATCGCAATGATGTTAGGTGGAGCTTTAGCTAACGCTTTGGCTTTCACAGGATCAAGCTATCTATTTTCAAGTTTATCCAAAGACAGAATCGATAGGGAAAGAAAACGTCATGATCTGGCCATAGAAAAATTACAAAAAGCACAAATAGAATGGCAGCAAAAACGACAGGAAAGGATCGATTTCATCAATAAGCAGCTCATGCTCGAAAAGAAGGCTGAGACTAAATTCGTAGAGCTAAATGATGCAATGAGAGAGTATAATAGGGTGTTTAGTAATCATCTTGAACCGCTACCACGAGAGCCTGTATTGAGCGACTTTTATACACCGAGTCATGATCAACATGAAAGAGAATTGACTTTTATAGCTCTGAGTATGCTCGGTATTGGTGGAATGGTGTGGTATTTTGAAAGATGAAGACCATCAACAAAAATTATGTTACATGATACATGTAACATATACACATTCAGGTGGTTATCGTCTAGTCACAAGGTATGTATAGATCAACCCTACAATCAGAGCCCATAAATTTTGACTTAACCAACCTACAACTTCTTTTGCTCTGTTCAATATCCATGATACGATAGACCCAATTATTCCTGGTAAAGCCTCTGCCGCTTTAGATGCTAATCTACCTAGAAGTGATGCTAACGCTTTGAGTTTATTTTTTATCCATTCCTTTGCACCGTCCTTTTTATCACCACCTTTGTCAGGATTTTGTGAAGAGCTTCCAGTTGCTGACCCTCCTGGTAACAAAGCTTCCACAAGGACACCGATAGCCATACCAAACGCTGTCAGAATGCTAACGATTGTTATACCTTGTTCACGGAATAGTGTTCGTATCCTTTCACCTAATGTGGTATCTTTGTCGAGGACTTTAGCAATGGTTTCTTTCATGCTCGTAACTTGACTGTTTAGTTTGCCTTTTAGAATATTAATATTCTCTTTCCTAGCTTTCAACTCTTCACGTAATCCCTCCATTCTCTCTTCAACCTCTTTTCGTTGTTCATCTGTGTATGTTGCATCATTTTCCATTTCTTCCAACTTGTTTTTCTCCTTATCGATATGCTGTTCTGTTCGAACCTTTTTTGCAACCTCTTCCTGAAGACCTCCTCGTATGTTTCTCAGCGCTTTATCCAACCCTAACAGCTCACGTACAGGATATTCAAATAGATCGCCGGTCTGAGTTGTTTCATGATCGACCGATTGTTGTCTAAGCATTGAAATTAAACCTTCCGTACTGTTCACCACATCACCGGACATATCTTCCAACTCTACATCGGTTGCTGTTGTGATTTTAGATGTCGAAGGAAGCTCTTCTGCTATTTTGTTAAGTACGGCTGCCTGTCTGGCTGAAAATTTGCCAATAGGTATATCAAACCCTAAACTACGCAGTCTTTTCTTACCCAATATGTCAGCTATAGTACCGGTATCCTTTAGTATTCCATTGTTTGTCAATGGTTTGCTACTGTCTTTGTAGTATAATTCACCATCTCTAATTTCAAATTGATCGGTATGTAACACCTCAGGTTTTGGCTGGAAATTTTCGGATAATCTATCATACAGCCCTTCAACTAGTTCTTTCAAAACTCTAGTATTCAGACTGTGACCTCCAAATGATGTTTCTCGTTCACTTGATGTATGTATCTGTGCACCCGTACGGTCACCGGTCGGTATGAGAGGAAACGTCTCATCGGTTGTTTCATCTGTCGTCATCCCATGTTCTCCAAAGGGGTCAATGTCAATGTCCGCCATTTTATTTATTTAGAGGATAATTTATTATTAATTATGTTATAACATCCCTCTAAATATGAGTTTTAAAATTTATCCAAAACTACCCACTGCTCCTGAGGATTTGAATGAGCAGGAAAAGTTTAACGCAAGCGTAATAAATTCTGAGTTTGAAGAGTTGATAAAACTGAAGAACAAGTTTAGCATCAAGCTCAAGAGTATGGTGGCCGAGAACTGCCAATGCGAAAAACGCGAAAAATACAAACAAGAAAACCAATGTAATTTCCAATAATGATCAAAGTCAAAACAATTTCCATAAAAAAAGAAACAGGAAAAGTCAAGTCAAAGTCAAGTCAAAGACAAAGTGAAAGTCAAATGCAATCGCATGGCAGTTCTCGGCCAGTCGTGTGGCCGAGAACTGCCAACAATTTTTGTTTGCCGTATTATTTTCTGTTTGAAAACGGGCCTGTTTCTACTGCAGAAGTTCTTCCATAAAATCTTATTCAAACAGAAGAATTTCTGTTCTATGAAATGTTTCATGTTCCATGGAATTATCCAGTCAGAAGAATGTTCCTTGTGGGATTTTCACCTGGTCATTTCTTTTTTCTGGAAAATATACTGTTTTGTGCGATGTCCAAAAACCTTGCAGATCGCAATATTTACTCTCAGGATCAAAATTTTAAAGATATGTACCTTAAAGGTACAAAATTTAGCGGGTATTTCGCGATTTTCGCCTTTTGAAATTTTGTTTAATTTCCCTACTTTTCGAAAAGGGTTAGAAATTGGAAGTAAAACAAGCTTTGCTTAAGATTTCGTACTTTATGGAGAAAATATTGGTGAACTTCTACCAGTTCAGCCAAAGCAAGGGGGTTGGGGGACTGAAGAGTACATAAGTGAAGACCCTGTCCAATCCATATAAAATTCAAGATTTTGATAACAGACAAAATGTACAATGTTCTCTAAAACTGTAATCACAGACTGGAACTGTGCAGATTCACTTTATCTTTAAGCAACATATATGCTGCCTTTATGTGTTCGGAAGGTATGTCATCTGGATCTGGAATGATATCTTGACAACATTTGCGCAAATCACTTGAAATAAAATCAATAGTTGCTGGATACACTGCAGCACATGCAGCAGCTTCGTTTATACTTTGTAAATCTAGATGATGCCCTAAATCATTTTAAAAAGAACAACATCTACAGCAACATTATCTAAAGCTCATTCAATGTATCCACTCTATCATCATGATTGTAAGCATAAAGTTTTCATCTCTCATTCAAATATACCAATTATACGGCATTAAAGCACCAGAAGAACCATAGCTTATGAAAAATACAAAAACATTGTTTGACAAGGCCTGCTCGCCTAGGGAAGAAACTTTCTTAAAGAAGTTTGAACACAACTACTAACCACATTCTTGTAATCCATAATTTTGTGGGAACTCATAAATATGATTCGGAACTCCATTCGGCAAAAAGGTGTTATTTTGTTTTCTTATTCTGTGTGAATTCCAAATAGTGTCTTTGAAAATATTGATCTCACGCTGAATCACAGGAATCATTACAAATGCTAAAAGATCCCTATGGAAAAACGTACGAAAACATAGAATAATGATGGAACATTTTTTTTGAAAACAAAATAATTTTAACAGAATTTCAGAAAAAATTATTCCCTTAAAAAGCTTTTTTTGAAGCTAATAATTCTTCCCTTTATAATTCCCTGTTTCATCTAAAATATCACAGTTGGTATTTTTCCAAGATAAAGATTTAGCAGTTTATAGACAATTATAGTAATTTTATGCAACATTAAGAGAACAAGTCTAATTTACCTGTCCCTTGCATTATTTGGGTCATAATGTCCTTCTGACAAAAGTTGATTCAAATCAATCTTGAAATATTTTTCTAATCTGTCATGTAGCTCCCGCCACCATCTTTCTATCTACAGATAAATTGCCATAATTTAGTTTAATAATCTTTCAGAATATAAATTTAGTAATACTTTCAGATTCACTTTGTATTATAAACATCTCAAACATTAACATTAAAAAAACTAAAAAATGTTGACAGAAAACTTGATTATGCATCATCAATTAATTAATTTCTTAGATTGATATTGTTTTCACAATTCAGAATACATATAATTACCTGATTAGATGTTGAAGGTCCATATAATATCCTATCCATGGGATCTTCAATACCGTCAACTGTTTTTTGCAAAAGATATGCATGGATTGATGCTAATTTTCCTGTTTCAGTTCCGCAATCTAACCTTACATTTGCTGCTAAGGTTCTACTTTCAAGCAAATAATTTATGTACCAACGACCAATAAGACAAGGATCGCTATTGCTTACCCAACATTTAAGCATCAGTATTTTTCTGCTGGCTTGATCCATAATGCCATAAATAGCAACTGGAAAAGTTGAATTCATATAACCCATTAATTTATCGTGTCCATCAATTGATAAACACCAGTTAACGCCTTTTGTATTAAAATGACCTTCTCTTTTCTTTCGCTTGAACCCTAACCTGCGCCTTTCTAAACCAACAGGATCAATATCCGACATTGTAGCATAAACAACATCTCGAGTAACTTTTAAATTATGCTCTTGTCTGATTTTAGCAGTCATTGCTCTATATCCAAGGCGTATGCCAGGGCCTTTAAGTTCGGATTCAACAGCTGATTTCACTTCAGCTGCACTGATATCATAGTTTATGTATTTGATATAAAAAAAAGAAAGCATTCTATCTAATGTTCTCAGACTACAAGTCCCATTTTTAGTGAAATAATGAGAAAAGTCTCTATTTATGTAATCTAAAATTTCTGTTCTCTTTATATTATGTTTCACATATTTTTCTAGCTGATCTTTCAGATCAACATCCCCTTTCCAACTCATCTCATATATATCTGTAGCTAGTAAATAACAAAAACGCAATTATAGTCCCACAATTCATCTTCTTACTAACCTCTAACTCTAGTAGTATACTACTAGTGGTACAATTATTATGCTGCTGATCTGTTGTTATATTATTAGGAGGGGGTCATCACAAATCATAAAATTTCAGTTTACATTAAACAGCAATACATAACCTTTTTAGTACAGAAACATTTTTAAGCTTTTTTCACATGCACGTAGTTTTTGTCGTAACACCAAACAAACTTTTTTTGTAAGTCTTACCACGAAACAATGCCTTGATCTATATTTTCATTCACATGCACTAAAATTTGTTGCAATAAAAAATACAATATACTTTTGGAACGTTTGGAAATAGATCATTAGCAAAAAATGATGTAATTTCGAACAAAAGACGTCATTTCGAACGCTCGATCTAATTTTTTCGAACGTTTTTTTCTTCTTGAGGCTTACGGAGGCTTACGACGATTAAACAAATTTTTTTGTTTTTAAGGAAATCGTCGTAAGGGCTTATGAACGTCCGTAAGACCTTTCGAAAACTTTTCCTTAAGAAGAGAATGAATGAACATTGCCCTAGTCGTAAGAGCTTACGTAAAATTTTACGTGCATTTGAAAAAAGCTTTACAGAACATTTTTCTATAAATAGTTAAAGTTCCCCTCATCTAAAACCTGGTATACATTCCTTCTAACGATAAATAATAAAAACGGGATAGAAACCCACAGTAATCCTTCTTATAACCACGTGGGTTACACACTCCCCGTAGCATTCGGGAAAGCAAAAATACAGTGAGATCGATGTGCACCGAAAAATGGACGAGTTCCGTGTTTCGAGTGATACTAATAGACTCGCATTACTAACACTTATTGTGCTCAGTCTAAACTTTTTTCTAAGCAAACGAGAGGGTATGGAAACGAAACTGCGAAATGGTTTAAAATTAAGTTTTTGTTCACTGGAACAGGTACTTGCGTAATATGGAATAATTTGATAATAGAATTAACTTTCGAATTCGCGCGAATATTCCAATATAAAAATCATAGCCATACACAAAAATCAGAGAGAGACTAGCTTTAAAATCAAGTATCAAATAAATGTAGAAGTCGTTGTGTATTTGGTTATAATGGATTCAATCTTGAGTTGCATTCATAATTTACGTAAAGTTGGATCTGCATATTACACAGGTGATGAATATGATTTTACAAATTATCTGTTATGAGAATTAATTATAATCTTTATGGGAATGCTTCGACATATAAAATGCAGCTATAGTTGAGAGTAAATGTTCTTTAGGTTTTTTAACCACGAAGGATGACGTTGAAAGTTTTATTGAAAATTATCGAAAGGCCACTGGGTTATTCTTTGGCGTACAACATAATCGATCGAGGACCACTGATAAAAGTGGCCATTTTACTGGTGCAGGTATATTTTTAACACCGTGGCTAAGAGTATCCACAGACTAACTAACTACTTCTTCAGTTTCATTGTGTTGTTGTATTGTGTAGGAACTCCTGTTTTTGAAATGAAAAGGAAGGATTGGAGTGTAGAATTCAACGGTATACCATTTACATGTGAAGCTACTGTAGAAAGGTGCTGCATGTTTGGGAAAGAGTTCAGTCGAAAAACTGACACAAAGGTACATAATGGGCCTCGTACATTTTTCATTTGTTTCTCCATTTTTGCATGGGCTTTATAAGCGCACTTCACAAAAAGTAATAATAACAAAAAAGCTTTTTATTAAACCGTAGGAACCAGAAAATTTATATAACGAACACGGCTACTCCAGAAAAGAGAAAGAAACAAAAACAAGAATTCAAGGGTCCAGGAAGAAAGATTGTCCCGCAAAGTTAATAGTTCGGGAAGTAAATATGTACCCAAATTTTGGATTAGACATTGGCCTTTATGGTATGTCATCATATCGCCAAAAACGAAAACTTAAACAAGATAAATTGGAAGCGCTCCGAACAGCCATTAATCAAAAAACAGCAAAGCCATCGAAAAGGTTTTATTTGCTCATACCAACAAAAGAATCGCATGAAAATCATGATCCTGAACATAAAGGTAATTTGTTTGTGCAACCGTTGCACAAAAGAGTGATCGAAAAGATATACGAACTTGTTAGCGAGGGCATTGTTGATCCAAGGATCATTAAACTTCAATTGAATGATTTCGTAAAAAACGTTTTACAGAAAGATGCCATCACTGCGATTGACCCATCTAATGCATCTTATTATCCGGATTTAAATACAATTTCCAACCACATAAGATTGGCACTTCGAGCATATCGGTATAACAAGTTAGATCAAGCATCACTGCAATCTAAAATCGAGGAGTGGAAGAAAAATAATAGTGAAAGTTCTTTCTTTTTTCGACCTCAGTCAATTAGTGATGACGGAAAAGAAACTGACTTTCTGTACGTTCATCAGGAAAAGTGGCAGAAGGAAATGCTACAAAAGTACGGTCGAGAGATAGTTTTCTTAGACGCTACGTACAGAACCACAAAATACGCTCTTCCACTATTTATCATGGCAGTCCAAACTAACGTCGGATACTTTCCAGTGGCAGAATTCATTGTTTATTCAGAAACAAAGCAACGAATTAAAGAGGCACTATTAATCATAAAAGATTGGAGTGTAAGCTGGAAAATACTGTATGGGATGACAGACTACAGTGAAGCTGAAATATCGGCCCTCGAAGAAGTTTTTGATGGAATGACCGTTTATATCTGCGACTTTCACAGAGAACAAGCATGGACTCGGTGGGCCAGGAAAAGTGAAAATAAATTATCTTTCCAAGAACAGGAACATTTTTTATCGCACATGAGAAGCATCGCATTAAGTTATACGTGGAAAGACTTATGTGAACGGTTAAAAAAACTTAAAGGGAGTCCGTTGTGGGAAAAAAAATCTGTGCAACACTACGTGAATCAATATTGGTTCCCTCTTTTGCATAGATGGGTTAAATTTTTTCGCAATCCACTAGCCGACCGCTCCGTAACAACAAACAACGGAGTCGAGTCTTTAAACAAAGTTTTAAAGCATATGTACTTGAAATACTATTGCGATAGAACGGTTACTGGGTTAATAACAATGCTACTAAATACTTTCTTGCCGGAACGTTACCAACTGTACGCAAAAGAGAACAACAAACTGGCTTCGACGATCTCTGCATACAATGAAAACATACCCATCTACCTACATGAAAGGCCGCACAGTTTCGTAAAACATGTTCTGAAGAGACAAGATGTTGCGAAAACTATAGTAAAGGAAGAAATTAGTTGTGTAGATGAACTGAAAGGCATTTTCAAATTCCAATCGCAAACACCAGGAAGCAAAGTTCTGTATGACGTTGATCTATCCGTCCCTTCGTGTAGCTGCTACGACTTTCGCCACACAGTCTGGCCTTGTAAACATATCTTAGCCATCTTTTACCATTTTGATAGCTGGTCATGGGAGCGTCTCCCGAAATACTACATTAACAGCCCTTTTATTAGCATGGACAAAGATGTAGTTTCCAGAAAAATGAAGACAGGCCACTTCAGTAAAATTGAAGAAAATTCTGAGTCGGAGCTATGTGAGGACACTTGTGCTAAAAACGACCAAACACAACAAGTTTGCAGTCAATTCAAAGAATTACCGCCTCGACATAAGCACAATGCCTTACATCAAGAACAGCAACGATGCAGAATTATACTAAAGGAAGCTATCGACTTAACATATAATTGTAAAAGTGAAACAAAATTGAAAGAGTGTTTTGATCTTTGCCACCTGATCACAGAGAAATTAACTGAAGGTACAGATAAGAATGATGGCTTACCTCTGTCTAACAACAAACCAGATTGCCTTCCCGGAAAAAAGAAAAGAAAAATTCCTCATGCTACAGAAAACCTTAGAGATTTACCTCCTTATAAAAGGCCAAAGAAAACACATTGGAAAAGCAGAAACCGTGTTGGAATGAAAGCAGATGTATTCAAAAAATATTTCAATTGCAAACTGGATGTGTCCAAAAAGCAGTTTACAGGTATACCAATTAAAAGGATAAATAATGTTTGATTCATAAAATGAATGAAATTGCATTAAAGGTGAATTCTCTTTCAGGAAACATGGAAGGAAAAACTCCCAAAACAACAATGAAAAACATAAAAATAAACAGCGCAAAAAAAAAGGAACATTCAGGTACATAACTAAATAATTATGCTCTGGTTATAAAAAAAAGTCTCCAACTTTTCAGTATTCCTGACTTCATCTTAGGGAACAACAAGAAAATCATGACAGGAAAAAGTAAAAAGATAGAGGTACACATATTTTCTCTTCCTGACTTACATTCATGAAACACTGCCTGTTTGCATACACACCTAAGATAATAAATACTGTTTTTGAATTAACTACATAAAAATGCATCTTTATATTTTAGTCTATCATTGACATCCCAATTCCAAATCCTCCTACAATGACTATCATTCAAAATGGACCATTCAATCTCACATATGCCAGCTTAAAATCTCTTGAATGGAATTTGGACCAACAGGAATATGACAAAATCAAATCTTTTGCTCCAAATTTCCATAAGCATTGGTTATTTGACGAAGTTATTGATTCATATCTTCAATGGCTTTCTCTCACTAATAATCCAGTCCTTGTATGTGAATCAACTGTATTTTTAACTCGAGCCATAGGACATTCTTCATCTTTCCAATCACTTTGGTCAGATAAAGATGTTACACAAAGTGAATTCATCTTTTCCCCATACAACATAAATAATTGTCACTGGGTGCTTGTTGCAGTAGACATCAAAAAGAAATCAATCATGTATATAGATCCAATGGAACCAGTTACACCAGTATCAAATACCCATTTCAGAAATGCTGCATCAGTTATTTTGAAACTGGCAGGGAGTAAGTTAAAAGCAAATGTTGACGAGTTTGATGTGATCTCACCTAAACATAAAGTACAAGATGATTCTTATAACTGTGGTGTTTATGTCTGTTTTTATGCAAAGCAAATAACAGAAAGAAAAAGCTTGGAAGAGATGTTTGATGAAGAAGAATTTCGAAAGCACATCCTGGAAAAAATTACAGGAAATTGTTTACAAAATTTCAGAAATGGTTTTGATTTCATTGATGCTTGCAGGAAATGCAATTTAAGAGTGGAGACTGAGAAGGTGACATGCAAAAAATGTAAACAGTGCTATCACAAAACATGTGTACAAGTTAACCAAGATGATTTCTTTTACTGTTAAACAATTCATTTTTTATCTAGTTATAAATTAAGGTGCTTCCTCCTTAATTTTATGTATATATATATGTTTATTTCCATGGCTATTGTGTAGGTCTTCTTCTTTTTTATTCTACTTCTAATTTAATCTTTTCAATTATGCTTATCTGCTCGTTACAACATCCCCACACCACCAGTCCATATTATACTTAACCTTAGCCTCTCTTTTTTATTTTCTAATGAAGTAAGTTGTAGATGGACGAAAGTTAAAAGTACTTGTTTATTAAGAAAAAATAGTTTTACTTATTGAAAATGCAACTGTTATTGTCTCTTCAACTGCTACTGTGATACTGTACACACATATCATTGTGTGATTATGAATTTTTATAACATCATTTTCAGATAATATTAATAGTATTAAAATAAAATCATTATGATTTTTACTAGCACTAAGGATGGTTGTACCGAAAGCTTCTGCTGATTTTAATAAAAGTTGTTGTTATTATTTTTGTGTTTTAATTTTTATAATTTGTTTACAAATGTTGTAAGTGATCTGTGTTCCCAATAATTTCTTGATTTGTTAACTTTATTTTAACAGTACTCTTCTACACTTATTTTATAATAAATTAACTCTACTTACTTACCTATTTGACTTACATGTGATTAGATACCTAAGCCAAATAAATAAGTCAGTGTGTGTAGTAGAGTTAATTTATTGTGTAAATAAACCTAGGTTGGTTATAGAGAATTGTAAGCGAAACATTGGTGACAAGCCTCTCTGAAAGTAATCTCTGTACACATATATAAAGTAGAAGAGAATCTAAAAAACATCAACTTACACAACTGGTCTGTCTGTGCATTTAATTTTCACACAAATTTCCAAACACGAGAGCATAGTCCTCCTCGTCTAGCCAGTTTGACAGCACTCGCCAGCTTTTCACTCGCGCGGAACTGCACATCGATCTCACTGTATTTTTGCTTTCCCGTAGCATTCACGAACAAAAACTACTTCGTGTGAACATTGACACGAATTCGCCCATTATACCAAATCTACGGCAAACGAAAATTGTTGGCAGTTCTCGGCCACACGACTGGCCGAGAACTGCCATGCGATTGCATTTGAATTTCACTTTGACTACGACTTTGACTTGACTTTGACTTGACTTTGACTTGACTTTGACTTGACTTTTCTTTTTTTATTGAAATTGTTTTGACTTTGATCATTATTGGAAATTACATTGGTTTTCTTGTTTGTATTTTTCGCGTTTTTCGCGTTGGCAGTTCTCGGCCACCATACAAGAGATACAACAAGGCGATAGAACGATCGATGCTACTAAATGCTAGCTCAAGCGCTATAACCATTGGCTCTGGCATCGGTTCAATTGCAACAGGGGCTACTATTATCGGAATGCCTATTTCTGCAGGATTAGGTGGTGTAGCCCTAGCCGGCTCTATCTGTACCGGACTTGCCACAGCTGTCATCAAAAGATATCAAAAGAAAGTAGAAAAAGTGATAAAATTATATGATATTGTTACATCCTCAATCGCTGTGTTCGAAACTAACATAAGTCAGGCGCTGACTGATGGAAGGATCAATTACAAAGAATTCCAGGTTTTGCAGGGAACATATTACAAAGCTTTAGAAGGACTCAGTTCTACAGATAGAAAGATGGAGACTGAAACCCAAAATCAATTTCAAAAAAGTTTGATGATAGAACTCCAAAACCTGAAAAAATCCATAACCGAAAATGGTTACTAGGATGTGTGGTTATGTGTTCCTCAATTTGAAAAAGTGATAAATGAAATGAGTTGGCAGCGATACAAAGAAGCTTTGGATGGTAGTAAGGACATGGCACAAAATACAGGGTTTAGGGTAAGTAATCATAAGATCGTCACGTACACACAAAAGAAACTAGGTCTAAGCGCTTATTATGACAAACGAATCGTAGCCGATGATGGGGTACACACCAAACCTCTATACTAATCGAAATTCATTCACGATAACACTTATTAACGCGTTTCACGTTAATAATGTCATGGGGAAATCCCCCCTTATTTTCACCGTTAAAAATATAGTAAATTCTTGATAAAATTATGAACATCGAGGGTGTGGGTGAAATTACTCTCGCCTACTACTACAGAAAATAGACTTAAACAGGGTAACGTACCTGAATGACCCCTTTTTGGCCCAAATTGGACCAATTTTCCAATATTCCAATTGCAATTATTAAGAAAATGAAAACAAACTTATTTCATTATAATATAAATGTCCCTACAATTCTCTTAGCTGAAGAAAATCAACAGAAAATAGACTTAAACACGGTAACGTACTTGATTGACCCTTTTTCGGGCCCAATTGGACCAACTTACCGGAATTTGAATTCAATGAATTACTAGGATATATAATGAATGGTTCTCCTTAGCATCTAGGTATCATTTACTATTGAGCTAACACAAAATAAGTCCCCAAAATAGACTTTTACAGGGTAACGTACTTGATCGACCCTTTTTCGGACCAAAAATCCCCCAAAATAGGACATAAGCCCAAAAATGATATCGAGATTTAATTAAAATGTCATAGGGCAATGAAATGTTTCATCACACCTACAAAACTGTTACTAATTTAAACTTTTCAGTGTTGAAATCTGTTGATTTCTTTTTTGAGAGGGGCAAATTTCCCAAAATCCCCTAATTTTCTGACCCTAATCTTAAAGAAATTTTCGCAATTTTTTTATTATTTATAAGAAAAATTAATCACCTATCAAAAGCTTTTTACAGAACTCAAATACCTTTTTGCTAACTTGAGATATTTGAAAAATGGTAAGGCAAGGTGAAAAAACTCAAATTTCCCGATCGCATTTCCGAACGTAACAGCCGTGAAATGAGCTCCGTTCCGCTAAAAAGCTTTCCTTTTTCCTTATTTCTTATTTAGGAAATTTAGCAACAATTCTAAACCTGATAAATAACCAATTTTTCTTCAGTTCGTGTGTAATTTCCCTTACACCGAAGGACTTTTTTCAACTGTTAAAAATGGCTACCAATGCCTCACTTCTGTAAGCGTGGTTTTACGGGAGTTAGACACCTAGCGCTTCGCTTATATATCATTGGTCTGAACACGTACGGTTGTACGTGCAGAAAGGATGTCTACTCTGCTGTTGCTACTTCACAGTTGCTACTGCACAGTATAAGTTTGTTGCTACTACAATATAAAAGGACTAGCCGCCAAGCGGCGTCACTCGCCTCTAAAGCCGAATCTCCACTGACGCTATTTTCCGGCGTTTGTCTGATAATCCGCAGCCGCACATGCGCAGCAAGAACAAATTTCCAAAATAAAACGTTCGTCACATCAAAAATTTCGTCAGACGAAAAGTAGAATAGGCTTCAACTTATCGTACATCGAATTCTTTCGCAATTAAATTTAACCAATAGAATTGTGGTATACACCAATTCGACACGGCATTCTACCATTTTTAATTTCTGCGTGGTCAAGATCTGGGAACTACGAGTTTTGGCTGGAAAACTTCAGTTGCTGTAAAGACGCTTTATAAAGTAGAAGTATTATGCCTAAGTCGGTATTAATTACTATCAATACAGTATTATGGAAGGATGAAATTGTGCAGAAAACAGTTGTTGTGACGACATATCAAGGATTTAAAATGGAGAGCTGAATCTTTTCCCATTAATGGAGGGAAAACTAGAAAGGAATGTGGTTGCTTTGTTAGAACCACCATACAAACTTTATTGTTTCCCTAGGGTTTTGAGGAATGGTGAAGCTAGAAGGAGATGAATACAAACTTTAAAGCGGATAAATCAGCTGGGAAACCTTGTTCAAGTGATCTGTTTGCTCTGGTATATTATTGATATCAACATCATCATCAAAATGGTATCCCACTACCATAGCTAATTACTCTGATCCTACTTTGAAGTTAGGTTATGATAAACCTGTGAAAAAGACAAGGAGAACTTCAATGCCTAGTTTCCCGCTTGCTGTTAGGTGACTGTCATTTGGTCCAGCTATCAACAAAAACAGATAATAATTACACATGTCAAAAACACATTATTTTGGCTGAATACATGACAAACAGTTATGTATGGACACACTTGTGAAAGAAAGTGTTGTTTTTCTCCCCTGTCCTCTTTAATAATTGCCAAATCATTCCTTGGAGCAATTTTATAATTCCCCCCACGGCTACGTGGCTACGTGGTGTTGTACTACACTTATCGGCAGTTTCTTTCTTTCTTTTTTTATAATAAAAAATCAGCTTATAGTTCCGCCACGTTTTTTCAAAATGTTTCTAAGACAACAAAGTCCGTTAAAATAACTATATTTTTTACAATACATAAATCTTTGTTACACTGTTTATAAACTGCATAAACAGATCTTTATCTTCATTGGCATAACGCCACATAAATTCTCCAAGATGCGACACGAAAAGGTTTTTACGCACTCCAAAACTTGGCATTTTACTTTTTGCCTGTCTCCAGTGCCCTTAAATTTTATTTGTGTGATGACCGTCAGAGTTGACAAACTCAATGGAATGGTTAACTTTCAAATGATTATAATCCATCTCACCCAGGATATCGTAAGCTTTCCAACAGTCGGATATTATGGTGGTTCCAGGTAAAATATATTGTTGTATTATCGGAAGTAATGTGTCGCGATCTCTTTTATCGACAGGAACCATAAAGTTTCTTCGTGAATCTTGTTCAATGCTGCTAAATACCCATTGCCCTTCCACTCTGTGTCCTGAAAAAAGAGATTTTTACATGTAATATTGACAACGACAACAACAACAACAAAAAGAAGATTGAGAATTGAGGATAGAGGACAAATTGTTTACCTTTATGGTACTTTCTTTTTCCAAATTTAGATTCATCAATTTGCACTGTTATACCTTCACCCCCAATCGGTGAGTTTTTACTCATCATGATGTCATCGCAAACCTCTCTACAGAAGTTATCCCAGTCAACGGCAGTTTTCGATGAAATCCCCATTTCACGAACAATTTGATTTTGATCTATACCTGAAACATCAACAGTTAGCTTTTTTTAAAAAGATTAGATTTGCTTAATATACACCGAAGCAAACTTATTCCTGTCACTTAACTAGTGAAAAAGCTACAATTTAAGGAAATATAGCTTAAAAGTCTATGTGTGCGGCAGTTAAATGTTTCCAATCTGTAAGTTGATTAACCATTGGCACAGCTATTATTAAAATAATCTTATGAATGTTAAGCATTCAATTGACTTTGCGAGTAAAATATGGATGTAATAATTTTTACCTGTTGTCCACCAATATGTTAGTTCTAAGATTTCTTCTATTGTGAGATTACTGCTTTCAAACCAAGAGTTATTCCTTATGGAGACATCTTTATCTTGGCCATTTCTTCTACATCTCCACTTTTTTCCATCTGAAGAATAATTTCTACATCTCCACTTTTTTCCATCTGAAGAATAATTTGACGAATCTTTTAATTCCATTGGTAACGAACAATCTGGACATTTTCGTGACGATGCAAGTATTTTGTTATCAAAGCACCACTGTAATGCTGTTTCCTTATTTGGGATTACGGTTGTTATCAAGGACCGAAAAGTTGCACGTAAATTTGGTTCGTGTCTTCGTTTGTTACTGCTCATTGACTCTCCAATTTGGGTCTCCTTGTCAACAAGATTTGTTTTGGATAACATGTTTGCTTCTCCGGCTTGGGTACCTTCAGATCTCATTCTTTTCATGTTTTTTGTTTAAATTTTCAATAATCTAAAGAAGAATAAATGGATTTGTAATGTGGTGTGTAGGCATCGTGACCTTTTGGAAGAGTGTCAGAGATAATTTACTGGACTTTGGCATGATTTGAAGCACTTGTTACTACTAAGACTTATAACTCTTTGTAATTATCTTGCAATTCTGAATTCTGACATCACATTTTACAATATATAAACTTCAATATAAATGTATAAGACAACAGGATATTATCAAATACTCGTGAATCACTTAATTCAAAAATCTTGAGGTTATAAACTGCCCAGAATTTTAACGGAGCTGAAGATTTCCCGCGTAATGTTTATCGAATTAATCGCTAGTTCTATCATTTAACAAAATCAAAAACCTATAGTTTGGTACAACAATATTATGAAATATTTTTCACTTTGATTTACACTTTCCTATGTATAGGTAAAAGATATCAATATTCAAAATTTTCAAGAATTACGCCCTTTTCTTCTAGGGCGTTTTTTAAATTTTCAGTTATTAATTTAGGAACTTTAGATTTTCGCTTGTGTTGATATTCCATGTTATCGATATGGTGGAAATCTGCTGGCAACTGACGAGATTTAACGAATACAGTTGTTTTCGCGTGATTCCCAGGTACAGTCAAAGAATAAATTTCTCCCGAATTTAGGGATGTTAACAGCTCGATTGCTTTTAAAAATTCACTTTTCGTCGCGCTTCTTAGTTTATGAGAAGAAAAATTTTTTGAAAAGGCGGTAAGTGACCACTGGCCCAGGCAGCATCATGATGGATGTTGTAACTTCATCCATGGTTGGCTGTGGTTTTGTCTTAGCAGGACCTTCACTGACAATTTCTTGAACGAACTGAAAGTAGATAAAAATTGTCATCATTAAAGTTGATCTTAGCAAAATGAATTGCATTTAACGGATCGTGATAGATTAATTGACCCTGTTATCACTCATCGGCACTTACAGAAAGAAAAATAAACAAGATGCCCTACCGGGCAGAAGTATTCCTGCTGATGACTGTAAGACTTTCTGGAGACTTTTCAGAAAGAAATGAGTGTTAGTTCACGCTTTAAAACCATATGCATAATGCGGAATGATGTTTGCAGTATTTTACATTTTACCTTTTAGCTACAATAACTATTAAACTTTGTTGTTTCATATAAAACTTCAGTCTTGCATAAATTTAGAGATTTTTTTAAAAAGATTTCCATTCGAAGTTGCACTCCCTAAAGCATCTTCAAGAAGCAATTAACTAATTAAAAGATTATCGCGTTAAGAATAATCTGTGCTTTAAAAGGTGAATGTTTGTTCACGGTTTAAAACAATATGCATAATGTGGTATGATGTTCTTTGTGTTTTACAGTTTATCTTGTAGCTGTGAAAGAAGTAATATTTGTTATTTCATATAAACTGCACTGTTTTGCATCATTTAGAGATTTTTTCAAAAAGTTTTTTATTCATAGTTATATTCCCTAAAGCATCTTCAAAAAGTAATTAAGTAATGAAAACTTTGTCACATTAAATTTTGAAGGGAAAATCTGTGGCGTAAATAGTAATAACTTCGAATTCATTTTAGTTACATTCCCAAGAGCATCATAAAAAATAAGAGACTTTGAAAAATTTTGCCGGAGATCAAGCTTAAAAAGGAACACCGTTAGTTTAAAAATCCATTACAGAACACTCTTCCGTGGACGTTTCAAAATACTCCTTTTAAAACTATACAGTATGAAAATCTTTATGTTGTTTGTACCTGAACTTCATAATAAAAACTTTTACGTGGCCATGCGAAATAATAAAAATATCTGTGTTTCCTTTTTATCGTCAGCTTGATAGTATACAAATTTTAGAATCATACAATATTTTAAATTCGACTAGTCAATTAAAAAAGTGGTCTTCAAATGATAAATAAAATAGGTAGAAGTTGATGAGGAAGATGAGCTGTGCTTCAAGATTCCAGAGCTTTATAAAAACAGGATAGCTTACCTAGGAACATAAAATAGAAAATTGTATTATATTTAGAAAAAGACTAATAGAAACCTTACGCATTTTTTTAAATCGATGTAAGCATACCTTTTTTGTAGTCGTTCATATCTGATTTGAAGCATCAAAAACTGCTTATTTATCAAGAATGACTACTAAGAATATTAGTTTCACGTAGATTATCAGTTTGGATCATAAATGTTCTTGATTCTTTTAAGTTTGACAGCCGTATAACCTCTTCTATATCCATATATTCAACCAAGAAATTTTCTCAGATCTACGCGTGCTTCTTCGCTTCCATTTTTAAAACAACTATGGAAAACGTAAGAACGTTGCATAAGACTCACGTGAAAAACATTTCTACCTTGGCATCTGCGATTTAGCCATATGTCAACTATTCCTTTCAGCAGAGCTTATATTATACACCTTTAGAGTCTTTTCAAGTAAAGTACTTGCACACAATGAATGTTGTGTGAGTAAAGATATTTAAAGCATAGAAAAAATGTAAGTTTGGAACTTAGAGGATTTGACTGACTATTTCCCATCGACAGAAATTGGTCTAGGTTTGGACAGTAAAAAAAAAAAAAATAAAAACACGAACGGTTTCAAAGTATTCCTTGCTTACGCAGGAATACAATAAATAGAATATTCACTTACAGTACTAAACAATTCCTTTTGCTGCTTAAGTGTGTCTACGAAATATGCAACTTTGTTGAAAATTTCTACTGGTATTTCCTCTTGAATTAGGTTGATTTCTTCGCCTTTTGCTTTCGAAAACAAGAATTCCAAAAGATGGATGGATACAGCAATTTTGGGAACTAATTCTGCCTTTTTTGATTTTGGTGTTGGCAAACCTTGTTGCATAGCATCGTTTAGTTCTCGTATAAAATTCGATTCCATCATATTGAAAGCACTATAAAAAACGAATGTGTTAGTCTTCCACAAATATTTCCGCATCCCTAAAACTGTGCTCGTAAAGTAATATACTAATAAAAGATTACTTACTCCATTGCTTCGTCTGAGAAGTAAAACTCCATGGGGTTATGTTGGTCAATTTTAAAAAGGGAGTTGTAGATTGATAGTACTTCTTCGACTCCAATTGAACGCAATTTGTCACAGCATAATGTTGCTCTTCTGGCAGGGCACGTAAAGATACCGGTACCTGAATCAAAAAACAATCAATGAGGCCATTCCCTTGGTCCATGCATGATATTATGATTGCCATGCTCCTTACTTGCGTTGCACCTTAAAAAGAGTTTTTAGATTAATAGAGTAATGAATAGATTGATTCAGGGACCTTTAAAAATTGATTTATCAAAAATTTGATCATATAAAGTTAAAAAATTTGTAAGTTAGCATAAAAGTTCTGATGAAATAACGAAATATCTCCTGGGGTTTCGTTTTTGTTGGGGTTACATTTATCCGGACATACTGTATTCAAAAAAGTATTACTGTACCTAAAATACAAAAACTGCAGTCTTCTGGCATTGTCCGTCTGTTTTCTGTCGCAAAGTTTACCTCGCACTTTTCCCCTAAAAATAGTTTGCACAGCAATTGACAATCTCCAATTGCATTCCCATCGTCGTTTTTCAACATCCTATTTAAGTACTCTGATATCTCAGGATTTGCTAAGAAGCATGTCTTTGTTTTTGATATTAGTTTTGTCAAACAAGAACAGACTTTCTGAAAACGGCAAAAAACTGTTACATAAACAGTGAGATCGATAGATAGTTAGATAGAATGTGTAAACCAAACAATTTCCTACGCATAGTGCATGGAAATTGAAATATAAAACCCAGTAGCTCTTAATAGACAATCTTTTCTTTGTCTTTGATATATTTACAGTTTTATTTTGAAAACTTACCAGATTGTGGAACCCCATCATGAATCACTAAAATATAATACATACTCACATGGATTTAAACTACATTTAATAATTACAAATATATTGGAAAGCTCTATTACTTACTGGCTTCAACAGTTAAATTAAGACCTGGAATAAAACATTGAAAAATTAATTTCGTATTCAAAAACAACAGTATAAAAAGAATAGAAATATTTACCCTAAGGTGCCACAGCCATCTGTATATTAATAGCCCATTCTCTGTCTGTTTGTTTGTAAGTCACGCAAAATGGTAGATTGAGTTGTGAGCGAAATTATTTCTTTTTTTGTGTGCGACGTGAGTTCGAAGCAAATACATTGCAACCCCAATCGAATGTGACTTTTTTTGGCTGATGAACTAATAGGAATAACGTTTTGTTTTTATTATTATTGTTAGTTTTATATTCCACGTTGCCTTGGCTTTGAAAACAATACATCAACTAAATACAAAGAAACTAACTGATTAAACATTTTGGACAAAAAGCAGCAGTGGCAGAGCGTTGCCAGTGTATCCTAACGTATCCTTGCCTGACTGTCTGAGACGGGTGAACTTTTTTTTCGAGCAATCAAAATGTTTAAAAACCGATAGGTAAAAAAAGAGTATCATAAAACAAAATTTTTTTTATCTCTTTATTCATTTAACACGTGCCTTTTCTCTCTCCTCCCGTGTGAACTTTTTAAGAAGAGAAAGCATTTTCCCCCTGTTCCATAGCACCCATGTTAGAGCGCGTAACTTTTTTAAAACAAAAGCTAATAAAAAGTTGAAGTTTTTTCTTCCTACGTTTTCTACGGAAGCCCATTAAGGCCATCTAAATTGTTCGTTTTATTATTTTTACGAGTTTTCATAATTTTGCCAGTTTCTTCAAATTATATGAAGAAAATAAGAATTATCGTAAATTTACTCATATAACATATTTGGAAAAACCCGACGTTTTGTTATTTTATTGAAATTATTTGGAGAAAAATCGAAAATCGTTATAATCTTCAAATTATTTGAAGAAAATGATATGCACTGTTAATTTACTCATTAACGTATTTGAAAAGAAGTCGGCGTGTTTTTTAAATGATTTCAAGTTGTTAGTGGATCCTGTGAGATTGAAGAAACTCCGTTCGTGATCGTTTTTCTTCACTTACAGTGGATGCAAAAAAGGAATGTAAAATCGAGCAGTAAACAAATATGGCTGCGTGCGATGACCATGCTGGTGCTACAAATGCTGAAGTAAGTTAAAGAGAATCACGAATTTCTGTTTGGTTGGGTTTTCATTCGCTTTTATTAACTACTTTATACCATTTTATCTTTCCAAGAGATTTTTCTTACATGCTGTGTTGTCGTCGCAGAGAGGGAGATATTGTAAGTGCACAAAAAAGGAGAAAAAAGTCTCTCCAGTCTCCAAACTACACCCTTTTGAATTCATATTTATTATTATTCATGGTTATATGTTCTAGAAAGTTTTGTCTGTTATCTCTGCTATCTCTGTCTCCACCCTATTACTATTCACTCTATTATGTGTATATATATATATATTCTTTTCTCTTTCCTCTTCCTTTCTTTGTCCTTTGCTGTATTCGTTTATACATGGAAAACCTTGTAATACATACAGCTACATTGCCATTGACTCCGTCATTATTTTAGATGGTGACATTCTTAAGAAAAAGAGGGTATGATCAAAATGTCCTCAACAAGATTGAACAATCGAGGGTAAGTAGTAATTACAGTAAATGTTACAAATATAACCTGTTATATATAATGGAGAAAGGAATGAAAGTTTTCTTTTATAAGAGTCTAAAATTAATTTGTTTTCAGTTTGGATTTGTGAATTTTTATAAACCATCTATTTATTCTTCCTGGCCCTATTATTAAGTCTAAGGATGGATGTTTTCATGTAGATAAATAGTGCTTGAAATTCTCATGCTTTAATTTTCTTTAGGTTTGTGGAGAATCTATACATTTATTACGTCATGAAGACTTTAAGGAAATGGGGATAGGTCTGGCTGATGCCCGTCTCATGGTTGAAAGATTCAAAAACAATAATAGAGCAAAGGAACTTGCAGATCTTGTTGCTGCTGCCCGTCAAGGAAACAAAGTTTCATCAAAAGTTAAACAGTCAAGCCATATTACTGTTCACTACTGTTGGCAACATTTTGATGAAAATAGGAAGAAATATACAACTGTTTCCATTTCAACTGGAGGTGGAAGCAGGAAAAGAAAATTTATCAGAAAAACAGCACTCGAGGATGTTTATAAAGACATGAAGAATGTATATTTTCCCAGTGGTCAGAGTAAATCTAAAGGTGCACTAAGTTCAATGATGACTTCATTTGTAGGTCCAGATTTATCTCTCATTGATGACACTAGTGTATCAATAGATGACTTCATGGAAATGAAAGCTATAAAGCATTGTAAATTTATTTTGCATACCAAACAGTGCAAACCTGGTGAAAAATTTCGATCGACTTTCTTGAGAGAGATGTCGTCAGATTCTGACTTTGAAGTTGACACACATATGCCTTTAAACACTCCCTGTTTTACATCAACCCCAACAGAATTGTCATCACAGTCTAGTAAGGAGCAGGATAAGATGCTTGAAAACAGCTTCAACACTGGTTTAATGAAGGAGACTACAGAAAACTATGAAATCAAGTACTCAGTTGTACAAGAACATATACAGAGAATGGTACCCTGTGAGCCTAGTTTAGCTGAAGATGTTGAGTTGTTGTCGTAATGCATGTTTCCCTGGGAAGAAAACAAAGATTGTTTCTAAGTAAAAATAAAATGGATGTAGTTTATTATTGGATTGGGAGTTTGGCCCCAGAACCAGAAATATTTGAACTGTTTATTGGTACTCCTGATAATTATACTTTGTTAGATCCAAATGACTCAATTTTGCAGTGTGAACATCATGTTGTGACAATGAAAGAAACAAACAATTCAAATTTTACTATTGATATATTAAGTAATTTGCTACCTGCTTCAATTGATGATCAATTATGTGAAGACACAGAAGCATCTTCATCCTCTAAAGTGACAGAGGTTCGATGTCCTATATGTTCAAATTTTCAACCAAGCAGTGAAATAGAAGCCCACGCCAGTGATTGTGCAGATAGCAAGTATCCAGCACTGCTATCAAGTGATGAAGAACAGGCAGATCCAGAACCTGAAGCAATTCCAAATCCAAGATCAAAAATTTGATATCATTGTGTAAGCCAAAGAAGGAAGCCATTAAAGTGAGGGTCAAGAGAGGCTCAGAATTTGATTCTTTTGTAGATAAGTTTACCCAAACCTGGGCTCAAAAACAAATTGGCTATAACATTGTAATTCACTTTGTTGGTGAGGCTGGCGTTGATCAAGGTGGACCGAAACGTGAGTTTTTCTCAGGTAGATATTTTCGTGGGGTATGTTTTGACCGTATGTATAGATTGTATGTGAAATTAAAAAGCAATTTTTTAATTCCAATTTCAGCATCTTTGAATTATGTAAAAGACCATTTATTTATTGATGCACCTGACGGTGAAGGGAAAATGCCAAACCCTGAGCTTTATGAAGATTGTAGCAAAGGCACATATTTTTTAGTCGGAGTATTAATGGCATATTCAATTTCATTAAGTGGTCCAGCACCAAACTTTTTTGCTCCTTGGATATATCATTATATATCAGGTGGGCAAGAAGTGGTTCTTGGCAGTTTGCCCGAGAAAATTACGGAAAACAATTTTCTCTCCAAAGCATATAATAAGGTAATTTTAGGAATTTTAGAAATTCTTGGATTCTTACAAACACCCAGTACCAATCTCAAAGGTATTTATGCTTTATTTATTAATACTCCATTATAATTTATTTATTCAAGATTTACACCATTGTAACGGATGAAAAACTTCAAGCCTTTTGTACTAGCGAGGAGGGACTAACTATGCTTGACCAGATAAGATTTCGTGGTATACCAAGTCGAGTATCTCGAGGTAAACTTCTTTAGCTTCTTAGGATTTTGGCATTACTTTTAGATGTGTCTTGTTCTTGTGTTTTATTCTAAAAGTGACATAAGCAAAATAGCCAAATAGCTTTCACTTGGCCTATAAGAAATTAGCCTATCAATAACCTCCATGTTAAGTTTCATGATGGTCAAGTTTTTGAAAGTCATGTCTTCTGAATTACTAGCAGCAAGGCTTTGGAACAATTTAGATTTGGGTTTAATTAATGTTTACTGCATCAAGAAAATTATACATATCCTAAATATTTTAGATCAATTTTCTTGAAAGAAAGACTCCAAAACGTTATACCAGCAATGCAACAGATAGTCGATGGATTACAAACTTTTGGTTTAATCAACATTATTCGTACAAACCCTGCTATTTTCCAGTATGTTTTTTGCCCTAGTAACGAGCTGACGTGGAATTTTGACCTTGTTGAAGATGTGATGTGTCCCATATTCAGTGAAGACGGAAGTTCTAGAAAGAAGCTTGAAGTGGACTGTTACAAATCGTTCCTGGATGCTTTAGAAAGCTTATATCATTTGGCAGGTGTAGCATTCAGATTTCTTACTTAAACTCCAAAATATTGATATAAATATTGATATAATGGATAAAACAATTAACGAGTCACTTTCTTTCCTTAGTGGTGATAGTTTCACCTCCCATTAGTGACGGGAAAAACGTTTAAAAAAACATTTTAATTTTGTTGCTCTGTTAATGTTTAAAGTTACAAAAAAATTTTTTGCTATTTTAGAAAAAGATCACTGTCTAACATTTTCGCAGTTTATGAAATTCCTGACTGGAACGCACTCCGTTCCTCCTCTTGGTCTTCCTGACGTTATTAGCGTCCATTTTGTTCATGGTTGTCGGAATGGTTGTACCTGCAAACCTACAGTTTCCACATGTGCGTTGTCAGTGAGCATGCCGGTTCATTATAACACCCGTGAAAGTGTTTTGGTAGGATTGGAAGATGCTGTGAAGATGAGTTTTGGATTTGATGAGATCTAAATAGTTTCTCGCTTTGGTACAGTTTTGTTACAGTTTTGTTACAGTTTTGTTACATATACACAGTAGAATCTCGTTAATTCGGACCCTCTAGGTGGACAAGAATGTCCGGGTTAAGTTGAATCTGAATTAATGGGATACTAGAGTATATTTTACATTTCAAAGTGTTTTGTTTCTGCATTGCTAGTGCTTTGTGTTCTTAAAATTGTCAGTACGTTCTGATATCGTGATTCTGTATTTCGACATGATGAAATATCTTCATGTGTAATACCTTTATTTTGTGTTAACGACGCCATACTGTTCTATTATGAGTTATAGATGATCATCAAGAGTTTCATCGGAACAATAAAATTTCTAGTTTTGTTCTAAAATTTTATGATGTGATAGTGTTGTATATATAAAGCACAAAAAATTATGTAAAATACGTTTCTATCTATGCACTCAATGAGTTATTAATCTCTCCACTGCATGTTATGTGACACGCTGGCCAAGAACATTAAGCTGCAATCCTATTTGTTACATAATAAACTTTTTTAAGAGGATATTTCGACTGTTCAATCACATGTTCTGCTAAGCGCAATTCTGTAACTAAAGGGCTGTTTATATGAGAGGCGGGACGGGACGTTTGCCGGGACGGGACGAAAAAACGGGATGACTTTATCCCGCCTTTACATGAGAAAACATTAAGCAGGAGCTTTGCCGGGACGAGACAGCAATCGCATTTAAAACATTGTAAAACGTCCCGGGAAGGTGTGTTTATATGATGAAAAACGTCCCGCTTCAAGCGGGATCCCGGTTTGAGAAAGTGAGATCTCGCCTAACCGGGACGGGACGTTTTTTGTCCCGGGATAGTTTTTTTCATATAAACACGAAATAGATTTTTTATGAAAACTTCAGTGGAGGCGCGATCCCGTTTTTGGTCCCGTCCCGGCATACGTGCCGTCCCGCCTCTCATATAAACAGCCCCTAAAATGGGTTTAATGCTTAGGATTTTCTTTGCAGGATCACCATTGGTAATTAATTGTCTTTTTCACAAGTGCTTTTGACAGGTTGACTGAGGTTGTTAATGATAGAAACAGATTCCGATAAAAGAAGATTAAAATATTTATGTAAAATATTTCATGAGGATCTTACAGAACTCATGCTTGCCGTTCGTTCGGGCTTTAAATTAACTTCATACTTTACAGTGGAATCAGAAACCATTTAAATTCGCCGTTCCCGGAATGTTATGTATCCATTAATACTGAATACAACTACCACAGTGCAATGAGAAAAAATCATTAAAAATGTTTCAATGGAATGATAAAAGCGTATCGAAACAAAACTAATATTCTCACTACATATTTTCAATGTAATCTATTAGATTATTATACAGATCTTTAGTGTCAGAAAAAGTCTTTGGAAAGTCCAAGTTGTTAGTGGCAATATAATTCAATGCAAGTTTTTCAAAATTTTCGTCGCATCCAAACACAGGTTTTTCTTTGGTAAGGATTTTCACAATCTCTAAATCTGCCTCAATGACGACTTTTTTGTAGTCTGTCGTACCTAAAGAGGAATCCATAACAAAAGTTGCTTTAATTCCTTAACACAATTTCTTAACTGTAATAATATAAACGTGGCATACCAAGTAATTCTGGGATCTTGTACATCATATCAGGTTTCCCATTAGGAGAAGATTGATTAATAGATCGTCTTATACGATGAGTAGAGTTTTGATTGTATCTAACTCAGCTTGAATGGGAAATGTAAAACAAAACTTTAAGCATTCCCTATAAATCATCAAATTTAAAAGTTCTTTAAAAGCAACTAACACACATTCGTATATTTTACGTATCTGTCAGTTACCTTTGTATCGGGTCTGCTTCGTCCCATGAGCCATCATCGCTCATATCCTGTTTAACAATGAAAATAATAAATAGTGCAACAGATGGTGACAAAAATAAGTTATGATTCATGAAACACACACCCTGAAGACGTTCATCCACCATTGTGTGAAAGATCGGCGTAACTGCGACCAGAATGCTTCAATGCGCTATACATACAAATAATGAGACGGGACCTTTACAAGGGAGATTATTTTAACTTCGCTACATTTTCACAAACAAACAAAGACAATCTGAAACATACTTGGTTTGCCGTTGATCTTCCATAAAGAAAGCTTTTTACACCTGCCAGTGCATCGTTGTCACCCGATCTGAAAAATCGCTGCATCGCTGCTATATTCAAATTTTCGTTGCCGGCATCCCCGCGAATGACTCTAGCAGTGCCTAAAGTAAACGGAAAGTATAACGGCTAAAAACATTCTAAAAATGGTATATGAATAATCTATTATGTGTTTTATACCTCTAAATCTGCTAACGTAATCCCAGAAATAACGAGCTACAATCTTAGGACAATTATTAGAAGAAGATGTTTCCAACCAAAGCAGTTTTCTTGAGTAGCTAATAAAGATTTTGAAAAAAAACGACAATTAGCTAATCTGTTTTCCGCTGAAAGATTGAACTATTCTTTAATATTCTTCATACCCGTCAATACAGCCATGTATGCAAAATCCAAATCTTTTCAACTTATCGTATCCATCCAGATGCCATACTTGATTTGGTCCCTAAAAGAAAAGAACTTTAATCAATCAAAGATCACATTTGCAATATACCAAATAGAAATTTAAGTTACTTTTGAAAGATACTGTCTTCTTTTCAGTCGTCTTGCTCTCCGTTCAGAAACTCCACTTGGATCCAAAAGGTGCTGCATTTGACTAACCATGTTTCTGAAATTTACGATCTACCTCATCAGAATAAACTTTGTTTGGAGGTAATGAATGAACTGAGAAAAAAATTTTTTAACAAGGTTGTATCCTGATAACATATTTTCAAATAAACATTTTTGTGCATTATCATGCGGACACCATCTTCTAACCTCGAAATGTTAATATTATGCACATTTCTTAGCCTTTGATGTAACCTTCTGTAGCCAAGAAGTGAACCACTACCACTTATCTCATTCTAAAGACCAGTAGGAATGAACATAAGCATGATGTTAACGTCAAAGTACTATCAACCAACGAATATAGATAACCATGGTAAATGAGTAGTTAATTGACAGTTGATTCTTAGAAGCAAGAAATTAGTCAAAAAGTAAACCTGTACAACTTCACAAATTTTACTGAAAGAACAGTTAGATTTGCGTCGGTTTAATCCAAGCTAAGTAATCTTTTCAGGTGTCGTATGCTAAATAATCAAAACATTGGTACTTCATACAAACTACATATACACCCTATGGAACAAAGCAGTTAGAATGTTAAAGAAAAGCTTACACTAACCTCAAAGATATACCTTCGACTTGAAGAAGAGCTATAATTTCTTTATAGAATATCCTTGATGAAAGTAGTTGTGTATTTTTCCTTCCCCTGTAATAAATGGGACTGTCACGGGCGAGAAGAAATCAGTCCACAAAGCTACTAAGCATCTCACAGAATGATAAAAGATATTTGTAATCCTAGCTATTGAACTGTAATAAAACAAAAACCTTACTTTCAGTCAGTGTTGTTACATTACAAGCAGCCATGTTTGTTTACAGTACCACTTGGTTTTACATTCTTTTTTTGCATCCACTGTATTTGAAGAAAATATAAGACCAAACATAATTTCTTCAATCTCATTGGATCCAATAACAACTTACTAAAACTCTTCATTATTTGAGTAAAATAACAGTATTTCTTATTTTCTCCAAATATTTTGAAAGAAATAACAGCTCTTTCTATTTTCTCCAAATATTATGAATAAAATAACGATGTTTCTTACATTCTTCAAATAATTTGAAGATTATAACGATTTTCAATTTTTCTCCAAATAATTTCAATAAAATAACAAAACGTCGGGTTTTTCCAAATGTTATATGAGTAAATTTACGATAATTCTTATTTTCTTCATATAATTTGAAGAAACTGGCAAAATTATGAAAACTCGTAAAAATAATAAAACTAACAATTTAGATGGCCCTAATGGGCTTCCGTAGTTTTCAGTGTATTGTTGTACTGATCAACGATTGTTTTAAAAAATAAATAAGTAACACATCATGAAATTTGGGGTTTTTTGGAACCACTGTTTAAACTGATATTTGATTTCGAATCTGCCTCTGGCTGAACACAAGTTGTACGAGCCGTTTTTCAGGAAATATGAGGTTTATTGGGGTCTCCAGGGTGACACAGAGCAGGTGCATATGGGCGGCGAGCGACGCCTTGGCGGCTAGTCAATATATTAATAGCCGATTCTCGGTTTGTCTGTTTTTGTTTGTTTGTAAGTCACACAAAATGTAAGATGTGAACTGCGAAAGAAATTGGGGAGTCAGCAATGTAATACCACACATAAATTATTTCTCTTCTTGTGCGCGACGTCAGTGTGAAACCATTGCATTGAGACCCTTATCGGATGCGACGTTTCAGAAAAATTATCTCGATAACCAATATAGATAACTGACGTTTTTTGGGGTCCGCGATACAGGCAATGGGGTGATGACAAAATTTGGGTCTAATTTTTTTGAGGGACAGTTCTGTGGCATCATCGAAATCTTTGAACGATGATATTTCTGTAATGGTCCCATTTTTTTTGATTAATGATCCTATTTTTTTTGATCCGTTTTTCGAGCTCTACAACATGGTAACACTTTCAGTTGCCAATTCCTTAATTTTATTTTTCGTGAAGTCAACCCACGGCTGAACATGAGCGGCTAGTAATTAATTTATTAATGTTAGTTCATTAAAAAAAGAAACAACTTAGAATTAATTATCACAAAGGTAAAGGGATGAATGCCCTGACTTTTGGTTCATGGATGGTGCATGCAAGAACTTCTCATAAAAGCTGGTATTGCCACAAACAAAATTAACATGCAGGAGACAAATGCATGCACAATCCATGGTAACAGAGTACACGACGTGAACGTAAGTCAATAGGACTTGTACTCCACCTAAAAAACAAATATACAGAAATAAACTGTTTTTTAGGCAAAATAATTAAGTCACTATAAAAGCATATCTTTACATCCATATTCAGCATTGCAACAAAGAAAATGTTATTGAATTAACAAATTAACACTATAATATCAATCATTACATTTGAGCAACAGACACTCATGAGGAACAGGAAAACTCATGATAGTATAGAAAAAGTCATGACGCTATAGAGGAAAAGCTGCTTTTAAACAACTGCAATGCGTATCACTCCCAAAGGAGTGACTATACCATCAATGTACAACCAGAAACTGATATTTTTACTTTCTGGTGTCTTTGAAACTCATAATCCAAATCCTTTGCACATACCGAGTATATAGATGAAAACTAAAGATATGCAGAATTAAGTTACCTTAATACTTGTGGAAAGACAACATTTTGAGTATACATCTTTCCATTGATATAACCTCGTTTCCCATTATCAAATGCCTTTGCCCTGGAACATGCCACATATAACTGACCGTGAGAAATACACGGTCTCTGCAAAAACAAACCAATTTTATCAAATGTTTGGCCTTGACTCCTGTTAATAGTGAAAGAGTATGCCAAACGGATAGGCAATTGTCTGCGTTTTAATATAAAAGGCATACCTGTATCTGAAGGTAGCAGTTCAACCCTAGGTATGAAAGTTTGACAAATGTATTCACTGACGTCAAAACTGAGAACTTGAAAGGCAAACAGTTTTTGATCCATAGTCTATATATTAATACCCGATTCTTTGCCTGTCTGTCTGTCTGTCTGTTTGTTTGTTTGTAAGTCACGCAAAATGGTAGATTGAGTTGTGAGCGAAATTATTTCTTTTTTTGTGTGCGACGTGAGTTCGAAGCAAATACATTGCAACCCCAATCGAACGTGACTTTTTTTGGCTGATGAACTAATAGGAATAACGTTTTGTTTTTATCATTATTGTTAGTTTTATATTCCACGTTGACTTGGCTTTGAAAACAGTACATCAACTAAATACAAAGAAACTAACTGATTAAACATTTTGGACAAAAAGCAGCAGTGGCAGAACGTGGCAGCATATGTTCGGTTTGCCACTAACTCTTGCCTGACTGTCTGAGACGGGTTAACTTTTTTTTTGAGCAATCAAAATGTTTTCTTTTTTGCTTTTCTTTTAATAAATTAATTTCTTCTTTTAATTGTTAAGCGTTCTGATCGAACGTTTTTTTATTCTATTTATTCATTTAGCACGTGCCTTTTTTCTCTCCTCCGTGTGAACCTTTTAAGAAGAGAAACCATTTCCCCCCTGTTTGATAGCACCCATGTTAGAGCGCGTAACTTTTTTAAAACAAAAGCTAATAAGAAGTTGAAGTTTTCTCTCTCTACGTTTTGAGTGTATTGTTACACTGATAAAAGATCGGTTTTACCAGAGGTTGTGACTTCGAATCTGCTTCTGGTTGAACACAAGTTATACGAGCCGTTTATAAGGAAATTTGACGTTTATTGATACAGAGCAGGTGGACATGGGCGGCGAGCGACGCCGCCTTGGCAGCTAGTATAAATATTATTATCGAAAATTCGAACTGATTGTTTATATAATGTTCTGTTACAAGATACACAAATATAATAAGGGCCTTCTTTGATGACTTTCTTAAATGAATCTATCGATCCTATTTGTTTCTTTTGTTTATCAACCCGATCTTTTTGCCGTAGTTCAAACTTGATTTCTTCAGATTGATTATCATGTTGTTTTTACTTATACACTCGGGTTTTTTTTGTCAACCAGTATCCCGGGTAAAAACTTTTTACCGAACTTAACTTCGAAAGAGATGTGTGAAATATTTCCGTGTACGTAACCCGTGACGGAAAAATAAATCATAAAATCACAACTCCCATGTTGTAGAGCTCGAAAAACTGATTAAAAAAATGTATGGGATCGCTTCGCTACAACCAACCGTTAGATAGATATCTCTGATCAAAGATTTCGATGACGTCATATCCGTAGTACCAAATAAAATTTAGGCCCAAATGATGTGTCACCCCATCACCCGTATCGCTGACCCCAAAAAACGTCAGTTATCCCTATTGGTTCTCGAAATATTTCCCCAAAAACGTCGCGTTCGATTGGGGATGCAATGCAATGATTTCCCGTGATGATCATTAAAAAACTGACGTCAAATGATGCCACGTGCTTTTGGAATGATCGTGAAAAAAGTGTTTCTCGCCTCTACGTGGTTTTATGCGCACATATGAGGACAATGACCGTAAATTAAAACTAAATATATCACTCTCTAAAATTAAAGTGGTATGCACAACGCGGATTATTATAATAACATTTTGACTTGATTTCATTCGATAATCCAGCTCTCCGATTTTGCTGTATAGTTCGATTCATTTCTCTAAGTGAAGGTTTTTGTTCATTCAATAATCCTACGATTTTTCTTTCTAGTTTTATTCTTTTCCCTTTGTTCCAATTTTTGTTCATCAGATAATCCAATCCTCTGATTTTGCATACTTATCCAATTCTTTTCCCTATGTTTTGATTTCTGATCATCAGTAAATGAAGCCCGTTGATTATTCATATGTTATCACGATTTTTTTCTAGCATTTCTGATTTTTGGTCAAAGGAAATGCCAGCCTGATAACTTTGCATGAGCCCATGCTTTTGCCCGATTTTTTCATTTTCAGCAGAGTTTTGTACTTTACGTTTCTGTTCATGATGACACTTTTCAGTTCTTAGAAGTCTTGGAACCTCTGATAAAGCATCAGCACTAATCCGCACATCGTAACTTTGAACATGGTAATAATAGCTGTCTGTTTGTCCGTTAACATCAAGATAAAAGGTTTTGAACTGACTGAATCAAATTTCATTAACACGGACACACCATTAGAATCTGGTAATCCTGTGATCTGATTACGGGCAAGCGAATCAAAAATGTAAGTTAACCCATTCGCCCAAAACAAAGCCGTTGCAAAACCAACTTGTGATGAAAAGTGCTCCCGTAGTATTTCCACAATGGAAACGAAAGAGGAAATTATCGCCGTTTGAATGTAAAATCCCTGTGACTACACCATGCTTTTCAAGGGTTATGTTAAAACTGTTGTATTGTACGCTATCAGGTAAGTCATCAAAAGAAAGATAACCAGAGACGCCTTACTTCTTATACAAATCATTACCTGATGTTAATATACGATCTAAATCCTATTCAGACCAATACGGCAACTTCTTTAAGGCCGATTCCCTATTAGCCCGGGATACTTTGGTGGCGGCATAGAAACTACCTATGGTGATACGATATGCATCAACGAAAATCATATCTGCAGCAAAAACAACTTCAACAACTACAGAATTCAGTTACTAGTTTTACATTCTACTTTTTCTGAGTTTTGAGATTTACGAGTTTTGGGCTTTTCACGTCCGTGAACTTACGTTTCCGCCAAACCAGGTGGCCCTCAAATGAGGTGAGATTGGAAGATTAGCCAAGTAGTTGTGTCGTTTCCTAAAAGTAAAAAAGAAGAACAGTTATATCTAACAGCATATCACATCACTGAATATTATAATACACATTTTTTTTTATAAGAAAAATTTTTTATAAGAAAATGGGGCTCAAAAACCTCAAAACCTTAAGAAAATCTTAATAAAATGCCGAGCCTCAGTTTTCCAGAAATCAATAGTTTTACTTCTTGTTTGTATTGTAAACATTTTGAGCAAGCAAATATACTCTTCTCCCTACTGACTATTCCATGACATTAGATAACGGGAGAGACAAAAGGTTGTCATTCAAACTTCCCTCCTGAGTTCAGCGGGAAATCGTATTGCTATGTGGAGGAAAAAGAGATTTTGTTTCTCCAAAATTGATGTTTCTACTGCTTATGATTTAAGCAAAAGGAAATTGAAAGCGTAAAAGTTAAGAAAATATTAAGAAAATCTCAGCATCATTTGGTCAAAAACCTTAAGAAAATCGAAGTGACTTCCTTACAGCAAAAAAACAATGTGTATTGTCGCTTGTAAACTCAACAATAGATACATGCTAAAAGTATGATGCAAAATGAGTAAAAGTAAAAATTTGGAATGGGGGACCACCCCTCAAGTACATTCTTCTGGTCTTTCCCCAAATTTACAGCTTAACTCTTGTAAAAATAAAAGTTACACTCAACAGACTTAAGAACCATGCTATCTTTTCTTTAACATAGCACACACTATTTGAAGAAAAAACTAACAAAGTTAGTTATTGCATAAATTTACGATGTATTTATCATTAAGGATGCCATATTTATTTACCCAATCATTCAAATGAAATCTAATTGTGACCAAAACATTGTAGAAAGAATTGGTTGTGCAAGCATATGAATAGTTCATTAACATGTTTAAAAAACTTCACATGTGCGAATTTTGTTGAAATTTTGGAGTGAATACCTGAGGCTTGTTCAGTATTCACACTTACTGTCATTAGTTCTGTTATTAGTTGTGCTTCAAGTACTCTTAATTTCTTTCTCTTTTAGTATATCCCGTATTTCCTCTAATAAATGCCGCACTTATAGCCGAACAAATGAGGTCTTTGAAAGTGAAACCAGTTAATGATTCTGGTAAATATTGAGATGATTATCCAATAGAGACACCTTCAATTTTATTATGGATGATGAAGGACTCTAATTTTAATTTAATTATCAATATTAAACATTGCTGAAGATTTAGCTCTGTTATCATTTGTTGTTAAAAACCTTTTAAATAGATACAATGTTTTTGCACTGTAATTATTTATTTGTCCAAATTAAATTCCTGGCCAGTTTAATGCTAAGTTAAATGAACTTTTGCATTCTGCCACATCAGATTCCTGCTAATTCCGCCAAATTTTAATTCCGCCAAAATTTCTTCCTGAGAAAATAGCAATTCTAGATCTCTGAGTAACAATTTTTCTGCTTTGTTCACCATCTTTTTCCCAATGTTTTTAAGATGACGAGCAACTTCACAATTCAGACTTTATATTAGTTATACAATGGGAGCCAATTAAAGCTGCTATCAAGCTTTGAATAAACATTTTTAAGGGCATATCCATATATGAATAGCTGTGTCTGTTTGTTTCTTTGTTTGTAAGTCACGAAAAATGGTAGATTGAGTTGTGAGCGAAATTATTTCTTTTTTTGAGTGCGACGTGAGTTTGAAGCAAATACATTGCAACCCCAATCGAACGTGACTCTTTTTGCCTGATGAACTAATAGGAATAACGTTTTGTTTTTATCATTATTGTTAGTTTTATATTCCACGTTGACTTGGCTTTGAAAACAGTACATCAACTACCGTAAATCCTCGCTTAAGCGCCGCCCTTGAATAAGCGCCGCATCTTAGGTTGTTAAATGCGGCGCTTAATCGAGACATTTCTTGTTTTAGGGAATGACAAATGAATAACACGTTATATTTTATTCTAGACCAACACTTGGCCAGAGCTTCACTGTGATTGTCTTTAAAACAGATCAACTTTTCCCCAATTTCAGGCGTCCAACTTGCTTTGTAGACATGATGTCCATGAATGTTTGTACAAAATTCTATTCTATAATTCATTTTAAAATTAATGGGCTGTATCCTTGCCATGTTTTCTTCTTGACTATTTCTACTGATTATGTTTTGAAGACATTCTAATGCAATGGTATCACGAATTCGCATTCGATTCACGCATTCGAAGATCGAATGTTTTGTTGACGATTGCTTTCCCATTCGTTTTGAAAATTTGAAAGAAATTCATTCGGTGCTCAAGTCTACTCAAGATGGCAGATACAAATAAATTAGAGATGTCCCATAAGGGCCAGAAGATTCATTCTCACCCTGTTAAGATGGTCGCAAATACGGAGTTGATGAGAAAAGAATCAGAGAGTGGAGGAAAAACAAGGCAAAAATATCATCCTTGGTTTCTTTGAAAGGCAGTAAGATGAGAAAACGATTAGATGGTGGTGGTGCAAAGCCTTTAAGTACCAACCTCGAAGAGCGAATTATGGACTGGATAACAATCCGCCGAGCATCAGGACTTAGGGTATCGAGAAAGCTTATAATGAAAAAAGCACAATTACTGCATCAGGAAATGAGCACTACTGCAGGGGTTCTCGAAAATGAAGAGTTTAGAGCATCAAGAGGATGGCTCGAAAAGTTTATGCGCCGTAATAACTTGTCACTACGAAGAAAAACTTCAGTGGCTCAGCAGGATCCTGAAAAGCTCATTGCTAAACTTGTGTCTTACGTCATCCAAACACGTCGAATGCAGAAGGCACATAACTTTCAAGCAAGCCAAATAATTGCAATGGATGAAACCCCCGTTTGGAGTGACATGGTTTCACAAACAACGGTTGATGGGTGTGGCAAGAAAACGATCACCATAAAAAGCACAGGACATGAAAAGTCATGCGTGTCTGTTTGTCTGACAGCAAAGGCAGATGGGACAAGACTTAAGCCGATGATTGTTTTCAAAGGAGCTGTTAGGGAAACAAAAGTATTGTCGGAAGAATTTAAAAGCAAAGCGGTAATTGCAAGTTTGCCCAATGCTTGGATGAACACTGAATTAACCCATGTATGGGTCAATAAAGTACTAGGGACTTTTTCCTTCCAACATAGATTATTAGCATGGGATTCCTATGAATGTCACATTGAAGACGCAGTTAAAAAGTCATTGAATGCGAAAAAAATCGATGTTATCGTTCCAGGTGGATGTACTAAATACATCCAAGCGCCAGATGTATCTTGGAACAAGACTTTCAAGGCAGAGTGTACGGAACGTTATGATGACTGGTTAGCAGAAGAAGGAATAAACAACGAGACAGTTGAAGGAAATTTAAAAGCACCACCGAGAAGAGCCGTCATAAAATGGATTCTTGATGCCTGGTCAGCTCTTCCTTCAAATATGATCAAAGATTCCTTCATGCATTGTGGCCTGAATCTACCAGCAGATGGGTTACTTGACCACCAAATTCATTGCTGCAAAGATAAACAACTATGCGCCCATGGCTGAGAACTGCTGCGAACACAATTATCGATCCTCGATGAACCTCAAAATGATCCGTTCCAGGCAAGTGAATCCGATATCGAGGCAAGCACTTCCATGAGACGTGTGCGATAGCACGTGCACGCGCACACACACACATAAAAAAATTTGCGCGTGTGATATGTCGATATATGTGATATGCGCAAAACTTGATACAGCACTTGTCATTTTTTCATTATTATTTGTTAGGGTTCATGTGCTGAAAAGTTATTCCTTGTGGTTGTCCTTTAACTTATTTTTATGACGTAAAAATTCTTCTTCTTAATTTATAATTTTCTTATCTTACGTAGGTAATACGTGCTTCGCACGTGAGTAACATTAAGGTGGTTTTCTACTAGGCGAATAATGTTGCGTTGAAAAATTTCTTTGCAATCTCATTGGTTCACCAAACCGAGAGAATATTACTGCGCCAATCAAATTGCAGAAAATCTTTCCGCATCGATATTCTTCGTCTAGTGGAAAACCGCATTTAAGTAAGTAAATGGCCACCCTTTCTGTGATGTAATTTCAATAAAATGGCTTATAAAATGTTTGGTCAGTGAAACTCTTCTAAGACGTTTGTTATTATGAGATTTCAGCTGGCCATTACAATGACGTCAAAGTTTTTGAAAGGAATTTAAATAGATTAACGGGTAATGTGTTGCTTACTTATTTTAGGCACATTTTCATTGGTTTTGTAAAGAACTTTATTATTAACAAAAAATAATAACTGTATAATCTGTACGGTGGAACACTAGAACACACAAGAGTCATTTTCTTCTTCTTCATTCAGTTGAACATCGTTAGTTTTTCGTTTTTCTTTAATATCTCACCACAAGCATTGTTATCATATTTTCATACAGGACACTTAACTTTAAATTTTTTTTGTGAAGTGCAAAGATAAACGGCAATCAGTCTCTAGTGTTTGGGGTTCACTAGTTAAATCGTATCCCCGCAACTTCACTCATTGTAAACAAATTCATTGAATGTGCTGAGTAAGCTAAATTCAACTGTATAATTCACTCTGAGCACCCCAAGAACTTCGTCTGATTAAGCGCTGTAGATTTAAGAAAAATACTATTTCATGGACATTAAAATCGCACGCACAAATCAGTAAAATCAAGTTTGCGCATGGGAAGTACCGCACGCGAGAGTTTTTTCTCACGGAAGTGCCTGCGAGGATGCGTACGAGCCGGACCAGCTACTCGATCCTGATGAGGAAGGAGATGAGAACGAGGATGTAGAAATATGCTAATTATTTTACAGAGAAAAAAATATCTATTTGTCTGAAACCTCTTGTTTTGAATAAGCGCCACCCTCGAATAAGCGTCACCCTCGATTAAGCGCCGCATCAAAAAAGTCGAGTTTTGAATAAGCGCCGCTTTCCTTAATTGAGTATTTACGGTAAATACAAAGAAACTAACTGATTAAACATTTTGGACAAAAAGCAGCAGTAGCAGAACGTGGCAGCATGTTCAGTTTGCTAATGTTGTATCCTAACGCTTGCCTGACTGTCTGAGACGGGTGAACTTTTTTTCGAGCAATCAAAATGTGTAAAAGCTGGTAGGTAAAGAAAAGAGAATCATGAAACAAAATATATATATATATATTTTTTTGCTTTTGTCTTAATATTTGTCTTAATTTCTTTTAATCGATTTCTTTTAATCTATTTTAATCTGATCGAACGTTTTTTATTCACTTCATTCATTTAGCACGTGTATTTTTTTCTCCTCCTGTGTGATCTTTTTAAGAAGAGAAACCATTTTTTCACCTACTTCTGACAGTTCCCATGTTAGAGCACGTAAAACAAAAGCTAATAATAAGTTGAAAAGTTTTTTCTCTCTGCGTTTTGAGTGTATTGTAAAACTGATATTTGATTGGTTTAAAATCGTAAAGAAAAACCATGTTAAGTTTACGTTTGAAATGCATTGTGTAAAGCAAGAAAGTCTGCTGTCATTTTAGATGCGACGGCGACAATAATTGGCTGAGTTAAGAACATGCAAGATTTGAAACACCAGGAACATCTTTCTCTTCATCAGCAAAGGAAGTGTTATTGCTGGTTTTAAGTGCAATAATTTGGAGCAGGAGGTGGTGGGGGGGGGGGGGGGGGGGGGGGGGGGCGAGGGGGGCGCTGCCTTGGCGGCTATCTATATAAAAGCTGATTCTCCGTCTGTCTGTTTGTTTGTCTGTTTGTAAGATTATTTCATTTTATTTTGTGCGACGTCAATGTGAAACCATTGTATTTTACATGACGTTTAGGGAAAATTATCTCTGTAACCAATAGGGATAAGTGACGTTTTTATGGGTAAGTGATACAGGCGATAGGGTGATGAAAAATTTGTGTCTGATTTTTTTGGGGGGACGGGCCTATGATGTCATCTAAACGGAGATCGACGATATCTCCGAAATGGTTCGTCATAGACATATGATCCTATACATTTTCTTACTCAGAATTTCGAGCTCTACAAGATGGTAACACTTTCCATTGTCAATTCCTTAATTCCATTTGTCATGAACCCAACGCAGGCTGAAGGTAGACATGGGTGGCGAGCGACGCCACCTTGGCGGCTAGTAATAACTAATTACTCCACGACAGTCAAGAGCCACACAACAACTTAGTCAACTCAGATTTGGATACGTGGTTGCAGATGTTTTATAACAGTTACTCTGGTGGTTATAATTTTCTATCGCAAGTATATACTTTGATAATAATATTATATCTAAAAGCATGTCACCATGAAGGTTAAAACAGCAGCATGGCAATGGTTCTATCCCAGAATGCACTTAAATTTGGGTGAGAAAAAGGAGGGCGCACTTAAAAAAATTCCTTTTTACTTGACTACTGAAATTGAAAACATTTTGTATATAATAACTTTCATGTAATATTCTAGCACTCTTATCTCCTAAAATCAATTACTTTAGCTTAAACTTTCTCATTTTAAACTGCAAAATTGAAGGTTAACAATAACGGGCGTTTAACTGGGGCGTGAAGAACTGCAACATTGCACACACACGGATGGACTGAAAGATCAGTTACCTTGCAGCGCTGACCAACAACAGCAGCTACCTCATCAGGAAGGATATGCTCTTGATACTTTTGAAGAAGATGAAAGCTTTAATGAAGAAGATTTTGATCGTCAAGAGAACCAGAGGCTTTTTCAGGCTGGAGCAATGCTAGAGAGTTTGAGGAATCAACAACAACTACCTAAACAGCAAAGTCAGTATATTCAGCAACACAATAATACACAAGATCGATAAGGCAGCTTGGACGAAAATTCAAGAAATACTTGGAAATCACTTCACAGGTTAGTTCTTTTTAAATTTTTTTTATTCTTTCTAACATTGAGTGTCCTCTTCTTTATAAGTTTCTCATTTTGCATTTAAAGCTTTCTACTGGTCATGCACAGCAAGCTGAGGTGTATATTCATGATTTAGAGAATAAATGGGAACCAGACATTTCATTTATTTTAGTTTGTATTTATTTTTAGTTGAGTATCTAAAAAAAGAATGGAAAATGATACGGGACAATTACAGACGTTGTCTGTCTAAACGAGAAATGGCAACTCGTTCTGGGGCTTGTTCTTCCAAGCTTCCTAGCTGTAAATATTTCAAGCAAATGCAGTTTTTGAGAGACACACCTGTTAATAAAGAATCAGAGTCTGATGTTTCAATAGTAGCTATAAATGAAAAGTCAAGCAGATACTATAACTTCTATGCCCAGAAATCAAAAGTGAAATAGTAGTTGCACCGATGGCTGCAAAAAAGCAAAAGAAAAATGATGATGTTGATGCAGCAATTTTGAATATATTGGGAGAAATGGATCAAACAGTGAAATCTTTTTCAAATAACAACCAATCAAATATCCACGTGGAAGAATATGGTTGTTTAAATGTAGCAATATTCTAACACGTAAAATATTTTTTGAAAAACATACTATTTTCGAATTTTAACATAATATTTGCGTGTCTATCACATGGTATATGTTTTCTTACACCATTATTTGTATGCAAACATAATATATTGTGTTGTACATGATATATTTCGTTTTTTCTCACATTATATGGTCAACCAAATGTATTTCTAAAAATCTCATTCGGGTCAGTAATTTATATCATTAATGTTGTTGACATACATGAAGCATGCAGGTAGCAAATATTTCACATGCAATAATGGAGGATGAAGACAGAATTAGGCAATTAGTGAGAGAAGAAATAAGAAGGAGCACTGGATTAAATTCATCAAGTAGTAATATTTATAGTATGACTCAAGATTTAATACGAGCAGCAACAAGTTCTGCTGTGGAGGAAATTAATTCGAATACTGATAACCTTACAAAGTCGCCATCAACAACAGTTGAACGTGGTGCAGTAGTGGAAGTTGTACCACCTCCTCATCTCGTCAGCAGACCGTTAAGGAAAACAGAGAAATCATCACGACGCAACGGGCAACCCGGTCACCCATACAGACTCAAACCATATAGCCATGTTCCTCGTGTTGGTTCTTCCAAGGAGAAAACCAAAACATTGGAAGTTGTTTTACTTAATGTAAATGATGAGTTTAAAGAGAAATCTAAGTACAAAGTTGATGACTCTATGATTGTTGGAAGCTGGTGGTTTGACTTGGTGCCCAACAAGTCAGAAAAGCAAATTCGAGAAGAATTAAAGAATATTTTTTCAGCAAAATTACCATTGATTAAAAATTCAGACTTTGAGTTTGTAAAATATGAAAGGAGTTCAATATGTGACTCATCTATTGCCAGTGGATTAGAGTGGAACAGTACAAGACTGAAGGCTTTAATTGGGCAAAGCAAAAAATTGTTTTGCAGACTTATAAGTATTGATGCAACTTCTTTGATGGTTTCACTTGAAAGTTTAGAAACTTCTGATGATGATGATGTTCCTGCATTTATGCCAACTTCACCACAATCTCCAAAACACGCTCAGAGAAGTAATAATAATAATGATTTTTATAGATGTTCCACATCTGTAAACAACAACATGTCTACAAATATGGTAACTGATTCTGAAAGACCATCATCATCAAGAACAGGTGATGTTGAAAAATTAAAAGATATGGAAAATCTTGTTAAAGACTTACTGGATCAGCAAATTCCAACAAAGACGCCAACATTTAATACATTGAATGAATCACTATGTTATTTAAGCTCTAAAATTTCAGAGGATGCTGCACGGGTAAAAATTGACAGAGACTACTTTTTGGATGATGCCCTATCTTTTTATAAAAGTGAAAAATTTGAACCAACTCAAAGGCTAAAGGTACGTTACAGCAATGAGCCGGCTGTAGATACAGGTGGAGTCACTAGACAGTTTTTTTCTGAATTGTTTGAGCATCTAGAAAATGGTGGAGATGGTTTTCCACAATTGTTTATTGGTGAGAAAGGTCATAAAATACCTACATACGATCCGACTATTGCTGGATCTGATCTGATGGAGACGGTTGGACGTATATTTGCTCATTGCATTGCTCAAACTGGATTTTGCATTGGCAGTCTATCACCCGCTATATACTACTACTTGGCTTATGGTGATATCACAAGATGCATCCCATTATTAAGTATTGATGATGTAAATGATCCAAGGATTAAAAGTTTTGTAAAAAAGGTAATAAAGTTCAAGTTCAAATGTTTAATCACAGATATTGTAGACTGTATATATAATTTTTTTTTTTTTTTCATTTTCAGTTGTCTGGTGAAGAAAGTAATTTTAAAGAGTTAGATTCAGAAGAGGAATACATTTTGCAAGAATGCGAACAACATTGTATACTAACTGTAAGGAAATTGTTTTATGTATAGTACTTTTCTTGTCAATATTACTGCTATGTCTTTGCTCTCAGCTGCTTTTACAAGAGGGTGCCTAAATCATTAAGAGGCTGGGAATTTTTTTTTGAAAACTTACATAGACTTTGTTAAAAAGACGTGTATGTTATTCTAAAAACATTTTGCTCATTAAAAAAAACCCACACAATTGAACGCCAAGTTATGAAATGCTGAGTGATTCCCATTGAAAGATGTTTTTATTCAGGTCTTAATATATCTAAAGGTTTAGACTAGACATTTTATTGTAGATATTATACATTTAGTTGTACTCATTTTAGAAAAATAATGCTATGCAGGTTGCACAGTCTATCATGGTGCACTTTGTTCTCAGCAAAAGAAAAGTGGTGATGGACCAATTGAGAAAAGGTTTGCAAGTCCTAAATGTATTGGAGCAACTAATATCACATCCGGATTTATATAAAGAAATGTTCACTGGGAAAAGCCAGTACAATTCAGTGGATCTATTTAACTTGATTGAATATGAGGAAAACAGTCCACAAGCTGGGAAGGATGTTTTGAGAAAATTTATTAATGAGGCATCTTCAGAAGTACTTCAAAATTTTGTGTTGTACGTTTCTGGAAGTAAATTCTTACCGAGAAAACCAATTACTGTTTCATTTGGTCAACGCAATGGGTTTTTTGGTGGCACATGTACATTTAAACTGGAATGTCCGATCCTTGATGATTATGAAGCTTTTTCGGATGCATTACAAGCAGCTATATGCCTATCTAAGGCACATTTTACTTCCATTTGAACCTATAGTAACTGGCATAAAATGATCTTAAATTTCAATTATGTTATGAATCCCATATAACTCACCAGACTGTTGACGTATACAGAGGTTTTTTGGAGGCTACTGTTTCGTTATTTTTGATTTTGTTTTTTGATCGTTATTTTTGGTTTTTACAAGCTTTAAATCTTCAGAAAACGCCTTTAGTAAAGATTCCAAATGAGATTACTCAACTTTATAGAAGCCTGTCTCAAATTTACAAACAATACATATCAATAAAAAATCAGTACATTAGTACTTTTTTGTGTTCTTCGAACTCGGGAGATTATCACAGATAATAGTCAATGTTTAGACTACTTTTATATTATACGTTTATATTTTTGTTACTTACTTTATGCGTCAAAGTTTTTCGTTTCTTTTTGATGTTTTGTTTTCTTGTATGTTTTGTTCATGCAATACAGTTGAAATATATTTTGTTACACACGGCAGTGTGGACTTGAAAGAAACCTTGTACGCTTTTAACGCTTTTTCCTTATCTAAAACTACCTTTGATTTTGTTGTGCGGTGTATCTTTTATCAACAAAGAAAATACATCAGAACAGACAACTAATTTGAAACTAGTTCCAATGCTCTCATGTAAAGATCAGTGCCAAACGAATTAGAAATAGCCAATGGATCAATTTCTTCTGAGAGGCTATTGTAAGTTTCATTACTTAACGGGCATTCGACTTCAACAACGTCTACCGTTGATAAACCATTATCTGTTGGTGATGGTGATGACCAGTCCGTACCATACCAAAGTAATTCTTCTTGACTGATGGCGTCATTGTGAAATTCAGAAACATGATTTAGCCTTGAGTTTCTGAGATCCAACATTCCGTTTGACCATACTTTACGCGGCGACCAATTTTTCATAGACCTTACTGGATGAGCGTTCCATCCATTGACGAAACTTTTTATTACATGATTAATTCTGGGCAGGTATATGTATTGAAGGATGAACATATGAACCAGGTTATCCAGCTGTAGAAGACCTAAAAGTAGGGCATTTTCAATGAACATGGTAGGAGGTAAGGAGTACATTTAAATCCTCACGATCCCAATCGCAAAAAATGAATGCCATATTCATATTTGGATGCTAAAATAAGATGCACATGACTTAAAACTTTACCTTGCTCTTCAAGAGCTTGGAATGTGTAGTAGAAGTTGCAAGAAACGTAATTCCATACGTCTCTCCATAACCTTTCAATTCGCTGGTTATGAACTGATGACCCAGCTAAAAAACTACCCCGATTTTCACCTAAACAACATTTCGAAAGATTGAAATCTTGATTCAAGGACACATAAAATGAAGTACTCGTCGTTGGTCATTAGTTTGTTGTTAATTGTTGCTAATCCAACATCTAACGCAGAAATGGCTTACTTGAATTAATATAAACAATACCTCTTAGCTCTTCCATTCTCCTCCAAACTAAGACATTTTCCCCGCCTTTGTCAGTTCTTACTCTTGACGGTATTCCGAAATTACTGATGGCTTCCTCAAACAAAGTCAGCACTGTCTCTTTCCTATTATTACAACTGCATTTTAGGAAGGTTATCAAACGAGAATTGCCATCGATGCATCCATGTATGACAAAACCCCAATTTATAAGGCTGTGATGCCCATCTATATGCCAAAGGCTATTTGGCGCCGGAACAGAATATTTTCTTCTTTTAATTAAGACTGCCCAACGTGTACGGGAAGCTTGTGGATCGATTCTTGCAAGACTCGCAGTTACTCGTCGCTGTTGGACCCGTATTCCTACTGATTTAAGATGTCCAAGGACAATAGATCTGCCAGCAGCTAAACCATGAGTTCCACGAAAATTATTAATGATATCATCGAGTTCTTCATCAGTAATATCTGAATATCCGGTGACATCATTCAGTCCAAACTCTGTTACTCTCCGTGCAATAGTCCAACGTGAAACAAGCAAAAGTTCACTAATTTCCTTCCAATTAAAACCTAATTGTCTGAAATATAGTAATACACCTTCATCAATTTTTATTTTAGGTCTACCTGGACTTTGGATTGAAGTTGTTGACACTGTTGTCGTATATATGCTAATTTGATCATCTGCATTTAACAATGATCTTTGTATTTCCACAGCAAAAACTTCCATTTGACATAGCAATGGAAATACTTTCACTCTTGACCTTGGCAATGCATTGGTGAGATAATTGAGGAAAGAAAGTGATATATCTATTTTTTCTTTGAGGGACAATAAATCACAATCATTTGTTTCCCTATGACAAATGTTATCTACTAAAATGGACAAATCTTCAAAAAAAGATTCTACGCTGCCTACTGTCAGCTCAAGTTCCGCCATTTTTCTGCTGAACGTGAACACTTCGTATCGTTTCTATTCATTACTAGCTAAAATGCAGACCAGACAATAATCTGCGTTTCAATTTTATTGACCATATATTATGAAAGAGACAAAATAAATAACACAATATTGTATATATTATGTATTTACAATTCATCAATTCGATAAATTTTAAAAATATTGTAATAAAAAAATGAAAATATCTAAAAATATTATAGAACAAAGAATATATAGTTTGTTTTATAATAAATCATATTTCATTAGAATATTGCTACATTTGAACAACCATAGAAGAAAGTGACACGTCCTTATTTTGTCAAAGCTTGATCAATAGATTGGACAGACTGCCACTGCGTAAAAAATACCTGGCCAGACTTGAAATTGAAAAAAATCTATTTAACTTACAATTTCCTGACTCTTAATAAAGTCAAAAATTATCATAATTTATGACAATTCTCTAGATGCTAATTGGAGTTTACTACAAAATTTGAGGCGAAAACCTTTGCAGATTGTAGCCGTTTAGGATGAAGAGATATTGGATATTCACATTTATAGGATTGTCTTAAATTAAGATTAGACTTTACACATTCTTGTTGTTTACGTTTCTTTATTATTTTGTTGATATGACATAGGTTCTATTGCAACTATGAATATAAAGTACTAGTATCCCGTGTAAAAATTTTTTACGGGTTTTAATTCTGAAAGTGACATCTCAAACCTGGTGTCCAAAAATTAAATCACAGCATGATGAACAGAAAGGGTATCAGTGCTGTAAGTACTTTAAACTTTAGAAATAGGAGCGCAGAACAGTCGTTTTACTTGGAAGATCTTAAACCCATCAAAAATAAAAATACGCGCTGCGTGTGCATCGGCTTTTTTCACTTTGTAAAATAAGTTGTATCGATTGAAGATGCAATGCAATGGCTGCCCGTGATGAAAAATCTAACGTCAATACGAAAAAAAAACCACTTCTCGCCCTTTTAATTAAGAAACTCTAGGTATTCCAGCTAAAGCATTTTTAGTTCACTATCAACACTGGAGTTATGAACAGAAAAACTTTTTAATCGGAAGATCTGACACACATCAAAATATTCATAATACATCTTTCATGATAGTAGTAAAAATAACTTGTGCGTACAGGAAAACAACAAAAATGCTGGATAAATAAACTGTGTTCTAACTAAATAGATCTATAATTTGGTTTAACTTCAAACAAAGAGAATATACCTATCCATACTAATTCACATCATCATGTTAGTAAACAACAACATCTTCTGCAGCCATTTTCAAAAGCTTATAAACTCTTTACTTTCCATATTTCATATCTGTAAACAAAATAATAATACTTTAAACTACTACTAATTTAAACTACTACTTTCCAGCACACTTTCCTACTGTAAACATATACTTTAAACACTTTCTTCTGCTATTTCTTTTCCACTGAAATTACGCTACCATATTTATACACTGAAAAACATAAAACTGCTTTCTTCGTTTGGAAAAACTGCTTTTATGCTTATGTGAGGTAACTTTCTCTATTTTGCAGAAGATTTTCTACTATAAACATACACTAAATACCTCTGTAAACTTTCTTTTCTTTCCAGTAAGTGTAGTAAACCTTTCACCTTCGTCTGCTTCGTGAAACTGTCTGTAGCCTAACGGATTTACTAACGGATTCCGTCGGCAACCAATCAAAACGGCGAAAAAAGAATTTCTTGCGTTTTGATTGGCTTAAAAATAACTGACATTAGATGCCCCGTGCTATTATACTAATCGTGAATGTGTTTTGCGTGGCCTAACTGCCGCTATATGACCACGATTAAGAAGATTTTGACCGTAAATTTTTAAAAAAACCATCACTCTCTAAGTTAAATGTGTTACACACGATTGCGGATTATTATAAGTAGATTTTTTGAACCAAGCTAAGTCTTCATTTGATATTGTTCATCAAAGGGATTTGATGTTTGGTTAATCATTCCTTCTTGCCATGACACTGATCCGAATTCTGAACTGAAATAATTTTTAAATGATTCTCTCACAAGTTTTGCATTTTGTGAATGATTATTGCTTCCCTGTGAACTTATTTGTACAAGACCCCTGTAATCTGTGGTCTCATTTCTCCATTGACCAGCTATTTGCTCTGATCCGTTGTCTTGATCTATAAGTTCTGAGGGGCAGTAGTTGAAGTTTGACCTTTTAGCTGATATCGACATCAAAAAATTATGCAAGGCAATGGCGGCTTTAGTAAATGACTTAGCATTCAATACTTTTGCTATGAAAGGCCTTCTAAAGATTCGAAATCTGCTTGCCAGAATTCTGAAAGAATTTTCGATAATCTTTCTTGCACGAGATAGACGGTAATTGTAGATGCTTTTGGGAGCATTCAGGCTATTTCTTTGTGGATATGGTCTCATCATATGAGGCTTGAGAGGAAATGCCTCATCTCCCACAAACGCAAATGGAAATCTTTCAGCTCCATACCCTTCATATTGTGCGGCATCGGGGAAGTCTAAAGAATTGGTTTCGATTGCTCTTCCCATATTACTAGCATTATAAACCCCAGAATCACTTTGTCTGCCAGCATCACCTACATCAACCAAAGTGACTTTATACTTATCATCGCAAACAGCCATAAGGACAATACTGAACGTGTTCTTGTAATTAAAGTACGTGGAGCCAGTTCTAGCTGGTGCTTGTATGGCTATATGCTTCCCATCAATATCCCCAATACAGTGCGGGAAATTTCAACTTGAGTTAAAGTCATCTGCAATATCAATCCAGTCTCGCTTTGAACTTGGTACCTTCATGAAAACTCTCTCAGAAAAAGCCTCCCAAATTATGTTGCATGTTTCTTTTAAAATCCTCTCAACTGTTGATGGGCTTAGCCTAAAGGAAGCTGAAATAGTAACTTGTGCATCACCAGAAACAAGGTAGCGAAGTGTCACAGCAAGTCTTTCGTCCAGGGATGCTACAGCTCGGCACATTGATGATTTTTTAATCCTTGGGCCAATCCATGATAACAATCTTTCAATAGTCGAAGGACTCATTCAAAAGCATGTAAAAAAGTATTGAGCATCAAAAAGTTGCAGATCTTTAATCAAAACACTGAATAAGCCTTTTTCTGCTCTTTCACAAAATATTTGTCTCATCCATATCAATTTTGATCGTTTTCTTTTTCTTTGTCTTAGGCGAAGAAGCACAATAACACAAACATTTTTCTAAGAAACTCATACCTTTGCACAACTTTCATGTTTGTATAGACCGGTTGTTAAATGACGTCACATTTTCGTTACCAATCCCTAACGCGGTTTGCGAGGCAAAAAGTAAACAAAATACGACTGAAAACATTATCAGCACAACTCTCTCTCTGCATTCTTTTAAGTTTCTTTTAACCAAAAATTCTCACAAACCAACTATGTTGCAAAACAACGTCCACAACTATCTAAATAAATAAAGAAACTTTTTTTTATGATATCAACTCTTTTCGTTGTAATGTACAACGCTTCTTTTAACTCTCTTTGGAAAACTTTGTAAATATTGATTTATAAAATGCTCGATTTACGTTCTATTCAATTCCCTCGTGCACAGTTTTGTTTTTACTCATGCATCTTATTTTTTATTATTTTTATTCTCTGCTTCACTTTCACAAGATGAGTCAGGAAAACGTGTGGGTGAATGAATCAAAGTATTATCAAACTCTTGGTGAAAATGATAAAACGCAATACAAAAAGAAATTAACACCGTCAGATGGCACTATTCTCCCGGACCCACACGCACTTATCAGTTGGGAGGATGATGTTACTCGATTACCTGATGTTACATATCCTGACATTTATAATTATCTTATCGAAACTCCAAGCAAATTTACAAAAGAGAACTTAAGAGCTTATAAGTTGTTGAAGGCATACAATTTTTTTATTTCTGGACATGTCCAAGATGTTTCTATCATGATGTAGATAAAAACTTCTCTTGTATCAAAACTCAAGTTTTACCTAGTCAACGTCAGGGCAAAAAGGAAGATTTATACGATGTATGGGTAATGATAGACGGGTGGATAGACGGGTGGATCTTATGTGCTAACTGCAGCTGCATGGCCGGGTATGTTTAGTTTAATGAAAATCTTGGGATTAGTAACGGGATAGATAAAGTTAAACATAATATTTGTTCACAACCCTTTTTTTCAGACTTGGATCAGTTTGCAGTCACGTTGCTGCTTTGCTATTCAAGTTGCAAGCATGCACATTAATGGAGTTGAGCAAAGTGGCGTGTACTAGCCAGCTTTGCGAATGGAAGAAATCGAGAAGAAAAGCCAATCCAGCACCTTTGAAATCAATAAACTTCAGGAGACCCAAGAAGGGAGATACATTGCCGAATGTTGACCAACCATTTGAAGGGACGCTTTCAGGTTATACGACAGCAGATCCTGTGAAGTTTTGCACAGAAAAACAGAGAAGTTTGCTGACATCATTAAGAGAGGCCATACCTGAAGCAGTAGTGCTTACAAGTGTTAGCTTATGGGAAATAGAGAGAGACTCTGAAGAAACTGATACAGCTGATGAAACAGAGTTGACCACAATTCCTGAATTGTTGACATCATTTTTTGATCCGCGTTGCGTTGAGATTCAATGGGCGTTCAATGAAAATCTCAGTGCAGTCAATTATGCAGACACATTTGCAATATCACCTGCTGAAACACCGTGGCAATTTCCCCTAAGTGCAGGTTTTTCAGGCCAGTAAATGATATCTTCAGAAACCACCTTCGACATTGCTTTGATCCAGTTTCGAAAAATCCTTGAAACAATTTGGAAGGAGATGTTAAAACGATATGCTAGATCCTTGTTCTTGAGACCTAATCTCAATTTCAGCAGCACCAGCAAAAGGTGATCAGCATAGCTCAACTTGGTAAGAAAACGCTTCACAACAGATTTAATACATGCCATAAGCCACCCAAAAGCTTTCACAGAAATGCCTGTGTTAAATGTATGCATTCTTTTGGATCGTTTTACAATATTGTATCCGAAGATTTTTTTCTTTGTCTTCTTTAGAGATGAACGTAGGGTCATTGTTTCAATCATTCTCTGAATTGAATCATTTTGGGCAGCTGTCAGGGATTGTTTGTTTGCTTTTAATTCATCTCCAAGCTGTTCATTTTTGGCTTTGAGATGATTGTTTTCAGCTTCCAATCTATGAATCTTTTCAGCATCTTAAAAGAGAAAATCACATGAATCAAAATTGGAATCATCAATTACTGAAAGTCAAATGTAAACAATTCCTTGCTAAGATAAAACAGAAAACTTGCCACTCTCATCAAATGCAGTAGGAAATTCATCAGTAATATCAAGTTCGTTGATTGGTGAATCAAGTTCATCATTGCTGATATTTTCCATAGAATCTTCGCCTCTTCAGAAACCTTTCATGTCGATCCAGCTTCTGAACTTTTTTAACAAACGGTGTAGAAGAAGCTGCATTGTCAGTGACAACAATGTGAGAAAAAACTGTTGGGACGTAATCAGGACTTGTGGGATCGTCTGACTTTTTACCTGAAAGTGTATATTTGATTGTAAATCCCATGAAGGATTGCTTAATGTAAAGAAAGAAGAACTTTAAAGGTGCATTATGTGACCACTGTGCAAACAGATCCAAAATATGTTTTTTGATTTTATAGACAACATCGCATTAGAGCTTACCAGAAATAAAGTGTTCACCACAAAGTCTTGCGTTGTTAATTTGTTGTTCTGACCACTGTTCTCTTTTAACGGCATTTACCCACAATTTTCTTCGTTTTGGATCCTTTTTGACTGTTGGGAAACAGTAAAAAACACAAACTTGTGAGAAACCTGTATTGCAGGAGCGAGTTGTATAAAAATAAAACAAACATGATCTCTTTTTTTCTTAACATTTGATAGAAACGACGACAAGCATGGTGAACAAAAGCATCTTGGACTTCTTCACAAAAAAGGGAACGGTCACGAGCCGTAAACCAAAAAAAGTGGTAGCAGATGCTTCCTCAAAATCGGTTGCCTTTGATTCTGGTTTGTCAGAGGCTGAACATGCTCTCGTTGTAGAGGAAATTACCACTGCCACAGGAGCAGGAAAACCTATGAAACGTAGTGTATACAGTGAAAAAGACAAGCTCATGATAGCTAGATATGGAAACACACATGGTCTAGAGCGTGCCATTGCAAAGTTTGTAAAAGATTTCTCCAAGATAACTGACACCACAGTTTGTGCATGGCTCGCAAAAGATCGTAAGGAGCTTTCTGCTAGCAATGAAAACAATAAAGAAATTCCGATTACTATTGGACGAAAGAGGGGTAGACCACTATCTCTGCCCGTTGAATTGGATACAAAGCTTAGAAAGTTTATCATGAGCTTACGCAATGCAGCTGGAAATATTAATAGCCATGTCATACACAGAGTTCTAATGGGTCTAAACAAATCGAATATGACTAAGTATGGTTCATGTTTTAATGGTTACCAGATCCATACCAAAGATCACACATTCAATTTGGGAGGAAACTCGTGTTGTCTTTTTTACAGGAGATTGCATACGCTGTTAGTTGGCATGATATTCCCGATGAACTTATAATAAACATTGACCAAACTCCTTCGAAATTTGTTCCCACAGATAACATTACAATGGCTGTCAAAGGTAGCGAACACATCCCAAGAATAGGGGCAAGTGACAAAAGAGGAATTACTGTAACTCTATCAAAAACTCTAAATAGGGTGATGTTACCCTTCCAGCTGATCTACAAGGGCAAAACAAAGAGATAACTTCCATCTGTTGAATTTCCGGAGGGATTCTCATTGTCATATAATGAAAGTCACTGGAGTAATGAAAAAGAGTTGCTTAAGTTACTAAGAGAAGTAATCAACCCATACGTGGAAAACGTCAAGGAAGAAATGGAATTACCAGTGGATCAAAAAGTACCATTAATTTGGGATGCCTTAAGAGGTCAGTAACCACAGCCGATAAAAGATGCCCTTGACGAGTACAATATCGTGACAGTCATGGTGCCAAAGAATCTAACCCATCTGCTTCAACCTCTAGATCTGACAACCAATGGGTCGTTCAAAAAGATGGAAAGAGCTGTCTTCAGAGATTATTTCACCAACATAATAACAAAAGAGCTCCAAACCAATCCCGAGAAAGATGTAACAACCATTGAAGTGGATCTCCGGTTATCTACTCTCAAGCTGATTCATTCTAAGGTGGGGGCAGATCTATCAGCATTTTAAAACCGAAGGTCGCCAAACTATTATCAACAGCTGGAAAGCAGCGGGCGTGATAAAAGCTGTTGCAGGGGGCAATTAATAAATACTGGGCGCTTATTGAACTTTTTGGAAATTACCTGGGCGCTTATAAGAGGAGGGGCGCTTAATAAATGCTGGGCACTTAATCGGATATTTCGGTATGCAAACTAGGAAAAGTTATGTAAATTATGCAATGAATATTCATATAATTCTAATTTTCAACCAATGAATTTTAAAATAAGTTAGGCTGCCTCTAATTAATAGTTTGTTTACCGTAGTTTCTAGACTTCATATGAAGATGCGGGATGTGGTGATTAATGATTATTAACTAAATTTTCAGTCTTACTGTCCATGTGTTTTTCTCACTGTTTTCAAGAAATACACAATTTTTTTATAAGCAACTGTTGATTTTGATCAGAATTCAAGTTGCTTAATTTTAAAGCCAAAATCCCCACTCAAGTTGCTTAACTTTCCTAAGTTATGAATTCGAAAGGATGTATATACAACAACTTTATATGTTCATGCTATAGTAGTACTATTGAAAATGTAAGAACATAGTACAACAAGAATAAAAAAACAAAGGATACAATCATGCCCATGTCTTCTTAAATCGTAAACAATATAAATATGATTATAAAGTTCTTGTGTTTGCATATTTATAAGTTCTTGTATTTACTTATTTATTTACTGTTGAAACTGAGTTATGACAATATGTATTTATTTATAGAGGGTAATTTGGAGCATTCAGAAGGGTCTATGATCCTCAGAAGAGAATGAAAAAAAATAATAACGAAAAAGTTATTTATAAATAATTATTTTTTTGTTTAAAATGTTAATAATCACTTATAATGCAGTGATTATTGACATCATTGATGCATGCAAGTGACAATAAACAAAGGATTAATTAGGGGCGGCCTTATATATTTAAATTATATGTGCAAAACAATAGCTACACCAATTTACACTGGACACAGATAGTTTTTAGGAGAAACAGTGAAGTATTCACATGCTTGCACAATAGATTCTTTCTGCAAATAATTGTCAGCAACCTGTTGTGGTCTCAATTAGATTTCATTTGAATGATTTGGTAAATAAATATGGCATCCATAATGATGAGTGTAACCTGTTTTTCACTCATGAATCTCTGTTTGAACACAACCAAATGAAAATGTTTTTTGGAAACATGATAATAACAATGAAATTGAGCTTCACCTTTTCTTTACCCACTGCAAATGGTTATCATAATTATGTATAACTTGTTTTTTCACAAGAGTTAAGCTGCAAATGGTTATCACAATTCGTAAAATAAAAATCAGAGTTTTTGTTCCTTCTAATTTAACATTCATAATAGTGATGTGATATGCATGTGTAAAATCTTGTCTAGCCTGAGGCTGGCTGTTCTTCGTTTTGCAGCTGTTAATTGTTCTTAGCTTTCAAAAACAGTCTGGGATTTCAACCCCATCTGATGCTTGATGCTTTTATGTTTGTCTTACATGTGTAATAGTCCACAGCATATTTAATAAACCCATTTTCGACGCGTTTTTGCATTTTGTAGTTAAATATAGCTGTTATTTTTTTTTACTTTTAGGAAATGACAACTACTTGGCACATCTTCCGTCTCACCTCATTTGAGGGCTGCCTGATATGGCGGAAACGTAAGTTAACAGATGTGAACAGCCAAAACCCGTGAATCTCGAAAGTAAAAGTAATACTAGTAGTTGAATTTCTAAGTTGAATATAAGTATCGAAGTTGTTGTAGTTGTTCTTGCTCTTGATATGATTTCCGTATCACCATAGGTAGTTTCTATGCTGCCAAAAGCATCCTGGGCTAACAGGGGCAAGGATTTAGTTGATTATTATGGAATTGCAAGGGCAACCTGTCTCTTTTTAAGAAACTTGCCAATGTTTTATTCTTTGCTTTGTGTGTTAAAGGGAAATTAAGCCTTAAAATTTCTTTTCTGATTTTGAGCATGAAATAGTTCATTTATCCTACAGGAACATCTTTTTATGTATAAAAGGTATTCCAAATGAAAAAAACTGCTAAAAAACAACTTAGTTAGATCGCCATTACAGCTTTCGTTATAAATATTATGACCTCACAGAGTGAATTTCATTTGCAGAAATATCAGATGTAGGCAGCACATGATGGCAAGTTTTTTATGTCTATGTTCTAAAGATGTGAGAAAAGGTAGAAAAACAACATAAACACGAAAATATCTATCATTCATCAACATAAATGTAAAATAAGTTTATCAGCAACGATTCAAGAAAAATAAAAACAGTCATTACCGAAGATTTCATTTTTTATACATCCAAAATATACACATTTGTTTAAAAACTCGCTTACGCACGTATACCTGCTATAAATCTAAAAGGTAGTACTTTTTAATAAAGGTTTTATATCACAAAGAACTTAATAACTTTCATCAACAAAAACAAAATATTGCAGTTTATGTAATCTTTACAAAAAAAGCGATCGGGCTGTGACGTCAAAATTTCCATCTCAGAGCACTGCAATGGCATCCGTTGTTAGATACTAAATAACGAAAAGTGAGTATAATTATCATTTAAAATAATTTCTAATGATCACAGAAGATTAATGAGACCTTTCTGCAGCTAATATAAAAAGTTTTTGATAAAGGCTTAATTTCCCTTTAATATGATTTTGAAGATGTTGTTGTTTATGGTCATGAATTATCAGAATTATCTGCCAAAAAAATTCCATGTGTCTTGTGTTAAGGGGAATACAATATCAAAGACGAGGAATGGATACGATGTCCTGATTTCTCAACCTCGCCCCCAGGGTTTCTTGTCTTTTTCGACATGCGGATCGCGGTGAAGAAAGACCTGGTGCAGGCCAGTCAAAACCAACCGAAATACTGGTGGTTTTAATTTATGTAGTATTGACGTCATTTGTCTTTTCTTCCCATGGTTTTAACATCGACTTCATACAGGCGAGGTAAAGAACTACTTAAAAATTTTTCATGGTATGTATATTACATAGTAATACGTTTTGATAAATATAGTTTGACATCAAGCTTTGGCAGGTTAAAAAGTTAAATATACATATATAAAGACAATGTAGCTAAATTAGCTGGGTTTTTTTATAAAAAACTTGTGTGTAAAACACCTTTTTTTATAAGCATAACGGATATAAGCATATAAGTAGGCTGATAATTGCCTAAAATTTTAGCATAAACTAAGCATACCTTTTGACCCTGAAAAAATTGTGTATGCATGAACAGTGAAAAAATATTTTTGGGGGGGATATGAAACATCTCCATAGCAAAGAAAGAAAGGTTTTGCTGTGATATCAACGGTGTATGATTGAAGACATTGCAATGGTGGTTTGCTTGAAAAGTAATAACAAGGATAAAATAAGGCTGAATCTTAATATTTTTGGTGTGGATAGACTGAGCAAGTTTATACGCATGTATTTAGGCTCAATTCTCAAAATCTTTAAGCATAACTGAGGCTGAGACAAACTTACCTGATGCTTGTAGAAAAAATGGTGTATTCATGTGTAGTAGTTTTTGAGTGCTTGAATAATATAAATAATAAATGTAATATAAACACAATAATAAGTATGTAATATAGTTTCTGTTTATAACCTTTATGTGGATCCAGATTTTGTAAGAATGCATGCATTGAACTTTGTGTGCATACTTCTGTTTCAATTCAGCTTGGGCTTCTTCAATATCAACTGTCTTTCCAGACACAGTATTAAAAATATCAATCACAAATGGATGGTTTTCCTTCAGTTCTGAATTTACACTGTACTCACTGGTCTCAATGAGATGGGTGATCTCAAGATCTAAGAGAAAACTATGTCAAGTAAGTACTCAGATAGTCCTGTGAAAGTGTTATCCAATAATACTGACTGATTTCCCTTTCTTTTACAGAGTTTTTCACATGATGATGCTATTTCATTGCATAACAGCCTTTTCAGTGCAAGATTGACTCCTGCATATGTAGACAGTGATGTTGCTATAGCAAGTGGTTGTTTTGTTTTTAATGAGTTCTCAATTTTTCAATATTTTCCAATGGTTTCGTTACAATTTCGTCATAATCTTCAGTATAACAGAGTTATGTTTTATTATGGAATTTTCGTCTTGTTTAGGTTATTGTCCTATGTTCCTTGCTTTTATTTGTTGTTGTGTTGTAAATTGTAACTGTTTACGCAAACCTATACTCGAGCTTTCTCCATTAATAGCATGTGATTGGATACTACTTGGTGATAATCTTTTTATAGATAAGCTTTGTCTGAGTGTCACCTGTGTTTGTTGACAGGATTGTATAAATGTCAACATGTTCTTTACACAGGCTTTAACACTTTTTACAAATTAAATGAGGACAGTCATCCTCTCCTATGCTGATTTCATGTGTACGTGCAATTTTCAGAGACAATCTTTTCTCCTTTCACAAAACTTAAAATATCTTAAGTAATTGTTGTTCTTTTTCTCTCCACAAGTCGACATTTGGATTGATTTCTTCCTTCTTTCCCTAAATACACTTTCTTTGGTGTTAATTGAGCCATTTACTCATGAACACTAAATATTCACACCATATTATATTTTTTCATTACAACAAGTGGGGAAGAAAATGTTTTCCCTGAAAAATTTTATGAACTTACTTCCACAATTTTGAGAAACTACTAAGCTGCTCTTACACCTGCTTGGTAAGAAATAATTATGAATGGTCAAGCATGAGAAGAAAAATATTTAGCTGATATATCTGTACTTCGCTGTAATCAATTTTCTAGCCTTGTTACTATCTTTTTTCTCACAAGTAACTGATAGAGAAATCAGTAAAACAAATTCATAAGTACGAAAATTCAGTCACAGCTAATTATAATGTTATTTAATTTTTATCCATTAGGTCTTCTCTTCTGAATTGGTGAAATATTTTCAATCTTATTCCCATTTCTGGCTTTGAAACTTCCCTTGGCATTGATTTTTTTTTTTAATCTCACTCCGAGGGCAATATTTTCCTTATGTAATTCTCAACCGGCCTGCACCAGGGATTTCTTCGCCACCATCTGCATATCAAAAAAGGCAAGAAGCCCTGGGGACGAGGTTGCTGGTTTATATCAGCAACAGAATTGTTTCTGTTATATTTTTTATATATTCACTTTTTTGTCGGACGTAAGTTTTCAATCTAAGTCAATTTATCACTTTGCCTGGTTTCCTGCCAGTATGTATAATGTCTTTGTATTTACGGCTTGATGGAAATAGCTAAAGACCTTTGCTTTTTGTCTTTCAAAATGTATGATAACTAAGTTCTACCAGTTTTTCGGCATTTTATTGTTGGACAGAAGCTGATTAAATGCCGGGTCAATATTTTGTAACTTAAAATTTGGGCCCTCCTATCATTTTGGTAAGTTGAAGACACTTTCTTGGAAAAAGAATTAGGTCAACTTTCTGGAAAAATCTTTATACATTTCTGAGTCAGCATCAATTCCGTCTAACAAAAACTCCCATTAGGGTGAATTTTGGCTGATATTGTGAAGTGTTGTTTATGTACATGTTTAAATCATTTAGTTTATACTAAGTTATTATTTTAGGCATATCTTGTATGGAACTTACGTTATTTTCGATAGAATAGCTAAAAACTGTTCAATCTCAATTTCTATTGATTCCATCCAATAATTTACTTTCCCTTGCCATATTTTAGGTCTAACTTTTAACTGTTTGGGAAAAAATTAGGTAGATATCAGTCAATATCTATAACACGCTGGCCCATTTATGCAACTACATCTATCTACAGGACTTTTAGGAATGGATGGTTGAGAATTGTTCAAATTTTATGTTCTTATTAATTTATATGTTTGTTTTACTACAGTGGACTCTTGATATAACAGACCCCTGATATAGCGAACACCTCAATATATGGAACCAAAGTCCATTCCCCTTGGATTTTGCCATAAGAAACTCTTATAAATCCTTTCTATATAACGAAGCGATATAGCGAACTCTCGATTTAACGAACCAAATTTTTTGTCCCTCAAGCCAAAAAACCTTGATATAACGAACTCAATCTAATAAATGCTGCAAAAAGCAACAAAAAGATATTTTGCATCGTGTAGATTGAACTTTATAACTTAGAATAAATTAAATGCATGGAATGTCATTAAAATATATCGAAAAATATTTGTTCCTTTTATTTAATTTCTCTATCTAAACTTCCCTTATGAGATGGTTAATCAAAGAAAAAACACAAAAAAAACCAGCTTCAAAAACAAATTTCGATTAACCCAGCCCCCACTGAACAAATCTTTCACAAATGTCCGTGGTTTTCGTACAAATTTCTTTCACATGCTTTCATTTCCAACAACTCTCCTGACATCCTTGCAATTTCGGAGACTAATCTGATTTCCAATATTGACACAGAAAATGATTTTCTCTTTCAAGGTTATCTTCCTCTACGTCATAAGGACTCTAAAACCCACATGCATGCCCTTCGAGACAATTTACCTGTAACTTGTGTGAGTGATCTGGAGGATCCTGATTTGCCATGCATGTGCTTTCGTCTTTCGTTGCTCCATTCAACAAGCTTATCTGTTCTTTCTTTATCGATCTCCATCATCCCAAGACTGTTCTGTTATAGACTTTATATCTGAAAGTATTGACAAGGCCTTATCAATTCATCACAGTGGCAACATATTTGTTTTTGGTGACTTCAATGTTCATCATGAAAAATGGCTCAAATTCTCAAATGGAATCTCTCACTCAGGAATTCATACTCTGAATTTTGCCCTATTTCAATCTCTTCACCAAATCATTGACTTCCCTACTCACTTTCCTGATCGTGATGATCAATCTCCATCTCTACCTGATCTCTTTTTAACATCAAATCCTGATATCTGTAAAGCATCTAGTGAAGCTCCTCTTGGCAACTCTGACCATGGCGTAGTTTCTGTCTTAACATCTCTTAATTGCAACGCTGCTTCTGAATCTCCTTTTTATGGCACTCTCTTCAGTTTTGAACGTGGTGAATGGGATAATTTTCGAGACTTTCTTCGCCATGTCCCCTGGTACAATGTGTTTTCAAATCCAGCTGAAAAATGTGCAGAGGAAGTTACATCTTGGCTTACATCTGGTATTGAAGCATTTATCCCCAGTAGAAAATTTTGTGTTAAACCTCACTCCTCTCCCTGGTTCTCACCTGCTTGTGCTGCAGCAATTGCTCACAGAAATCTTTACTTTCATCAATATCAACGTGAGAAGTCTTCTCATAATAAGGTTCTTTTCAACCAAGCACGAAATCACTGCAAATCTGTCATTAATAATGCAAAGTCTACATATCAACAAGAAACTCGTAATCGTATCTCTTCACAAAAAATTGGCTCTCTTGATTTTTGACGCATCATTAAAAGTGTCACCAACAAGGTCATCTATTCCTCCCATTTTCAATGGTCCAGAGTTTTTATCATCATCTAAGGATAAAGCTGAACTCTTCTCTAATATTTTCAGTACTAACTCTACTCTTGATGACTCTGGCCATGCTGTTCCAGAATTTCTCTTGAGGACTAATAAAGTACTGGATAGCTGCTTATCTCACCAGCTAAAATATCTTCCATCATTTCAAATCTTGATGCTTCTAAGGCTACTGGCCCTGATGTAATTTCTGTCATCTATATATTAATAGCCAATTCTCCGTTTGTTTGTTTGTTTGTCTGTAAGTCACGCAAAATGGTAGATTCAGTTGTAGGAGTGATTATTTCATTTTAATTTGTGCGACGTCAGTGTGAAACCATTGTATTGAGACCCTAATCGAATGCGACGTTTAGGGAAAATTATCTCCGTAACCAATAGGGATAACTGACGTTTTTTGGGGTCCGCAAGACAGGCGTCTAATTTTTTTGGTGGGACAGGTCTGTGATGTCATCAAAATATTTGATCAAGGATATCTCCGGAACGGTTGGTCGTAGCGAAACGATCCCTTACATTTTTGCATCAGTTTATCGATCTATACAACATTGGCACACTTATCATCGCGAATTCCTTAATTAAATTTTTTGACCTCTATGCAGGCTGGACATGGGCGGCGGGCAAGGCCGCCTTGGCGTCTAGTCCTGTTTCAAAAGTGTGCACCTGAATTATCTCCTGTACTTTCTGTCCTGTCGGACTGTCTGTCTGAACATACAACATAATGGAAGGTCTACTATACTATGTGAACAGGGCTACTCTGATTTGTGTTTTTACTGTTACCGCAACAAACCGCGATAGCGATATAATTCTACTGACCCCGAAGTCAATGGCTACATATACATATATTTCAGGGACGCTAAAACAAAATAATAAAAAACTAGTTACAAAACACTAAAAATAAAATACGTACAGAATATATAAATTGTACTTACTAAAAACACAAAATCACCACACTTCACCTACACTAAGTATACCACAAAGACGTTAACACAATGACACATCACAAATTAAACTCAAACATTTATACATCCAAAAAACTCATTAAAAACTTCACGATACACGCAATACATAAGAGAGACGATACAATACTGAAAACATAAAAAGAAATGACACAAACAAAAGAACAATTAAAACACAACTATACAATCACTATAGCGTGTACAAACACGACAAGGAGAACCATGTGCTCCCGCATAGAGATGCAAGGCCTACTCGTGGGAACAACAAGAAAGAGATGGATACTCCCGCGAGCGCAAGCCAAAGCCAGCAATAATGTTGCATTCCCGAATTTTTTAGCGCCCAGGCTACTTCTAGATGCATGGAAAGTACGTTCGCGGGAAAGTTTGCACTTTCACAAGTATTTTCTACAGCACTTGTTTACTTTCCTATGCTCACATTTCGTTATGCCTGGCGCTAACTGCTCAATATTTGATTGTTCAACTTCAAGAAATACTCATGGCGTTTCAATATTTGGTATTCCTCAAGTAAATGATGAATATAATACAACATGGAGGGAAAAGTTGATCAACGTAATCACTAGAGATCGGGTTATTGATAAAAAGTTCAGAGCTCAGATTGATAAACGTTCTCTACATATATGTGAAAAACATTTTTCCGATCAGCAAATAATTCAACCTAAGTATCTATTGATTTAACACAGTTTAATAATACTGGAACTCTAGAACACTGTTTGTACGATGACAGGATCTAGCTAAACATACATGGATCTTGTAATGTGGTATATCTTAGCAGTTATAAATATCCCTTCCATGTATATCTTAGATGAAAAGAGGAAAACATTGATTCCTGGATCTATACCATCATTAAATCTACCTAAGAAGAGCATCAGTACTACAAGGTTAGAGTATAACCACTAAATAAGCAACTTTTTGGAGTAATTTCTAGATGTAGCTACTAACATATTTACATATGACTTCACATTTTATTTTATAGCATTAACACCAAACCAAGACAATCAGCTTGTAACATCTTATCAAAAAAAAGTTTGGTGTCACCTGAAACAAACACACATTCACTTTATAAAAGGTATGATGAACTTGTGAACAGAATCAGAAAGTTAAAGATTCCTGATGGTTGGCATATAGATATATCTGATGGCTTGGCTAAGATCTTTAGGAATGATGAGATCCATTCAATTCCACAATATGAAATTTTTGTCGATAAAAGTTTATTGTTTACAATTCGTGCATACACTTGGAGCCTTCCAGATGATCATGATATCTATAAATCGTATAAGCGATCATTCAGAAACATAACATTGTCACAATTAATCTTGGTGATATCAAGTTATCTTGTTTGCCCTGGAATATCAGATACCTCAGTTTTACAGTCAACGCACATAAAAGTGCATGCTGCTCCAAAAACATTCACCATGTTTTCTGATAATCAACCACTACAGTAAACAGAGTATTACAGATCTCCAGATTGTATACTGTTGCAAAAGTCTGAAGTTTTATGTAAGCAATGTGACAGTCAAATAAAAAGAGTCTGCAAATCCATAAAACGATAAGCATCTTTAAAGGATGGTGTCATGAAAATTTGAAAAAAAATTTTTTCTTCGTATATCCCTTGTTTTAATGTAGATACTACAAAATAAATTTAATTTGGAAAAAAAAAGTCTTTTTTTCGCTATAAAATGCCACTTTAAAACATAGGCTTAAAACGCTGAATAAATTAGTAAGAATTATGTGACGTCATTGAAGAAGTTATATTCAGTGTTGATGCGATGTTTTGCATTCAAATCGAGCGAGTGTTCTTTGAAATTCAAGCAATAACTAAGTATTTTTTTTTAAATCTAATGAAAAACATGGTTATTTGTGCTGCTGTTGGATGTGACAGTGACTCAACCAAAGGACAGAACATTAGTTTGTTTAGATTACCTAAAATTCATATTTAAAAAAAATATGGATTTCAAAGTTGAAGCGAGGCCAATCTTCCATCTTTACGTCACTTATATTTTAAAGAATCATGTTTTGGAAGAAATTTGATGGTAAACATGTTATAAGGAGTTTAACTTTAATGTTTTATCTACACTTTTCGTTATACATAGGTGAACTTTTACCTTCTGTGTGCAAGTGTTTTTTCGATTTTTGTTTTCGTGTTTCTCTTCGAACTGGGCATTTGAATATTATTCCGTTTCACCGATTATTTCATTATTGTTTTCATAGAATGAGCTACTGATTCTTGAACTCCTGCACGGAAAACGGAAAATTGGAAAAACGTTAACTTTCAATATATGAATTTTACTACGATCAATGATCAACTCAATATTGCATGTATTTTTTTCGTTTTGATTTGTACAAAAAATTATTTTGAAATTTATCGTCTTCGATCGCATAAACTTCTCTGCAACACATTTGCATCACTGTTTGTTGTCAACTCTCTCCGGTATAGCATTTTCGTCATCAAAATCATCATCCGGACTTCTTCATGTTCTTTACCACAACTGGGTCAAAACTATATTGCTCAAACCGCTAAAATTCTCTGTGAAATCCTTGAATAAAACTCATTGCTACATTCTTCATCTTCGCTGAGAACATCTGATTCCTCTTCACTTGAATTCTCACTCATGATTTTTGAAAACATGAGAAACTAATACGCTCGTTTGCACTGACATAACAAGTAAAAATAAATGAAACTTCTTCAATGACGTCACACGTTTTTCATCAGAGAAAAAGACGGGGGTTTATAAATAAATCAAAAACTCAATATCTTCGGAAGCAAAACGTTTTTTAAAAAAGCTTTAACGCAGGTTAACTATACATTTTTTAAACTAAAATTTGTCATAAAATTTGAAATGACGATACCACTCCTTTAAAGGTTGTCCCAGATAAACTAAAAGCTCCGATTTCTCTAACATCACCTGATCGACTAAAAGCAACAATACAAAATTATCGTCTCAAAAATAAAACATTGAAGGCTGACATAGCAAAACTTCAGGAAGAATTGTCGTCATCATCTGTATCTGTGAATCCTGATCTTAGCACCGACTTCAACACCATCATGAGTAACACTGTATTATCGTTGGCATACACTGTATTATCGTTGGCATCAAAATCACCAGCCGCTTACGATGATATACGTTATGACGAGAAATCTGGAACTGGGTTTGTTGTCTTGCCTAGTCGACGTCATTTAAGAGATTATGAAAATTATATTCTTCCGCAACGAGGATTTAACAAAGACGTCCTCCTTGAATTAAAAAACAAAGTGAGGGAATTCAATGACATAGAAAAGTTTGTAGTTCTCCTGTTTGACGAGATGAAAATCCAGCAAAACTTAGTCTGGGATAAACACACTGGAGAACTCATAGGCTTTGTAGATCTTGGTGACATCAATCTAAATTATGTTACTCTGAATAAAGTGGATACATTAAATTCTCATGTTCTGGTATTTCTCCTTCGAAGTATCGTAAATCCATTTAAGTTCAGCTTAGCCAATTTTGCAACAAATGGTGCCACAGCTAGTCAAATGTTCCCATTATTTTGAAAGGCTGTCAGCATATGCGAATTACAATGCCAACTGAAAGTTATTGCTGCAACTTGCGATTTAAACCCAGATGTTGATGTGACCTACAGAACTCGCAAATTATTTAGTTGTGAAAAACGTTTTATTTACTACGTATCTGACCCTCCTCACTTGATCAAGACCTTCCGGAATTGTTTTGCAAACTCTGGTGCTGGTAGGGGTACACGCTTTATGTGGAACAATGGTATGTTTATACTTTGGAATCATATTGCTGACATGGTTGAGGATGATCAAAGAAGTGGCTTAAAACTTCTTCCGAAATTATCAGTCAATCACATGAAATTATCATCATTTTCAATCATGAATGTCAAATTAGCAGCCCAAGTTTTAAGCTCCACCGTCAGCACTGCATTAACCGAATATGGACCAGCTGAAGCTGCTGGTACTGCCAAATTTTGTTACATGATGTATGGTTTTTTCGATATACTAAACATTCGGAATACACAAGAAGTCCAGAAGAAATTAAAGCCATTTCTTCTTCCTTTCTCATCAGTCGATGATGCACGTTTTGTCTGGTTACGTCAAGTTTTTTTGCAGTATTTGGAAGATTGGCAACAATCCATCGAAGATCGACCAGGTAATTTTTCTAAACAAGCAAAATCAAATATGTTTATTTCATGGCAAACATACGAAGGTATTAAGATTACAGTCAATTCTGTTATCGAGTTCAGTATTTACTGAGACATAATGTTCCTTATGTGCTTACTGAACGTTTGTGTCAAGATCCTTTAGAAAATTACTTTGGTCGTCAAAGGTTGATGGGAGCACGCTGAACAAATGCTTTGTGATCTCTGTAGTACTTTTGTTATCTCCGTTATTAACAACCCGGGTTCTTTGACATTCTCAAAGTACCCGGGTTGTTAATAACGGAGATAACAAAAGGAATGTTGAATTTTGCGTAGAGAGGAGAGAGTGTTTATCTATATATTAATAGCCGATTCTCTGTCTGTCTGTTTGTTTGTAAGTCATGCAAAATGGTAGATTGAGTTGTGAGCGAAATTATTTCTTTTTTTATGTGCGACGTGTGTTCGAAGCAAGTACATTGCAACCCCCAATCGAACGTGACTTTTTTGGCTGATGAACTAATACGAATAACGTTTTGTTTTTATTATTATTGTTAGTTTTATATTCCATGTTCACTTGGCTTTGAAAACAATACATCAACTAAATACAAAGAAACTAACTGATTAAACATTTTGGACAAAAAGCAGCAGTGGCAGAACGTGGCAGCATGTTCGGTTTGCCAGTGTATCCTAACGCTTTCCTGACTGTCTGAGACAGGTGAACTTTTTTTCGAGCAATCAAAATGTTTTAAAACCGATAGGTAAAAAAAAGAGTATCCTGAAACAAAATTTTTTTTTGCTTTTGTCTTAATATTTGTCTTAATTTCTTTTAATCGATTTCTTTTAATCTATTTATATGTGATCGAACGTTTTTTATTCAATTCATTCATTTAGCACGTGCATTTTTTTTCTCCTCTCGTGTGATCTTTTTAAGAAGAAACATTTTTTCACCTACTTCTGACAGTACCCATGTTAAAGCCTGTAAAACAAAAGCTAATATTAAGTTGAAAAGTTTGTTCTCTCTGCGTTTTGAGTGTATTGTTAAACTGATATTTGATTGGTTTAAAATCGTAAATAAAAACCATGTGAAGTTCACGTTAGGAATGCATTGTGTAAAGCAAGAAAGTGTGTAGCTATAAAAATAGCTGTTTTTATAAGTGTAGGTTTAACGACCTTGGTCCACACTGGAAGTTTTCTGCTTTTATTGAGTATGTGGTGATCTTGACTTGCTTGTGTTAGATTTAAATAACTGTTGATTATCTTTGACAAATGAAAATGTTCTGACTCGTACATAAAGCATGAGTAGGTCTTCTAACAAGTTCAGTGCAACTCCTTTCTTTACTGACTCTGTGCAAAGGTATAATATTTTTGAAAAAATAGCTTTTACTTCACAGTTCTTCAGGAGACATGAAACTATCTCCTTACTATCAATTTTATTGCAGCTTTTGTTGATACTTGAATGAAATAGTGACTCCGTAGATGTAAAGATGAGTATAACTTCATTTGAAACCTTCCACAATCCACCACGAGTCGAAGCATTCACCAATTTGTGTTTTGCTTGATCTTGATAATAAAGTAGGTGCATCATCTGTTCTGCGTCTTAAGTATCAGTACTGTTAACGACACTCTCTTCTCTATCTCTGTGTTTTGCATTGGTATGGCGTGATAATCCTCTTTTCGTCAGGCAAACCTTTTTGCAAAAACAACAATTAAACGAATCTTTTATATCTTCAGGAGGTATCTCTTCAATAGCAGCAGTTAGGTACACTTCAAAATCAATATTATTTTCTAAAACATCATCATGTATTGCCGCTAAAATAGCCGTCGTCTTCCTATAGGAAATCCTCTTGCGCTGTAGCCATTTTGACAAACTTGATGCCCCTAGATTCCGGCCACCCCTCTGTTTTGAAGATGGATTTGGTACAACCCGAAAATTTTTGAGTATCCAGACTATCTCTCTCTTGTGACTATGATTTGATTTATCATATTTTCTCGAATTAAAGTCGCCCCCGAATAGAAGCCTTATTTATGTATTTATATATTTTATTTATTATCTATAGATTAAAAAGTTACAGTTTTCAAATTAAATATAAATTAGTTATAAAACTAGAAGCCATGAGGCTTGAACAATTTCTGCATCCAGAATCGGGCCAATGTACTGGATGTATTTGTTACATCCAGAGCATAGCTAAGACAAGAAAATATTTTTCGCATCTTATGAAGTTCGACGGGATGTGTTAAACAATGACACAGTAGTTAGTTGGTCTCTTTATTTAGATACAAGTACCATCTACAACCCCAATACCTTGGGGAAAACCAAATCGCTCATTAAGGATACAGTATACGTTCCATACATCAAAAAAACTAAAAAAATTTTTTTTTCAGCAATCTACCTAAAAAAGTCTGAATTTTTCAGTGGTAAAGTTGGTTTTATAATTTTTTTACAGGAAAGTTGTTTATTTCCAAATAAAAGTTTTTCTCATTCATTAATCGTGATTTTCTTCGATTGATCTTTCGCACATTTTTTGTAAACATGATTTAATTAAAACTGACTACTCTTTTGAGAATATATTTGATACATTCAGAGTTTTTTAACACTAGTTGTTTTTCTCGTTTAAATGAAATCGGGAACTATTGTTGTTTTCCGACAAAAGAATCAGTATATTTATAAATCTTGGAAATAAGTTATTTTTCGATTTTAAAATGTTTCATTTCTCGAAATGTCAAGCTATCGCCATAAGTCGTTTGCATCAAGTAAAAAACGAAAAAAGAAAAGTTCCAGTTTTACTTCACCAGTTAAAAGAAGAATAATCTATAAAAAGAATAAAAATAAAAATTCATCAAGTTCTGTTCCGTTCTCTGTTGTATCAGCAAGTCACAGCAAAATACTGACGCAGTCGCAAAGTTCAAGCTCAAGTGAATCTTCCTCGGAAGAAGAGTATGATGAACTGCAACATCTTACACCGTGTTTTTGGATTGTAGACATTGATCTATTGCAAGATTGCCTAAAAACATCTTCCTCGTGCAAAATATGTCATAGTGAAGTGATTTTACGGGAAGTAACGTGTTACCGTGCAGGATTAGCGACAAAATTTGAAATAGCTTGTACTAACAAGGAATGTTCAATTGTAGAAGGTTTCTTCACTTCAAAAAAAACTGGGCATTCTTTTGACATCAACCGACAAAGTGTGCTTGCATGTCGCCTGGCTGGTAAAGGGCGTAAAGGTCTTGTGAAAATTTGCAGTGGCCTAGGATTATCTAGTCCTGTAGCAAGAACTCGTTTTGTAGAATATGCAAGATTTTGGGAAAAACTTTCATTCAATCTCAGAGAAGAAAACCTCACAATGTGCGCAGAAAGGGCAAAAAAATTAATAACGCGTGATGTTAATGCAGAGGTTAACACTGTGGTTGATATTCCTACAAGTTTTGATGGTTCTTGGAGTTCTAGAGGGTGGACTGCAAACAACGGCATCGTATCAGCAATTGCAGAAGTTTCTTCGCAAGTGATCGATATCTCATTTAAATGTTGTTCATGTTCGCAATGTACAGCCATGAAAGAGAGAAAAGAAAATGGAGAAGTATCTGCAGTGGAGTATCTTGATTGGTTTATCAAGCATGAAATCAATTGTTTTAAAAATCATGACGGAAGTCCTCAGGTAGTTTCTTTATCTCAAACTTAAATTTAGGAATATTGAAGTTACAACGTAAGGCGTTGTGGACCGGTTTTTAAAAAGAAAATATCACCAAAAATACGCAAGTCATTGTGGTTGTTTTTGTATTATTTTTTATGTTTAGAAAATGGAATCAGAAGGCGTTTTAGAATTATATAATCGGTCAGTGGCAAAGCATAATGTCCGCTACAACCCATTCATAGGAGATGGTGATAGCAGTGCGTATTCAACTATCGATAAAGAACGTCCATATGGAGCAGCGGTTTTTGTCAAAAAAGAAGAATGCGTAAACCACATCACAAAACGCATGGGTACAAACTTAAGAAAGTTGGTTAAAGAATTAAAGGGTAAAAAGTTGGAGGACGGCAAGGGAATAAGCGGAAAAGGGCGGCTAACCCTTGCACGTATTGACGTCATGCAAAATTTGTACGGGCGCACTATCCGCGATAACAAGGGAAACCCTACCAGAATGTCTAGTGAAACATGGGCAATACTCTATCACTACTCAAGTACTTTAGCCAATCCACAACATGAAAATTGTCCGAAAGGTGATAAAAGTTGGTGTGGTTACCAGAGAGATATAGCCACTGGTTCACAGACGTACATGCCACCCAAATATCCATTTACTGAAGCCATTGTAAAAGCTGTGACACCTATTTTCAATAGACTTGCTGACATTCACTTTTTGGAAGGTTGCAAAAACGTTAGCAACCAAAATGCAAATGAAGCTTTCAACAGCTTATTGTGGTCTATTTGTCCAAAAGAACAGTACGTTTCACCAACAGAAACATCTTTGTCAATAAACTTATCAGTATGTTTATATAACTCGGGTACGGAATATACTATGATAAAATTATTCGAAAGTGCTGGACTTGAATATCAGGAAATTTCAAAGCAGCAATGGCGTGATATGGATATTGAAAGGATATACCACGGAGATTATTCTGTGAGAGAAGATCGTAAACAGCACAGAAAAATGAAAAAGCGAACGCGAATAAAACAGCAAGACGCTTTCCAACATATTGAAGGCACTCAATACAAACCGCAAGGATTCCATACAAACGAAACTAGACAATGATTTTTTTTTTTCATATTGGAGATCTTATAAGAAAACACTTTTCTGGGTTACGTTAAAACAATTTGTGTTGATATTTTTGTATGTATTTTTAAGTTGAGTTCGCTTTTTTATTTTATCTAATAATAACTGGAATGTCCAATGCTTCACAAAATTCCTTCATTTCCACCTTATAACTGTCATCTCGTATTTCGCCAACAATATCTCCGGGTGCTAGTTCTCTGATATAAGAAAGCACAGTGGAAGGATAACTGTATTGCGTGTTTTCAGGCCCAACTTCTTTCCTATATAAACATCTCGCCCAAATACAGTAGTGAATATACCGAATTTGCTTGTTCGCCTTGCCTCTTTTTTGTCTCCACGTGACAGATTCCTTCAAGTTTTCAGCAAATGTTGATCCATCAAAACTAAAGAATTATTGAAAAGTTGTTACATAAATTTCGCAACTCCTAAAAATGTAAGAGATAATAAAAGTTGCGTACTACTAACCCATGATTTTCCATTTCGTGTATCATGACAGCTCTCTTGTCCGACATCTTTACTCGTGTTTTTTAATTTTTTGTTTGAATGAACATCGTAATTTAAATGGACATCTGTTTAAAATATTGTTAATAATAGGATCACCAGTCAAGGTGTTAATCTATATCATGATCATGTTGAAGGTGTGATCTTTTGCAAAACTTTTAAAACGCTTTTTCGCAGTGTTCGTTTTTTAGCACAGTTCCTACTACATTTTGAGTCCCATTTACAAAACTAAAAAAGCTCTGCTAAGGAGACTGCCACCATGTTCAAGCATATAGATTTTTCTAAAAACGGTTTTTTTTTTTCCCGAAAAGTGAACCATTCCCAAGTTATTAGTAAATAAAGTTAAAGTTTGGACGGAAAAAATTCACTTTTCAGGAAAAATGAAATAACTTGAAAATGAGGCTTTTTCAAAAAATAAAAAAAAAACCGTTTTTGCCCACATCTTTTGTGATTCTGACAAGAGTGGAATGAGCACTGGAAACTAAGTAGTTTTGTAAATGGAGTTGCTTTTGTGAAGACGGGGTGTAAAATTTCCAAGCCTTCTAAATTTTTACTAGTACAAAATTTTCAAATAACATTAATATCATTCGATAGCTTATAAAAAATGCTTTTCGGTGATATATAATATAGCAAATATTTATTCATAATTGGCAAAAAATTTGAATTTTAAAAAACTATGCTCAAAACGTATACTGTATCCTTAAACTTTTCAGCTTGATATTAAACATCTTCAGTTGTTCAAGCTTTATGTATTTTGGCCCTATTTGTTCCATTAAAAAAGATATCAACAAATTAAAATATTGTTTGCCGATATCCAATGTTTTGTGTTAGTAACATTTGTACATGTAACTTCTTTTTACTCAGTGCCATTTTGTTTGTTTTGAAAAAGTGAATGTGAACGACACCACTGGTATAGTGTTTAGTAAAAGCTATCCCATATTACCTTCATACTTTAATGGAAACAGACCCCCCTATCTGATATAGTTCCTCAGACACATGAAAATTGAAAGACAATGAGGTAGTTTATATGGTCAAACTTGCACCTTGTCTAATGTAAATCAATTGACCCCATTAGATAGACATTAGACAAGTCAAAAGTTTGACCGCATAAACTACTTTTAAGGCATTCTTAAAATCTAAAAAAGATTGAATCATCGCGCTATACTAATCCGCGTGCGTGTGTAACACATTTAACTTAGAGAGTGATGGTTTTTTTCAAAATTTACGGTCAAAATCTTCTTAACCCTATATTGCATGATTTTTTATGCGAATGATTAAAAAATATAATTTTTTCATAGAAATGATGTTTTGGGTCTCTGAAAACATTGTACATTAGAATTTTTTTCTTAGCACTTCCTAATTTTGGTTTTTAGCTATGTTGCTTTGAGGCAACAATATGCAGTTGAGATAATATTAGTATCTACCATTTTCGCAAAAAACATCAATATAAATACATAAAAAGGTACAGCAATGTTTACTGCAGGGTAAAAACACAAAGAAAAAAATAATTACGAAACTCTAAAAGAGACTTTTCACTGAAATCTTTTGTGGTACATAAGATAGTGAGCGTACAAATAAAAGTAAAAATACACTTTTTCCTATTCTTCACTGTAAATAAAGACAGTAGGTACTATACAAAGTGTGAAATATTCACTACAGTACATGTAGATCATAAGCTTTTAGTCCTTACAAATCATTCATGAAACTTTCGAAAGCAATTTGATTTCGGTGTAAAACACAAATGAACTTTACACTTTTCGCAGAAAACTTTTGGTATTCCAGTACAACCTGGGTATTTGCAACGTCCTTTATTTTCAACAAAACAAGGAAAATGGCCAACATTATCTTTTCTTGTTGACGGTTCGGGGATAGATGCAGCAGGACTCTCTTTCTTTTGGCATGGTAAAGACAATCAACAGAGGTAGATGGTCGTCCACACTTACCCTTCACACTCTTACCAGTTTGGACTAGGCTTTTTGCCACTTTCAATTTGAAGACACGTAGTTGAAGGATATCTTTCTTCGAAGCTTGAGCTTTTTTCATGTCTCTGCAATAGAGAATCCAGGCCTGTACTACTATCAAATCAAAAAAGTGCCATAGAAGTCTATGGTACCACTTTTTTGATCGTACATGAATTCTGTACAAGCTCAACATACCATCAAGAAGGTCAACACCACCCATAAACTTATTATATGTGGTTACAACAGACGGTCGTTCAACTTCAACCATGGTTTTTGTTTTCCTGTCCCAGCGGTTTACTTTTGTGATTGGGTTTACTGCCTCATAGCTAGTGAGCAATGTAACGCCTCTGTTATCAAACCATTTAACAGCACGAAGCTCCACATTATCAACAGTTGCTACAGATATAGTGGTTGCTCCTCTTCCTTTTGATTTCAGTGCAGCATCTGTAGGAAGTTTGTTATTTGGAAGCCTATTTGCGCGCACTGTCCCAACACAAGCTATGCCTTGCTCATGAAGGGTTTTCACCAATTCAAGTCCAGTGTACCAGTTATCAAAAAATAAATTGTGCCATTTTTGCCTTGGCACGTTGACTAACAAGTGCATTACAATATTCCCAGATGCTTTCAGATCAGGCTGTCCTTGACATATACCAATGGGACCAGAATGTATTTCAAAATTATGAATAAGTCCATCAACACCAGCAAGGACATAGAACTTATAACCCCACTTTTTTGGCTTTTGAGGGTTATATTGTTTCAGAGAAGATCTTCCTTTGAAGGGAACAACTTGTTCATCAATACACAGTAATTCTTCATGTTTCAAGTTGGTAAAAGATTCTTTGAGCATTTTGATAATAGGTTGTATTTTATACAACTTATCGGTACAGCCTTCTGGGCGTTGCAAGTCATCATTACAATGAAATTTTGACTTTATCTGTTCAAAGCGGTTGAGTGTCATTACTTCTGCAATTTTTTCTATATACAACCCATTACTCCAGTACATACGAGCGGAAGGAAGCTTGACAATACTCATCAAGTACAAAATTCCGATAAATTGCTCTAATTCATTTTTGTCCAAATTCAATAGTTTGTTTACATCTTTTTGAGCGGCATATTTATTGGACTCAACAACAATATGCTCAAGGAGTTCATCTGTTAAAAAAATTCTAACATATGATATTGGGTCATCTAAGACACTTCTTTCATCATCATCCTCGTGATCACTATCAGACTGGAAAGGAAGATCCAATTGTTGAACGTCATTAGGGTTCTTTACTTTCCAAACAGCATCCCGCTTTTTCTGTTGTTGTGGTTGACGTATTGGTCCTGCAGCTGCAGTGGGAGGTTGTGGTGGTGCTTTTTGTTGATCCTCAATACCAGTACTGTCAACGGAAGAATCACTATCAGATTCAGAATCAACATATTCTGACTCTGAATCAGATGTTGTGAAACATTCATCTGAGTCACTTGATAGATCACTAACTTCTGACAGCTCTGGTTGATTTATCGGAAAAACGGTTGCCCGAGGTGGGATTCTTATCCTCTTTGAAGAGCCATAGAAACTCCTAACATTCATCTATAACATAAATGTAAAGCCATGTTAGTATTTCTATCATTACTATGCAGCAGAAACGAAATAAAATTCTCAAAAAATATCACAATGGACAACCTACACTGCATAATGTTGCCTCAAAGCAACAAAATGTAATCCACAAAATGTAATCCACAAAATGTAATCAAATTTTATAAAAACATGCTCTATAATACACTATACCTTCATAAATACCAGTCAGATTTTTTATTTTGACTTACCTTCAATTGTCATTCAAAAATCCAAAATTCAAAACAAGATGTCTCACGTTTACAACTGGCTCATTCACTTCCATCAAAACATAGGCCATTCAACAAAAAAACATTCAATATGGCGGATTTTCACTTTTAAAACTCTAAACAGCATCCCTCAGAACTACTACGGAAAATAAATGGTTTGTTGCCCTTGATTTACACTATGCAATTAGATGAAATTTGGTTCGCCAATGGGCTTATATGCCCAAATAAAAAGGCCGAAATGAAACCGTTTCCTACTGCATCAAAATGAGGGAACGGTGGTTTTACAAAAGGATCTTATATATGGGGAAGCCCCGGCGCTGATCGTTTTTATTGGCTAATAAAGGAAAACTCTTGAAATGCGCTATTTTGATTGGCTGAAAAATTCATAGCAACAGAGTCCGTTGATAAGGTTCTTCATTTCTGCTGCTCTTTTGAAGAAGAAACGGGAAAGTTTTATATATATTTAAAATTTTTATTGTTATACTTTTACTGTTATTGTATTGTATTGTAGATCATGTGTAAGTGAGTATCAAGTATTACTATTCAGACGTGCAGTGCAAAGTGCAAAGTGCAGTGAAAGTTGTTTAAAAATGGCTGCAGAAAAGATGATGTTTATTTTGTTACATTCACGACGATCTTTTGATGGGAAGTTTGGTGGGTTTATTTACGTAATTTAGGTATACTAGCCGCCAAGGCGGCGTCGCTCGCCGCCCATGTCCACCTGCCCTGTACCACTGTATCAATAAACGTCAAACTTCCTTATAAATGGCTCGTACAACTTGTGTTCAACCAGAAGCAGATTCGAAGTCACAACCTCTGATAAAACCAATCTTTTATCAGTGTAACAATACACTCAAAACGTAGAGAGAGAAAATTTCAACATTTTATTAGCTTTTGTTTTAAAATAGTTACGCGCTCTAACATGGGTGCTATCAAACGTAAGGGGGAAATGGTTTCTATTCTTAAAAAGATCACACGGGAGGAGAGAAAAAAAGGCACGTGCTGAATGAATAAAGTGAATAAAAAAAACGTTCGATCTGATTAAAATAGATTAAAAGAAATCGATTAAAAGAAATTAAGACAACTATTAAGACAAAAGCAAAAAAAAATATTTTGTATCATGATACTCTTTTTTTACCTATCGGTTTTTAAACATTTTGATTGCTCGAAAAAAAGTTCACTCATCTCAGACAGTCAGGCAAGGATACGTTAGGATACACTGGTAAACCGCACACGCTTCCACGTTCTGCCACTGCTGCTTTATGTCCAAAACGTTTAATCAGTTAGTTTCTTTGTATTTAGTTGATGTATTGTTTTCAAAGCCAAGTCAACGTGGAATATAAAACTAACACAATAAAAATAAAAATAAAACGTTATTCCTATTAGTTCATCAGCCAAAAAAAGTCACGTTCGATTAGGGTTGCAATGTATTTGCTTCGAACTCACGTCGCACACAAAAAAATAAATAATTTCGCTCACAACTCGATCTACCATTTTGCGTGACTTACAAACAAACAAACAGACAGACAGAGAATCGGCTATTAATATATAGATAAAAGACATTATTAACGGGAGATTTACATAAAAAACGACATAATAACAGTGCTGGGAAACTTAGAAGCCAGTGTTTTTGTCTTTGAGTGTTGTAAAAATGGCAGACAAATTTCAGTAACCAAGAAATAGAGAGTAGAAGTAAGGACATTTTATGTGTTTGCAGTAGAAAAGTGTGCTGGAAAGTAAATAAAGTGTTATAAAAAGTGATATTAATATTTGTTTACAGGTATGAATATAGAAAGTAAACAGTTTAGAAGTGTTTGAAAATGGCTGCAGAAGATGATCAATGTGTTGTTGTTTACAAACATGATGATGATGTGAATTGGTTTTGAAAGGTATCCTCTTATGTTTGAAGTTAAACCAAAGTTAAAATATCATATATCTATTTAGTTATAACACAGTTAGTATGCTGAATAAATAAAGAATGCAGGGTTGTTTAGTTGTGTTTTGAATTAGCCAGCAGAGGAGATTTTACCCTGTTTTTAAAAATGGTTCCACAGAATGTTTTCAGTTGTTAAAAATTCTTTAGCTATACAAATTTCTGTCTTTATGTTTGTGTTTTTAATTATTATTTTTAAGGTAAATTTGTTCTCGAACATTTTTTTAGTTTGAATTTTTTCTTTCAATATCTACATAATAATACGATTAGGTTTTCTGTAATATCAATATGCATTCGAAATCTTTTTTTCTTTTAGAAAAGCAAAATAAAAAATACATTAACAATAGATAAATGAAACTCATGGTTTGATATCATGATGTCGATAGTTGGTCAATAACAGATTATCCATTTTAAAAAATCTGAAAAAAAGACACACCGTTAGAAGGAATACATTTGTTTTCAATTCACATATTTGTAATGTTATTCAATGTTTGCTTTTGTATGGCTCGGTATATAGTTTTGTGTTATGTGTTGCTGTGTTTTACGCTTAAGTTATGATATACTTCTTTTATTCTGCATATACAATATTATATACTTTACTTCTTTGTTATATATTACTATTTGTTTATGTGTTATATCTTCTGCATGTAAAAGCATGATTTTGGACTGTAGTAGGGTATTTTAATTGTTTTGTTTTTTATTTCAATATTGTTATAGCATGATTAGGTTTTCCATATTATTATTTGAAATGTTATTTTTTTAGGCAATAATAAAAAAGCATAAACCATTAAAGAAATGAAACTCATGGTTTTAATCATGATGTTGATGGTTTTGGGAAGAACAGACTATAATCATTTCAAAAATGCATTAATGATTGCAGTCCAGTAACAAGCACATGCGAAACAGTTGGAAGGTATCAATTTGTTTTTATTTAACATTTTGTAATGTTATTCCATGTTTACTTTTGTATGTCTGGGTAAACAGATCTGTGTTATATATATATTGCCATTTTTTTTTTACATTAAAGTTACTTCTCTTTTGCGTATAAATATATCTTCTGGGCCATATTTGCTATTTGTTTCTGTTCTAAAAATCTTCTGAATGTAAGAAAGGAATTAAAAAATTAATGCCTGTAAAAAACTTCTACACAAGTCAAATTCTGCGACACAACGCAAGCTGAACATGGGTGGCGAGCGACGCCGCCCTGGCGGCTAGTCTTATTATAATATTCCGCGCTGTGTGTCACACTTTTATTTTAGAGAGTGATATATTATTTTTTTTTCACGGTCAAATCCTTCTTATTTTTTCCCTTTTTGTCGTAAAGCCACGCAGAGGTGAGAGTGTTTTTTTGATTTTCCGCGATTAGTATATGCTCCTCCGTTTTGTTATTTTTGGCTTGCGCAGTGGAAATCAGCCGAAAAACGTCTTTGGAGGAGTGCGAGCAATGCAATCTTCTTCGTTCGAAATTTTGTCAACGATCATTTCGTGAGCAAGAAGCTTCTGTTGTGAGCTTGACGAAGAAACACAGGTTTGTATACATGCTGATTATTAAACTGTTCATTGTTGAACTTTTATTGTATTTTAGATTATTAAAAGAACAGGAATTGCATGCGTAAGTGATTAGTTGTTTGTTTACAATGTATGGTGAGAATACAGAGGAAGTGCAGTGAAGTTTTTAAAAATTGGCTGTGCAGAATGAACGAACAGGTCTGTACAAAAGTATTATTATAAAACTTTTAATAAGATTAATTAAGATTAACTAATAAGATTAACTTCTATATATTAATAGCCGATTCTCTGTTTGTTTGTGCGTTTGTTTGTAAGTCACGCAAAATGGTAGATTAAGTTATGAGCGAAATTATTTCTTTTTTTTGTGTGCGACGTGAGTTCGAAGCAAATACATTGCAACCCCAATCGAACGTGACTTTTTTTGGCTGATGAACTAATAGGAATAACGTTTTGTTTTTATCATTATTGTTAGTTTTATATTCCACGTTGACTTTGAAAACAGTACATCAACTAAATACAAAGAAACTAACTGATTATACATTTTGGACAAAAAGCAGCAACGGCAGAACGTGGCAGCATATGTTCGGTTTGCCACTAACTCTTGCCTGACTGTCTGAGACGGGTGAACTTTTTTTTGAGCAATCAAAACGTTTAAAAACCGATAGGTAAAAAAAGAGTATCATATCAAAACAAAATATATATTTTTTTTTTGCTTTTGTCATAATAGTTGTCTTTAATCAATTTCTTTTAATCTATTTTATTTTATATCAGATCGGACGTTTTTTTTATTCACTTGATTCATTTAGCACGTGCCTTTTCTTCTCTCCTCCCGTGTGATCTTTTTAAGAAGAGAAACCATTTCCCCCTTACGTTTGATAGCACCCATGTTAGAGCGCGTAACTTTTTTAAAACAAAAGTTAATAAAAAGTTGAAGTTTTCTCTCTATGCGTTTTGAGTGTATTGTTACACTGATAAAAGATTGGTTTTACCAGAAGTTGTGACTTCGAATCTGCTTCTGGTTGAACACAAGTTGTACGAGCCGTTTATAAGGAAATTTGACGTTTATTGATACAGTGATACAGAGCAGGTGGACATGGGCGGCGAGCGACGCCGCCTTGGCGGCTAGTTTAATAGATTAATAAAAGAACAGGTGACACATTCGTAAGTAAGTTATGTATGTATTTTAGTGTTTGTTACGGTAGCAGCAAAAGCGAATACCGTATTAAAACACCCGTGGACTACTACTACTACTACTAGGGAGTTTACGTACTTGCAACGGCGACGTAAACAATGACGCACGACGTTAGTTTTATGCTACTGCGCGTGCGCAAAAGGGAATCGCCTCAATATTTTCGTCCTCTGTGTTGAAGCAACGACTTGAATCGTACTGAAATCACGTCGTGGTACAACGTTGGAAAAGCTTTGTGATATTTCTGCATATTTACTCTATTTCTTGTTAACCTATGTATTGTTTTTATATTTGTTGAGTAGACATTGTGTTCCCTACTAGAGGGTTTATTAATATATATACAAAAATAACATTTCTTCGCGTTTTTCTTGGAATTTCAGTATAAAGAATACAGCTGTTTTCTAAGAAATTTGTCTCTCTCCTCGTGTCTTTTGCTGAATAATGAGCTTTGTTGATTGAAATATTGTTTTTTCTTTAGCAATTCTGAAAATTGTGAATTCTGGAGTAGTTCTGAGAATTCTGACAATGTCAATTCTGAAAATTTCATAAGATTGAGACTTTATTATTGTGTGTACACTTAGGAAAAAAATGGATAGACCTCAAGATGCCCCTCCTGGAGATGCTGCTGCTTCTAGCTCTAGTGGCATTAAGCAGCAAATGTAAGTTCTTCAGTCATACTTTATTTATCTAACGTGTTTCAACCGTTTTAGCTTGAATTTATTTCACCTGTCATAACACTCACAGCTAACAACAATTGTGCGATCCCCTTCCCTATTATTATTTCATTCTTCCTTTCCCTCTTTCAGGTTCAGAAAATGTCTGAATCTGTCCCTTTGTAAAATTAATTCCCTGTTTTCATACCTCTAATATAGTACCTATGAAGTTTAAAATTATTGATTTTGAGGAATATTTTATTTCCAAGATAAAGTATCCTTTTCCAGCCGATATTTTTAACAAAAACAGCGCAAAAACCAAACTGAATATGTGCATCTTGAACACTTTTGATCAAAGTATAAACAAGAAAAACAGCATAAATAAATTCTATATTTCGACTTTATTACACAGTCATCATCAGGAAAGTAAAATAAAAAATCTAAAAACACGCTATATATACTGTAGTTACAAGTTGTTAAAATCGATAAAAGAATATAATGTACAAGTGAATTTTTATTATGCTAAAATGATGTAATTAGTACATGTCTAAGCGTGCCCATAATGTACAAGTGAATATTAATGTGCTAAAACAATTGTAAATCTCTAGATGCTTTTACCCCGTGATTCAATCGGGGACACTTAAGTTTAATTTGAAATGCTTCTTTAAACAATAGAATATTCCAATTGTTAGACTTGTCAATGACAAAGGAATTATTGTGCACTAGATTTATGTAAAAATCTCTTTTAATGACGTCATTACCATACAGGTTGTTCATAGCGAAAATATGTTCGCAGTTATCGCAATTATCAATATGCATCTTGATAGCGGAATCAGCACGTGTTGCATGTTCAATCGTACGTTTATGTAACGTACGATCAGTCTTTCCAATGTATGATGAAGAGCATCCTGGGCATTTGAATTCATAAACGACGTTCGATTTACTTAGAGGCGGCAATCTATCTTTCATGTTGGTGAAAAATGATACTTTTGTTACTGTATACAGTGGGACCAATGAAAATTGTTTCGTCGTAAAGCGCTTCAATTTAGTAATAACGCTTTTTATTAACTGTTCACCTTTCTCCCCAGGATAATTAATATTGAGATAAATTTTGGTTGAATCTGAGGTCTCATTTCTACGTGGTCCATTGTTATTTGATGTGGTATGTTTAATAATGTTATTTACGACATTCTTCGGAAAGGAGTTCTATGAGGCGAAAATTTTGATTGACTTAAGTTCATTTGCAAGGTTTCTTTTGCTGCAAATTTTGAGTGCTCGTACAACAAGGGAACGTATCCAGGCAACTTTCCATTTCCAGGGTGTTGTTGATTTGTAGTTAACATATTGCCCAGTATGTGTTTCTTTTCTGAAGATAGATAGACCATTTGGACAAATCTCTAAATCTAGAAAATGAGGTGTCTCGTTATCGAACATGTCAACGGTAAATTTAAGACTAGGGTCAAATCTGTTAAGAGTTTCAAGAACTGTATTAAGCTGGCCACGTTTGATTAAAACCAAGGTATCGTCTACATAACGACCATAGAACTTGATGATTCCATTATTGATAAATGGATCAATTACTTGTTTTTCACACTCAGTCATTATGATGTTAGCCAATAACGGTCCAAGTGAGGCGCCCATGCTGACACCATCTATTTGCTCATAAATCTTGTTGTTGAAGAGGAAGGCTGATTTCTGACAGGTATCAATAATTAGCTTTTTCAGTGAACGTTTGGACAGTGTTGTATTGATCAATTTTTGCTTGTAAACACGGTCAAGGATAATATTGACTGTTCGCTTCAGAGGAACGTTTGTAAAAAGTGAAACAACATCAAAAGATACGAGGATGTAATCGTTGTCATCATAGAGGTTTTTTGGGATGCCATTGATTCTGTTTGCTGCGTCAAACGTGTCTTTGATGCAGTGTTCGTTTTGTGTGAGAGGTGTCAGTAATTTTTTGATATATTTACCGACAGCATAATGTGAAGAACCGGTAGTGTCAATTATCGGTCTGAAAGGCGGAATTTTGTCAAACTGCTTATGAACTTTAGGAAGACCATGGGCTCGTGAGATTTTTGCGTTCATCGGACGAATCTCTTTGTAGACTTCTTCTGAAATTTCACCATTTTTGAGTAACTTTCGTAGATAAGCTTGTAGAGAGTCTAGACGTGCGTTGGTAGGGTCATTTGTTAATTTTCTGAATTTACTAGTGTCATTAAATAAACTAGTGTCATCTATATATTAATAGCCGATTCTCTGTCTGTCTGTTTGTTTGTTTGTTTGTTTGTTTGTTTGTTTGTTTGTAAGTCACGCAAAATGGTAGATTGAGTTGTGAGCGAAATTATTTCTTTTTTTGTGTGCGACGTGAGTTCGAAGCAAATACATTGCAACCCCAATCGAACGTGACTTTTTTTGGCTGATGAACTAATAGGAATAACGTTTCGTTTTTATTATTTTGTTAGTTTTATATTCCACGTTGACTTGGCTTTGAAAACAATACATCAACTAAATACAAAGAAACTAACTGATAAAACATTTTGGACAAAAAGCAGCCGTGGGAGAACGTGGTAGCATCTCGGTTTGCCAGTGTATCCTAACGTATCCTTGCCTGACTGTCTGAGACGGGTGAACTTTTTTTTCGAGTAATGAAAATGTTTAAAAACCTATAGGTAAAAAAAAATATCATAAAACAAAATATTTTTTTTTGCTTTTGTCATAATAGTTGTCTTTAATCGATTTCTTTTAATCTATTTTATTTTATATCAGATCGAACGTTTTTTTTATTCACTTGATTCATTTAGCACGTGCCTTTTCTTCTCTCCTCCCGTGTGATCTTTTTAAGAAGAGAATCCATTTTCCCCTTACGTTTGATAGCACCCATGTTAGAGCGCGTAACTTTTTTTAAACAAAAGTTAATAAAAAGTTGAAGTTTTCTCTCTATACGTTTTGAGTGTATTGTTACACTGATAAAAGATTGGTTTTACCAGAGGTTGTGACTTCGAATCTGCTTCTGGTTGTACGAGCCGTTTATAAGGAAATTTGACGTTTATTGATACAGTGATACAGAGCAGTTGGACATGGGCGGCGAGCGACGCCGCCTTGGCGGCTAGTTAAATAAATTTTCGATAGAAGTGACGTAATCTGCAATATCGACAATGACGACACCATTTCCTTTATCTGGTTTTAGGACGGCGCATTCCATACGGAGCTTACGTAAAATGTTTAAATGCTTTTTGTCGCGAAAAATCTGTTTGTTGTCGAGGTCTATTAGGTTATATGCAAGGGCGCGTAATGCATTTTTCGAACGATTGATTGAGTTGTGGTCTTTCTTTAGTAGGTCATTGCGATTCAGTTGCTCCCAAACTGATTCCATAGCTGGAATAATATCGTTATCAGAAGGACTCATTGCAAGTCCGTGATTTAAGCCATACTTTAAGAGTTCGGATTCCTCGTTTGTAAGGGGTCTAGAAGACAAATTCCATATAACATTGTTTGGATTGGGTTGGATGTTATTTTGTCTGTTGAACTTTTCGAGTAGTTTATCAAATTTTTTGGCGTGACGGGAACGAATTTCTTGACGGTTTTTAGATATGGTGTAGTTGATACTATAAGTGATCGCTTTTCTTTTCATCCATGTTGTACGTTTGTCTAGTTGACTCTCGAGTTGATCTTTTTGTTGAGTTATTTCGTGAAGGCGTTAGCATCTGAGAACAAAGCTAAACAACTTGAAAATGAAACTAAGGCTGCTGATACAATGCGACGGCGATCAATGGAAACGTGGAGTCAGTCGAAAAAAAGAGAAGTCAATGAAGATGGTGCTGAAATACCTGCCAAAAAAACTCGTAATAATGGCAATGACACGTTAAATTACTTACGAGAAAAATCACTGAACGAATACGATCTGAGAAAGCAAGAGATGGAGTTGAAGAAAGAAGAACTTTCTTTACAAAAGGAACGTGATGAAAATGCAAATAAGCGTTTTGAGCAACTTTTTGCTCAAGTACAGCAACAAAACCAGATATTTGTGTCCGTACTATCCCAACTGGCTAAAAAACTCTAAAGACAGCAGTAGGCTCACTTTGTTTTTATCATATTTCTTGTTTTGTTTTTGATCATGTACTTTTACCTAGGGTCAATAAGATTTTTATTTACAGTTATAAGGCAGATGAAACCTTTTCAAGCCAAAATTTTTTTGTAAATATATTTATTTTATCGCATTTTGGAGATGCTGTGGAGAAAAGATATTTGGTGTTGTAAGGTTTAGCAAACAATTTTCCTTGAGCTTTCTTTGTTTTGAAATTTTGAAGGATGGAACAATAGAAAAGAAAACAACTTCAAGCAGACTTAAGCTATTTTGTGTCTAGTGATATTCTCATAACATCATTTCCATTTCATTTGGCTCAGTTCAAACAAAATATTCCTCTAAAAGAGGTGGTGTAATGTTAAAATAGTTGTTAACTTTGTTTCCATAAAGACACGTCGATGCATTCGTTATTAATGCACTAACTCTGTATATTTTGCCAATTGGGCTCAAGCCAACTTTAAGGTTTTTCTTGAAATCATTAAATTTGAACTGGTTTACTATGTCCCCAAATATCCATTCGACAGTTACTCTAAGTTTACTCATTGCAGTATTAAAGTTTTTTTTCTTGAGGGGTTAGATTAGCACCCCCAAATGGTGACAATAAAACTCTTCTCAAAGGATAGGCTGAATCACCATACAAAGATAAGATGTTTCTATTTGTGTCATGAGAGTGAACTTGCAGCTGCTGTAACAAACCAGATGCAGCAAGCATGGCACTGTCATGATGCTTGCCTTCCATAGGGCCAAACAAATTGGCTATCATTCCTGAGGGAGTGATCACTGACTGGTACTTCAGACCATGGTATCTTTTGTGCCCGTTATAAAGCGTGCGCTGATGTTGTTTTGGCCGACAGCATGCTTTTAGTGTACCATCTATAAATCCCCAAATGTTATCTAAAGGTGCACCTTTGTTGCTGATAGCTTGAGCAAACTCTTCAAGCTTTTGTGCGGAAAGCCAGGGTTGATTTAACGTTGAAAGCAAATAGTCCCATTGATTATCAAGTCTTTCAAGCATCTGATGAAAAATCATACATAATTGGGGGACAGCTCTTGAAAAACGTGGTATCAAATCTGAAAACCTATTTGGATAAGCCAATCTTTTTAATAACAAACAAAGAGCTTCAGTGCCATCGCATGTTAAATCATTGTAATTATAGCACACAATTTCGTCAGGTACTTGCAGCACAGTTTTTAGTCGATGAATATCTCTCTTTTTGAAGCGAAATTCTGCAAAACAATCATCCTCGGAGATGTCCTCAAAAACGAAAGGATCATAGTCCATATACTGAAAGTCAGGGTTAGTACATCTGTTAACATCATACAAGAATAGGAACTCTTCGTCATCCAGCAAATTTTCCACATGTGCAAGCAAAAGAGCTTCTCGTACTTCTCTTAATTTTGGCATGCTTATTTTTGTTTTGTTTTGACTTTCTCTTTCACTTTCAAAACTGCCATTATGAAAATTAAAGTCGTGATATTAGCGCGTAAACTTAAAATTTCTCCAGACCCAACGCACGACCGACATTTGCGATTACGCAACATTTTCCGTCATCGTCGCAGCTACGTCTTCACAGCGTAAACTCCCTACTACTACTACTACTACTACTACTCCTCCGGCCGAAATGGCAATTAGTCTGCGATTTAGAGTCTGCGGGACTCTATCAAAAACGCAATGTAAATTCTAATGACGGAACGCAGCCTTCGTAATTTGGAAGCTTTTTCATATCGAACATTTAAAAGTAGATTACCTTTTATTTTAAAAGTACATAACCTGATATTTTATAACTTAATCCACGAAATTAGAATTCATTCGAATTCTAATCAAATAGGCGTACATAAAAATGGGACTTTTAGTTCATTACGCTAACTGAAAATATATACTTGATATGCTGCTTTTCTTGTTAGTAAAGCTTATTAGTTCAAAATTTCTTATTACCTCGTTTGGTTTGTTAGCTATTACACTATGTTTGTTTATTAAAGTTTTCAAAGATCTAGTTCAAAAAGGCAGTTTATTTGTTGGAATTCAATTTTGGTTTCGTCAGAAATTATTATTATTATAAACAAACTTTTTTTTTTCTACATAAGCTCTTACGAAAAAATTTCTTATAAAAAAAACACACAGCTCACACATGTATAATTCTTTTGTCTTTAAATAAATTGTTGCTGGTGTTTTTGGTTAGACCCTATTTACACTAATTAATCATTTTCATCGAATTTATCGTTAATGCCTGTTTTCCACCAGTGAGATATTTTAGAAAACATCCAGTAAAGAAGTTTTTAGTACTTAAAGTAAAATTTCAAAAGTAAACTTGCTGCTACCGTTTTGCGCCATCTGGCTCTTGTTTATATTTTAGCTATCCAATATCGCTATACAGAAGAAAGTGCAGTGAAGAAGTTTAGAACAAAAAGATGTTTATTTACACGACGGTAACGAATGGTTTTAATTTCAATTTTAAGTTTGTTTTGAATTATTAATGTGAAAGAGTGTAAGAGTCAAACGTAATTCAATCGTTTGGATGGAAGCTGGATGACAGCGAACGTTATGGAGCAACGAAGGGGGAGCGCAGTAAAAATTTGTTTTGGTAACGCGCGCCATTAGTTAGCAAAGAAGATTTTATTTACAGATCAATTAAAAATGGTTCTCATGACTGTGGAAATGGAGAACGTGTCATGCTGTCTTATCTCATCTCAACCATGTCTGCTTTTTATTAAATTTCACTGTATATTTTATTGACGATGTTTGGTGCTTTGTCTCTCTGGTCTCTTTGGTGCCTGTCTGTCATTTATATCTTTTGCTTTTGTTTGCTTCAATATGGTTGTTGCAGTAGTGTGGATTGTAGCTAGCTGTTCTTCACTGAAATCTTTTTCTTTTAGGTCAGAAAAGAAAAGGTGTATAACCATTAAAGAAATGAAGCAGATGGTTAAATTATGATGTTGTGAGGGATAGTTAAGAGAAGAATGGATTATGTATTTCAAAAATTCATTAATTATTGCTGTGATGTGATATGACTACTAACTCTAACTGTGCTACTACAAATAAGAAGCATTGCATTGCATTGCTGGATGGATTCTTATATTTTGTGATGATTACACATTATTTTGTGTTATGGTAATTGTTTACGTACTATGCCTGGGTACTATATAAGTTTCGCATTATGTTTTACTGTTGTTACTTTTTATCTTTTCGGTGTTAAATTATGACTTTGTTGGTAGGGCATTTCATTGTTTCAATTATTTTTATTATTTTGATGTTTGGCTGTGTATCCCACGTTAAAAGTCTTAATGTAGTTCAGCTCCAGTGTTTAGTGTTGAACCCGTATTAACTTATAGCATTGGTTGATTTTATAGACTTTACAAATTCTGTCATTGAATTTGTGTTTTTAATTAATTATTTTTAGGATAAATGCGTACATGAATTTACTTTTTGTTTTTTGTTTTGTTTTTTATTTCAACTATTTCATAGTATGATTATCTTTTTCTGCATTTTTATACAATTGAAATATTTTTTAGATAAGATTAATAATAATAAAACAGCACATAAACCGTTAAAGAAATGAAACTCATGGTTCTTATCATGATGTTGATGGTTTTGGGAATAACAGATTGTATATATATCATTTCAAAAATTCATTAATAGTTGCTGTCCAATGTAACTTCCGCACAAAAGAAACACAGTTAGAAGGTATCGATTTGTTTTCAATTCACATTTTGTAATATTTATTATGTCTTATGTATTATGTCTGGGTAAATGGTTCTGTGTTATATATTGCATATTTTTACATTAAAGTTACTTCTCTTCTGCGTATGAATATATATTCTGAGCCATGTTGCTATTTGTTTTTCTGAATGTAAGACATGAATTAAGAAATTAATGCCTGAAAAGAAACTTTTGCAAGAGTTAAATTCTGCGACACAACGCATACTGAACATGGCTGGCGAGCGACGCCACCTGGGATGAGTTGCGATTCTAAGATTTATTTTTTCTTCACGGGGTACGTACACGGGAATGGTGGATTTGACCTAATGTTTTCGAAGTTAAGTTCGGTAAAAAATTTTTACCCGGGATACTAGTTTCCACAATATATGTTTAATAAACTTCTAATCATGTACTCCCCAAAAATCCAGAAAAACATAATTGTCACTATGCAAAATTTTATACCAATAAGCAATAAATTTGATCATAGATTGCCATAATGTTCTTTATTTTGTTGTACGTAATGATATCAAGGACTCAGTGATTTCCTCAGATAAGACAATGATAAAATATAATTTAACCTAAATGTTATAAATTTATATATGAATTCAATTTGTCTATTCTATCTTCCTAACCAAAATTCCTAAATCACAAGCACAGAAATGAAAACCTAGATTTTGATCATGCGAAATATTCAACACATACAAAGTCAATAAACATAACTTTCTACTATCGTTTTAATTTACAAACATTACAATTAAACCTGAACTAAATTTCATGAAAAGATTATAAAGATTTATACAGAAACTTAAAAAACGTTACATTGTTAATTACGCATACACCCCAGAAATCCATTAAAGCATAGCTAGACACAATATGAAACTTACATTAACTGCCAATAAACTTAATGAACAAAAGAACATTAAATTTAAATAGATGCTGTAAGATATCACAGTGATTATGTAAGTCTTTCAATCTATACAGTCAATCTTCCTAATTACGAAAAGACTTCCCAAACAAAAAAAGTAAACAAAGATTTGGATTATGTAAATATGTGATCCAAATTAGCAAACATAACTGAAAGCAGTTAAAATTTACAAACAGTCAAGATAAGTTTCCTATTTGCAATTGTAAATAGGAAGTCCCCATTCCCAATTAAGGGCATTGATAATATAGCCAAGAACTGTATATAGTCAAATCGGGTAATCATTACGCACTTTTACAAAATTTGTAAATAAATCGATTTTTCAGCGAATTATGTCTGCTCTTATAGGTTTAAAAGACGTGTAATAAAAAGCAGAACATAGAAAAATCGGAAAATTCGTGTTTTCTTTAATGTTTATCTTCGTAGAGCAAGATTTTAGTGCGTAATGATTGGAAATAAAAAACAGTAACTCTTACGCATATTTTTACATTCTTTACGCACCTCCGTAATAATTTTGAAAGTATGCGTAATAAATAAAACCACATTTTACGCATGAAATTTTTAATTATTACGCACTGTATAACGTAGTGTTCATATGACTAACTCATCATTCCTTTATCCGAAAAAGGTAGAGAAGACCTGGAAACAAGGTTGATGTGTCCAAGGTATGGAAAATGAATAGTAAAAATAGTGTTTTGTAATCAAACATTTATTATATTTGCAATGTTTTACAAATAAACATGTTGTAATGGTTTTCTCTTTCAATTTTTTTAGCTTTCTCGAAAATTTCCCGCACCAAATGGTATTCTGGGAACTCCTACTTCCCTTTTCCCAAAAAGTTTGCTTTCAGAGGGCCGCAGATTATGTCTTTCACTGGGAAATTGTAGACATCTTTGGCCCCGTCGTGTTCCACAAAAATGCAATCGGTAGTCCCAAACTTTTCTTTCAAGCAATCCATTTCTATCGCTACTGCGTAGCCTCCTTCTTCAACTGCGTCACTCAAAAATCGACGCCGAGCTCTTCCTATGAATAGGGAAGTTGATTTTTTCCCGATGAAGATGCAGGCAAACCACTGCCCAACAACATCTTTTTCCGTTTTGGGAGGGTTAATAAGTTTCCACGTCGTGTCAGTGGATAACTTTTCACCCTCCTTCTCACCAGCAGCCTTTGTTGCCTCGCCTTCTCCTTTTCCTTCTTTATCATCACACAAATCACTCTCGCTATTGTTTGATACTTCGTCATCTTCGTCGTCTAGTAAATCCAAAATAGGTTGGCTTCTTTTTGTCTTTTTTCGTCTTTTTGGTCTTTTTGATTTTTCCTCCTTTTCTTCTTCCTTTCTCAGCAGCTCGTTTAAAAAATCCCCATCCGAAATAACCTGCAATAAAAATTTTGAGGTTTATAGGTTAAACTGATTCTACATACGAAGCCCTAGATACAACATGTGATGGCACACGAGTATCGAATGTCATGAAAATATTGACCTTTCCACGTAAATTGATTTTTTTTCTCGATCGTTTCTCTTTGTCAACTGGACCTTTAGTTTTATCCAGGAACAGTTCTTCGAAGCTTTTATTGACTGGTGTTGATTGCTCAATGGGCACCAGCTTCCATCCATTGGGCACCCGTTGGAATCCAGCTGGTGCGTCATATGGATACGGTCCGATGTAGTCAATAAGATCTTTGCTACTGTCATCAGGAAAGGCAGCGCCAGGTAGAGTGTTTGATCGCTGCTGGATTGAGAACTGCGGATCAATTGTTTCTGTTGGTGTTGTTGCTTGAGATGCTGTTGTCACTGGCGGTGTTGCGGGTGACAACAGCGCAGGTGTTTCAGGTGTATCCGCGTCTGAAAGGTTTTCCCAATCCAGCTCCTTTCCACTGTCCTTCCATGTTCTGTACTTTACCAAAAGTGGACAGTCCAAGCGCTCTTTCGGATATTGTTCTCTGTCAACTGGAAATATCCCTGAAACGTTGAAGGAATGACAATGCGTAAATAAATAAGAACAAGTGAACTTTGTTCAGTTTCGGTTGACTCTTGTAAATACATACCTGTCATTTTAAAACCATTTATTACATTCACTTGACTCATTCCTTCTTTCCAAACTTTGCAAATTTGATTGACAAAGTCGGACTTTGTCAATTGGTGATTTGGCCCAAACGTATTCACCAAAACAACTCACGTCTAGAGGTTGCATGACATCTGTAACATGTGGCGGAAACTTCAATATAATAATCTTTTCTGCCAGTGCACGGGTAATAACGGGAATAGAAATATGGGTAAGATGTCCATCAAATAAGAGAAGGAGAGGTCTTTCCTTGACGAGATCAGCAAACTTGCTGAACCAATCAGCAAAAACCTCGGTGTCCATCCACCCTGACACAAAAAAGTTAAGATGAAATTAAAAGTAATAATAACGAATCATGCTTCTGCAGTTGATATAACATTTTAATCTTACCATTTTCCGATTTCCCATAATAAGTGTTCGGGAGAGCATAGTCTCCCTTCCACTTTGAATTCCAATGTTTTCCCTTGAAAATTATCAGAGGATCTAACACTGTTCCCGCTGCATTTGCAACAGCAAGCACAGTGATATTCTCCTGACCAGCACCAAAACGTAACTTGAGTGCACGTTGACCCAGGGAATTGAAGTTATACATTATAATGAAGAATGAATATCCTGCACTGCAACATTATTCCGAAAAGTTCTTCACCTTCATTGAAAGCACCTTTCCTTTAGATGGATCCGTGGGAAAACCCGACTCGTCACAATTCCATATTCGAGTTGGGTCATTCAATTCCAGATTTTGCTCTATAATCTATCCAAAAAGGTGCACAATTACAAACCAAGAATATTTTGCTTATTTATATTTTTACTTTTTCCAGCTGGTCATAAAAGTCATACAAGATGAAAGGATTAGATGTGTTGGACTTTCGGGCAGAGCTTATCATCTCAGCGTTCTTAAGCGATAACGAGTTTCTTTTCATGAAACTCTTAAGCCATGTTGGTCCTGGCCTGTGTTCTTTGAATACACGTTCCTGTATGCCGTTTGTAAGAATGTATTGCCGCACTAGGTCCTGTGACGAAAAATCAGAAAAGTGAATAAGACTTTAAATGAAAAAACGAAAATGCTGCAAAGATTTTCTGTTAAATATTTACTGTTATTTCAAGGATAGTTGGACTAAAGTCAAGCTTGCAGACTACACCAATGCATTCTGCTAACTGCTTTTCTGTTTCATTACTGAAAACACATTTCCAACCAGCCTTTTTTAACGTTTCACGGTTTTTGTTTTTCTTTAAACGAAAACGCAATGTGGTTTCATTTACACCGAACTTCTTTGCGGTACCCCTAATGGTTGCCCCTGGAACCGATCTCAGCTCGTGTAACGCTTCTTCAATATGGCCTTCTGTCCATACGTTCCTTATCTTCCTAATTACTTTCCTGCTTCCAACTCTTTTTCTTGCTGACAACATAATTACCAGTATACGTTTTTTCAACCACCGTATGTTTTTGAAAAGGAATAGATGGGCACAGAAGCGCGCTTTTATAGGCTTGTGTCCGATAACCCCCTGTATCCGATAACCTCCTTGTGTCCGATAACCCCCCTATGATTATGGCGTAACAATTTGAAAGGAATATTGTATATTTCAAATTGCCAATTAAACCCCCAGTAATAAGCTTTGCAGATGAAGGTATTTGCGTTATATGCAATTTGGATCGTATGCGTAATGTTTATAACGCTTGCGCATATTTTTTTTGTAATCATTACGCACCATTTTTTTAACCGCTATGTCTTTTTTACTGAGATTTCAAGCCTCATAGGTCAGCAGTATTCTCTGATAAGCACATATTTTGTGATATCTTTAACACAAACTCACCCCGTCGTAAGATGAACACAAAAGCAAGTAGCACGATTGCAACATGTCTTATTATTAGCGCTGCCTGCTTGACTTTTATCTGTTATTATGTAATAACTATTAAGCTGCAAGTCAGCCATAAGTTCCTGTTTGTTTTGCTATTTTTACAAGGCTTTAATGGAGAAAAAAAATGCGTAAAAATTGCATGTGCGTAATGATTAGCCGATTTGACTATACAAGTAAATAAGCTAAAATAGCTAGAGAAACATCAAACATAATGATGCACAGGCAGAGAGGGTCGACAAGACATTCTTGTATGTTGTTGGTGCTGAAGAGGAAACTTAGCTGAGCTGTACGTATCCCAAAGCACTACAGCCCACACATGAAACAAACGATCTTGTGTATTTAGAAAGGCTTAATTTTTCAAAAAATAAAAGCATTCCTTTTCGCACACTGTTTTTATAAAAGAATGAACGCAGTAGAATCATTGTAAGATAATTATAAATTTCTCCCTTAAATCTTCTTTTAAATCTGTTCAATATTGATCAATCAACAACACATGAATCAATCAACACATGGAAGTCTAAGTGAGTTTCTTCGGTTTCTTCTACCATTATGCGAACGGTGTGAAAATGTGAAGTCGAAGAATACGCGGATGATCACATGGCGGAAAGTCAAGCCAATAAACTAGCGCTATTAAAGTTAATTAGCACCCTTGTAAAATAGTGGCGCTTTATGCACCAATGAACATTAAGATGGCTTTCGTATGAACCAATCAAATTGGAGAAACAAATATGACTAGGTTTGGACATTATGAAAAAAACAAAGACGATCGTAAAGGCTTTCTTGCTTACGCAAAAATCAAATAATTAAAACAGACATCTCAACAACAACTTTATGTTCTTGTTTAACTAAGACATATAAAAGCGTATGTTCTTATTATTATTAACGCCAAAAATTTCAAAAAACACAGTAACAGAATGAATTTGTCTTATAATACTCAAAAACACTAAATGATTAAATAAGTCTGAGCTCAGTGTAGAGCTTTTAACTAATCTTCAAAAATGTTCAAAACTTTTACTTTGTGGTCAATGAGAACTTGAGTATCAACAACACCAAGGAAATGATTCGTTATTCGGTTTTCATCAATTTCGAACACGTGCTGGTCATCTTGTTTTAATTCAGATCAAGCCAATATCAAATTATCAAATGAAATTCTATATGCTCCTGGTAAGTTATCAGCCTCGACTTCAATTTGTGTACATAGTTGCAAGTCTTTGAATCGTTTTGTGAAATTACAAAATGGGCATTTTATTGTAACTGTGATTGGACCAATGCTTGGATGCCTCCACAAACATTGAAATCTGTAGATGAATTTCTGTAAATTTAAACCATTTATCAGCGAAATTGTGGTAGGTGATAAAACTGATGTTGACCACTATTCGTTTGTATCATTTCCCAGTGATTCTGATTCACCATTAACTGATGTTTCAGGACTTCAGGAATTGCAAGACAGAGACAGAGTTTCCCTTCATTTGTTCTTAAATGTTTCAAAATTTCCCAAAGTCAAAGTTGTTTTACCATACCTTGCTGAGCCTTTGATGAAAAAGGAAGATATTTTCCACAGGATCAATACCTGTTGTGTTGTGGGGAGAACAAATTGAGGAAATCAATAGTGATGGTGTTTATAAAATCGATAATGCAGTCTTGTAAAGATATAAAAATTGAAGCTGCCAAAGTACTTCCCCATGAAATGAGAATTAACAAAGTTAAAATGCCAGTTCAAAATTAAAGTTCTTCCAACCAAGTATTTCTGTAAAAAGTGCCAGAAGTTTATGTCCAATGATTGTCCCAATCCAATTTTGTTCAACTGTGAAGAGTGCAAAAGCACAGCTATGTCAATTTGTGTTTAACGTAAAACTGAAGCAAAGATCGATGTGATGCTTAATGACAACCTTGTTACAGTATTTTTACCTTCTCCTCAACTTGAGGAATACTTCTCAAGACACAACCAACTCGTACCCACAAGTGCTGATGATGTTTCAATTGCTTTCGAGTATGACATTTGAAAATTAATGGCTGAACTTTTGCACGCAACTCACATCACTTTTGGTACACGATTTAGAGGCATTTTTCACAGGAAAGATACTTTTTATAGTGTCCCAGAATGGACTGCTTTCTTGTAATAGTTTCTTATAATAGTTCGCTTTTTCTTTGTTAAGTTGACTGTTGCATTCGTTACGTAGACGTTTGTATAGACTCCAGTCTGCGCTTGATTTTGAATTCCGGGCTTTTCGTAACACCTTGTCTCGATCATGCATTTTCTTCTTCAATTCGGCTGTCAGCCATGAACACTTCTTATCTTTCACCTGTTTCTCAATAGGTGGTGCATGCTTGTCAAACATTTCTTTGACTGTGTTGCAGAAGTATTTTAAACTTTGATTTACATTTGTCTGATCGCAGATAGGCTTACAATATTTTTTTTTTTGTAACACAACATTATATTCTCAAAAATTACATATCAATATAAATATAAATACATAGAAATATATCAAAAATTATTACGTACTGATTTAGGATATATGAATTTATGTTTCGTTCACTGATTTTTTGTTGCCAGCATTTCACTGACGGCAACGTCATGGTCTGTCGAGGATTTTAACTGGTCTGATCTGTTACCTCTGCTGCCTCTTATGCATGCTGTTATCGAGTTAATTAGTGAAAATGAAAGCTTACGTCTGATCCAGTTTACGGTAATATTGTATGTACATTCTCTTTTCTCAGAGAGAATGGATGCAAGTCGATTGTAGAATTTCTCACATTCACGTCCAAGGCCACCAGTTGCGGCGAGCACAGGAGGAGTAAAAGTTCCGTGTTCGAGTTGCAAAATCCGATCGTTGTAATTCCGCTTCTTTTCTTTTTCATTGATCTCGTACGCTTTTTTCATGCTGTGGTTCATATATCTCTTGGCCATCTGGTTAAAGACCCTTATGTCTAAAAATGCCAGTTGATATGATTCCCAAAAACCTCTAGTGGATATGTCAAGTCTTGCTTCATCGCTTGTGTTTGTAGATGTCAGAGTCTCACCTGTCAGTGGCTGTACCTGAGGCTCTATTCGAACGTCTTTGCAGCATTCACTTAACCATCTAGCAGTAACGTTACGAATGTGGATGTGTCTAAGAGACACGAATCCTCCTATTTTACAGCTCAGTGCATGTTCAACAGTGAATGAAATACCACATTCGCAAACTCCAGGAAGTCTTAAGAGGCAGTGTTGTAAGCCAAAGTGATACATGCTTTTCATTTGTGAGGTCGTTTAATCTGAGCTGCATTTCATTCATTTGAGATCTTATTTGCTGCAGCTGATTAGTTTGACGGACATGCTTTTCGGACTTGATTTGCATCTTTTTCTTTTTAAGGTCACTATCCACTTCATATTGTGGGTTTTGGTTTTTAATATTGGATTTTAAAATCTTAGTGATTAATACCGAGTTTTGATGTTCAAATTTTGAAGACTCTCCAAACAGTGGAATTCCTATACCTCCGAGTTTAGATGGTAGTGCCAGTAATTTCCTTTCATTATTTGATATGTTTATCCCACCAGTTATTGCTGGAATGAATTTTTTGGTGATAACTTCATCTAGTTTCTCAAGCTGTTCACTAATGTTTGGTAGAGTTCTCATCAAATAGGTGACTTTGTTCTTAAAGCCAATTATAAATGCACTGTATGCTGCTTGAGGCTCAAACAATGCGATCTCAGAGAGTTTTTCTAACTGCTTGCAAAGATCCATTATTTTTTGTTCAGCGTATTTATTTTTGAATATATCATCTCCAATGAAGCCACCAAGATATCTCCTCCCCTCGGTGGCAATGTTTATATTGGTTCCGTCAAAGATTTTTTCAGCCTCTTCCAATTTTTCCGGCTTTTTAATTAGCCACGTTTTGCTTTCAGGGAAATATCCAAATTTTGGTCCCAACACATTCAATTTGTCCCACCATAATATAAGTTTATTGATTTCCAACGATCTTTGTAGGAAGTGGATTTTTATACTCATCGAACTCGTCTAGCAGCGAGAGAATCATTGGAATGATAGCCCTTGCATATACTGCCATTGCAATTGGGTTGCCTTGTGTTGTCCCTTCTTTTGAACTAAGTTCTTGCCCTGCAATGACGAAGAGTCTGGCATTTAAGGAATAGCAGTTATGAGTGAATGTAGCTATAGGTGGACAGATGATCTTGATGTTGTGAAGGAAAACTTCTCTATTCACTGTGTTAAACGCATTTGCCACATCAACAAGGATTATCCCATCAGTAGAATCACATTGAAAGAGCTCTCTCATGGCGTGTATGGTTGCTTCTATACCGGCTTCTTGACCTGCACAAGTTTGAAGGGATCCAACACTTTGACAAACATCCTTTTTAATGTTCATCATGACGGTCTTGCTGATGATTCTTCTCAAGATTTCACCAATTCCAATAGGACGAATGCCAGGATTTTTGTTTAATGGTATCAGTTTGCAAGCCATCAGAGCTTCAAGGTGACTTTCTTCATCTGCACACAGTCGTTTGGCCATTTCCGCTATTGTTTTTCGCAGATCTATTGAAGCACTTCCAAAGTTTATAGATGTTAGGATTCTGCACCAACCTTCTCCATCTAATCCAGAGGGACTGGCGCCTCCTGATGTTTTCATCGCTGCATTTTTTACTGATTCTTCATTGATCTCTTCAAATCTGATCGGGTGTGTTTTCTTTATTTCATCAGAAAGAAGTGTTTCTGGAAGAGCTGTTTTCTTGTCTGGATGTTTGAGTTGTAGTTTTTCTAATGTTTTGTTGGTTAGTGGGAGGATACCATTACACCATTACATGTGTTTTCTGATAGAATTTTGATGGCACCTGTGATATTCCCTTTTTCCATTTCCCGGACAAATTTTTTCGATGTTTCAAGGATTGATGGCGTTCTTTTAGAATTTACCAGCTGTTTTTGGATAGATTGTGCCTCTTCAAATAGTTCTTTGATGTTTCTCTCTTGCCATAGCTTAAGTCTTCTATCTAAAGCTTTAACATAGTCTTAAGATTTTGAAGTTTTGGATGGCTTTTGAAGTAGCAAGCTTGGCATAATCATCACTGCTTTAATGGCGATCGCCTTAAGGTCGGAGTTTGCAAGCCATTCATTCAAAAGGTTGTTGGTAGTAAGAAGACGTTTTTTCTCCAATATACAATTTCTTCATATATAGCTGTAACAACCTTGAAGAAAGCTGATATTGGTGACAAATTTTTTGTAGGTGGATCAGGTGGTTTAGGTGGAAGATTGTTTAATCCAACTAGAAATTCTGATGAAATTTCCGTTGACATCAATGGAATTGTTTCTTCAAGTTTTCCTTCAAGTTTTCCTTCCAGTCTTTTCGATCTACATTTTTTCAAATGGTTTGTCTTTCCACTCTTTGAACCCAAAATTCGACCACAAATATCACATTGTAGAGCAGTTTGAGATGAAGATTGTGTCATTAATTGTTGATCGATGATTGTAATTGTCGATGTGTTTAAGTTACTGTCGTTTACGTTATCGCCGTGGTTAAATTCGCTTTGCATCTCGTTTTCGCTGCCAGAAGCAGTTTGAAGATGACTAGACGGAACAAGGGTCAATTGAGGCCCAATTAACTCCTACCTCTCAATCCCCTATGTTCAATCAGTCGAGTTTTTGCTGTAATTAATTATTGTACAGCTTTCGTCTGATAGATCTCGAAAAGAAATCGCTTCTATGAAGGGTACTTTTGCAGTTTCTTTTTTCTTTCTGTTCGATGTTATCGACGGTACGGTTTAAATGGAATAAACAGAAAATGCTGATTCAGAATCACCAGTACTATTATTCAAAACAGATATCGTGTCTTCATGCACTTGTTTGAATAATTGCATCAATGACAAATTTCATTTTCGGTTATTTGTTTATATTAGATTCCGCCATCTTTAACGCTTAAGGCTTATTTATGTTTTCAAGGTCTTTGTTCATTTGATTGGGATCTTAATTTAGGTAATTGCGACACTTTATAGTCTTTGGTTCATACCTTGCGTTGTTGATTTTTCGGATGCACGCAACCATATCGTGGTCACTCAGTGAGATGGCGACGACATTACATTCGGTTATATTAGACTGCCTATTTGTAATAATGAGATCAATGGTAGATGACGTTTCCTTTGTTACTCGTGTTGGCTTTTTAATTATTTGCTTGAAACTGAATAACTTTATTGTTCTTTTGAAATCAGCATGGGTATTTCTGCCATTATAGTTTATATTAAAATCGCCAAGCATTATGGTTTCTTTCTTCTCGGTTGATAATTGTGATAATTGATCGTAAAACATTTCATCGTAATTGTTCGGTAAGTGCATTGAACTGTCTGGGGGCTGATAATAACACCCAACAAGAATTGATTTTGAGTTTTTAATAAATAATTCGATTCATAGACACTCTATGTGTGGATTTTCGAGATCTTCTCTTTGTTTATAATTTATACGTTCTTTTATAAAAATAGCTACTCCACCTCCTTTTCCATCAATTCTCTTCCGACTAAGCAGTGAATATCCATGCAAATTATATGCTGTTAAATTTTTTTGTTGAAATTCAGTGACATGCGTTTCAAATAAACATAGAATGTCAATGCTTTCGTGAGAAATCATAAACTCTTGCAATGAATCAAAGTTACATAGTAATCCACGAATGTTTTGATGTGCAAATTTGATACCTTTACGAGTTAAGAACTTCTAGAAACCATCTCTTGATAATGGATCTCCATTTTCAACAGATTCCGTGTGTAATAAACAAGTTTCAGCACTTCCAGATAATGATAATAACAATACGAGAACAAGCACAACCGCTCTTGCTGCCGCCATCATATCTACATCATATAAATAAATAAAAAGTGCAAAATTGTGACACTTAGTTAATTTTTGATAACAGGTTTACCTGTATTGGTTTCCAATAAGCTAGCTCTTCTTCATACATTCACGTTGTGGTGGGACTCATAGTTTATTGAGATAACTGCTTTATATTATCATAAGTTAAATTTTTTATTTTCGTTTTTATTGATCATTGAGAAAATATGCTAGAAATTTTAATTTCTATTTTGTTTTGAAATTTTTGTTAATCGTTAGTCTGTTTCCATCATACCTTGGAAAACTTCAACTCTTCCTATTGAACACTTCTGTTGTATTATGTTATACAAAATTATTGTTACTGCTTTTTGTTTGATTTATATGACACTGTCGTTTATTTAATTTTTCTGTACTAGCCGCAAAGATGGCGTCGCTCGCCGCCCATGTCCACCTGCTCTGTATCACCCCGCAGACCCCAATAAATGTCATATTTCCTTATAAATGCCTCTGAGGTTCAATTCTAATTGCTCCTGGATTGTTATAACTTCCTTTCCTGCTGGCTTTATTGCTTAATAAAGCTTGTTTACACATGAAGACAAATACCAGTCTTCTCCCTTTGGTGAGGGCAAAAACGCTCGCGCACGCAGGAACGCTCCCAAATGGCAAACTTCTGTGCTAGCGAGCGTTTTCGTAAAATATTATCTTTGAACGTCTGAAAAATTATCGCACGTATGTAATCAATACGAAATAAGAAGTCGCACATGCAACATATTTATGTTCTTTCGTGATAAAAACTGAATACAAGATGAACATTTTTTCCTTCCATTTATTGTTTATACAAATATATATATATTATAATGAATTAGCTACCTTAATTAATTACCTGTGGATCAAAAAACAGGTGTATTAGTATAGCAACGTTTTCTTGTTGTTTATAAAGAGAAGTTCATTCATTAAAAAACTTTTCACTTCACATTTCAAACATTTTATTCGTTTCTCCGTATTTCAAAAAAGAAAACATTGCATTGCTCTTCTCAGAGCCTTTTTTTGAAGAATATTCTGTGTAATGTGGTGTCACAGAAAAAGCTAAAAACAAAGTTACATGTGTTAAGGAAATGGTAATTTCACAGTAATTTTCCCTTTAAAGTTGTTAAGGAAGGGGAAACTGATTTTATTGAGTCTGTTTGGTGTTTGGTATGTGCAAACATTCCGGCAAGAACCTTCAACCAACAGAAGTGAAAGGAGTAACGCAAGCATGTTCTGAAAATTTCATCAACGGAACAACCTTTGTTACAAAACACACGGTAAGTCTTTTTTTTTTCTCCACTATTCTTGTAACTAACATCAGGGATTATTATCATGTTATTACTTACTTTAGACTTTATTTCTTATTTTTGCAACTTCATGGTCAATGATAAATATTGTATATAAATTATTTCCGTAAAGTAATCTTAGAAATAACGAATATTGCATAACAGGGACTTTGTAATTTCAAAATGACTGACATGAACATCAATATTTGATTTTTCATTCTTTTTAGCTTGAAAGGCATCTGAAATCAGGATCACACAAAAATGCACTTGCTTCTGATGCACAGTGTCCTCAAGAAGATCAAGTTGTTAATACACGGCGGACAGGCGCTACTCAAGGAAATGTGGAGACTATGTTTTTAAGTTCTTCTTTTGATGCATATCATAGCCTTGTAACCCAACCGTATGAAATGGCTTTGCACCCAACGTTGAGTCTACGTCATTTTTGAAACATTCATTACGGTCATGCGTAAGTTAAGAACATCCACTTTTAAAATGTAAAACTATTGTTTATGCTGTGAGTACCTTTCGCAACAATATCATAAAGAAAGTGATGGTAATTTTTTATTGTTATTGTTATTATTATTATTTTTCAATACAGGCAAACACAACGGTTGTTCTGGCTGTCAAGCTTGCAGTGGTGTGCACTTCCCCGCAGTTGAGTTCGATCACGGCATTATACCTGCCTTAGCATTATAAATGTCAGGGTTCCTGTGGCATAGTTCCGAATGGGCCCGCCAGTCTAAATTCGGGATCCTTCAATATACGCCAGGGCTTAGAAGTGTTAGCATGTAGCTTTGATACAGACTTTAACTGTTACAATTTTATAATCTAAAACGATAAACAAATAACCTGAAATCAGATTTTTTTATAGCGGCTTACTTCCAATACTTAAGTTGCGCTATTTTGAGCTACAAATAATCAAAATAACGGAAAATATATTTCAGATTTTCGACATTTACAAGGCATTTCCTGCTATTATTCACATATAGGTTACCAACCAGTGTATTTGCCAATCTGCTGGAAATGTCTGAATTTGGAGGAACTGATGCTTCACCACTTAAAAAAGGAATTGACAGCATTTTCACTGAAGGTGGTAATTAATCTTGTCCGATGTACAAGGACAAACTGGTTTCCTGCACATCTGATGGTGCTAGAGTTAATACAGGCGCAAAAAATGGTTTGATCGTCAAAATGTCTGTTGAAAGTGACCGTGAGTGGCTACTAGCAATTCACTGTGAAAACCATAGGGTAGAGCTTGCTTGCGAAGATGCTATGGCAGAGTCAAAATTCAAGGACATTCAACAGCTTTATCAAAATATCTTTTACCTGTGTCAAAATTCAGGGGCTATCAAAAGCGACATTAAGGTTGCAGCCAAGGCCTTGAATATATCGTTTTACACACTACCAAAATTAACTGGTACAAGGTTTGTTTCACACCACAGAAAAGCAATTGGGCGTCGGATTGATATGTGGCCTACTATCATATCTGCACTTGATAATACATTAGTTATTCGTAACCACAAGTCAGAAACATAAGGAAAAAGCCAAGGCATCCTCAAGCAACTAAGGTCGTACAAATTTTTAGGTCTGGCATGCAGTTATGCTGGTGTCTTAGACAACATCTCTCCAGTTTCGAAGGTATTCCAGAACAAGGAACGTTTGCCTTTTGATGTGCAACAAAGTGTCAGCATGACTCGCCTTCAATTAGAAGAACTCATACGTGTAGTGATTGGGACAGTTATTTAAATAGATTTTCTTTGAAGACTGAAGAGCAACAGATCTTGTTGTCGTATGTGCAACATGGAGACATGCTGAAAAAGCCTGCAAATCGGAAATATACAAAGATTGGATTGGAAGATTTTTCCGAATTAAGCCAAGATTCTGAAGCTCGGGCAAGAAAGGAAAAGTCGGATATGGCTAAAAAGCTGTTGGAAACATTTAGTTACCGTGGCAGATTTGGACATCCTATCGTGAGTTTGGAGACAAGATGTCCGGCCGGATATCTCAGACGCCCGGCCGGATGTTTAAACGCCCGGCCGGGAGTTTGAGATGTCCGGCCGGGAGTTTTGAAACTAGTCTTGAAACATCCGGCCGGACATCTTCACTCAAAACGTCCGGCCGGACGTTTGTAAAAATCTGGTCCTAAGAATTGCTTAGAAGTCCAAACGCCCGGCCGGGGATTTAATATCTCCGGCCGGATATTTATGACAAAGATGCTTTCTGACCTCCACCAATTTCGATGTTCTGGTCCTTTATATATACGCTTAATATTGTCAGGTCTGTAAAGTATGTATTCAAAGACGCTCAAATGGATAAACGAAAGGTCCGGCCGGATATCAAGATGCCCGGCCGGATGTTTTTTTTTCCGTCCGGATATCAGCAGAATGTCTTGTTCGACATTTGAACACCTTGCATTTGTACTTGTGTGTGTTGAAACTAAAAGATCAAAGCTAGTAAATGGAAATCATTTTATCGCGAAGCACTGCATTAGATACTTTTGGATTAGTAAAGTACACATCATAACCAGGAAGCTAGAGATCTTTCGGCCATTTTGTAACTCTCCAGCTTCATGCAAAAGTATTTGATTTTGAGGACCAGATATTGATGAAATCCGTCAGTCAGGTGTCTCAGTTACCTCATACCCGGCCTGATGTTTGAGATACCCAGCCGGACATCCAAACACCCGGCCGGACATCTTGATGTCCGGCCGGGTGTTTCAAAGGTCTGGCCGAACAACGTTAGCTGGTAATTATCAAAACCAGATTTTTACAAACGCCCGGCCGGACGTTTTGAGTGAAGATGTCCGGCCGGATGTTTCAAGACTAGTTTCAAAACTCCCGGCCGGACAGCTCAAACTCCCGGCCGGGCGTTTAAACATCCGGCCGGACGTCTGAGATATCCGTCCGGACATCTTGTTTCCAAACTCACGATAGGATGTCCAAATCTGCCACGGTATTTAGTGCTACCTTAGAAAGTTTCAATGATGAAATCTTTAATTCTATGAGTTGAGAGGATGCAAAGGATTACGCTCAATCCATGTTTCAAAGCCTTAACAATCGGAAGATAACCCCTATAAAGATCTGGGAGAAAGTCCTTCTGTACAAAAGGAAAAGTTTTCCAAATCTGGCGTTATTAGCGGAATTGATCTATAGCATTTCGGGATCAAATTCCGCTGTCGAAAGAGCGTTTTCCTTGCTCTATTGGATCGGCATATGAAGTTGAATCATCAAACAATGTTCCAATACATGAACATAAAATGCAATGATCATGTTTAGGATGAAGTAGAACGAAAGGAAATTTTGTGGGATGCAGTCCACTACCATCTACGCATCAGGAGGAAGCGAAAACTGGATCCCGCCAAAACAACCACAGTCAAAAATTCTGATTCAGAAAGCGAGGGCACCGGCAGCAGTCCAGATGAATTTGAGCAAGACGTGACTTCAGCAAAGGAATGCTGATAATCTTACGATTCTTAAATTTGACTTTTATGTTTAGTTAGTACTTTTAACGAGTTATTTATTTTTGTTACATCTTAGATTTTCGTGTCGTTCGCGTTTTGGATTGACTTATTTGTTTTATTGAATTAAGGTTCAGATTTCTTGCTTTTTTCAGATCGACAGAGTTTCAGAATTTCAGATCATTATCGCTGGACTAATGAAGACAGTGTTTACAAAATTATTATGCCTTTTGCACTAGATATTTTCTTGTGAAAATATGTTTATTTATGTTTGCTTATAGAGGATGAAAACACTATTTCTAAAAATGAGAAAAGATTAGCGAGATATTTAGTATATTGCAAATAAGGCATCAAAGGAAATTTAACGTTTTATGCCGTTATCGAAAACACGCTCGCAAAATTACATTTAGGATCGCTGCGAGCGTAATTATGAGCGCTCGTGGCAAAATCTTTATGGAGAAGACTGAAATACGTCCCTTGTGTTTCAAATCTTGCATATTCTAAACTCAGCCGTTCACTGTCGCGGTCGCAATAAAATGTCAGCAAACTTTCTTGCTTTACACAAGGCATTCCGAACGTGAACTTCATGTGGTTTTTATTTATGATTTAAACCAATTTAATATCAATTTAAACAATGGTTCCAAAAAAAGGCATTTCATGATGTGCTATAAAACCAATCGATTATCAATTTAACAATACACTAAAAATGTAGAGAGAAAAAACTGCAACTTATTATTACCTTTTGTTTTAAAAAAGTTACACGCTCTAACATGGGTGCTATCAAAAGTAGGGGAAAAATGGTTTCCCTTGAAAAGATCACACGGGAGGAGAAAAAAAGGAACATGCAAAATGAATGAAGTGAATAAGAAAAATGTTTGATTAGAAGCACATAATGATTAAAAGAAATTATTATTATAAGAAAAGCAAAAAATTTTTTTTTCACGAAACACTTTTTTCATGTGTGAGCCAGGCAAGGAAAGTTTTTAAAACATTTTGATTGCTCAAAAAAAATGCAACACTGGCAAACTGAACATGCTACCATATGCCACCGCTGCTTGTTGTCCAAAATGTTTAATCACTTGGTTTCTTTGTATCTAGTTGATGTATTGTCGACGGTGGTTTTGGGATATACAATTATCTGCTTATAATAATCCCCAATCGTGTGCAACACATTTAACTTAGAGAGTGTTTGTTTTTGTTTTTTTTAACGGTCAAAATCTTCTTAATCGTGGTCATATAGCGGCTGTTCGCCCACGCAAGACACATTCACGATTACAGAGGATCTAACGTCAGTTTTCTTTAAGCCAATCAAAACGCAAGAAATTTTTTTTTCGCCATTTTGATTGGCTGCCAAAAATCAAAAATCGATGGCAGCGGAATCGGTTAGTAAATCCGTTAGTCTACAGACAGAAGCAGACGAAGGTGAATTTGGTTGAGCATGAAGCAAGACTGGGTGAATTTCTTATTACAAAAACCTTTAATCTTCAATCAATACTGGACCAATATCAAGTCAGAAACAGTGTTGGCAAACAAGAAGTCTGTTTTATGTTTTTGAGCACAAAATGCTGGCGAGATTAAGTGGGAGAAAACATATTTCTGTGCATGTACAGTAGAAACTTAAAAAAGAAAGTTTACAGTAAGAAAGTAAGAAAGAAATCTTTAGCTATACAAATTCTCTTATTAAGTTTGTGTCTTTAATTATTATTTTTAAGTTTAAGTAAGAAAGTTTACAGAGGTATTTAGTACATGTTTGCAGTAGGAAAGTGTGCTGGAAATTAAATACTTAACTTAGTTATTTGTTTTCAGGTATGAAATATAGAAAGTAAAGAGTTAAGAAGTGTTTAAAAATGGCTGCAGCAGAAGAGCAGAAAATGTTGTGATGATGATGATGTGAATTGATTATTGAAAGGTATAATTGTCTTTTGTTTGATGTTAAACCGAAGTTAAAATAATATAGATCTATTTACTAAGAAGACAGTTAGTATGCTGGATGAGTAAAGAATAAATGTTGTGAATTAGCCAAAGGAGTTTTTCACTGAGTTTAAAAATGGTTCCACAGATGTCAATGTTCTGTAATTACGGTTGTGTTTTTTAAGGTTAATGCTTTGTCAAGGTTTCTTTTAGTTTGTTTTGTTTTTCTTTCGATATCGTCATTGTATGATTAAGTTTTTTTGTATACTTTCTGAATGTTTTCATTTGTTAAAAAATCTTTAGCTATACAAATTCTCTTATTAAGTTTGTGTCTTTAATTATTATTTTTAAGTTTAATATGTTAAGAAACATGTTTATAAGAAACATGTAGTGTGTAAATGTTAGATTCTACATGTAGAATCTTCAAAAATTGAATTTTAACTACTACATTCTATGTCTTATTCTGAGATAAGAAACTTTGTCTTATTCTTACTATTTATTGGAGAGGACAGCATGAATATTTTTCAGTGCATGGTCTGGCAAATTGTGGAGAAACCTACACAAACTAGGAAAATGAGGCTATAGCAAGACCTGATTAAGAAACTGAAGATAAGAAGCTTTTTGGCTAATATGTAGAAACTTTTAGACCTAGGGCCTTCGCCAGGTTTCTTATAAAAAATCTTCAGATTTCAATGTAGCTTCAAATCATTAACAAAAAGGGAAATAATCTAACATTTAAGTGTTTCATCTTTTAATCCTACTGAATTCAAAAGAAACACAATTGGAAATGTTTCATTCCCATAAGAGGACAACTTTGGAACTCCCTTTATCCTGTAATAATTCAACAATCATTTTAAAATGAGCTAAAAAACATCATAAAAGTAGACACAAGAAATAATTTATAACATTATTAAAATAAACTTACCACTGCCATTCTCCTTCGTCTGACATATTAAGAATTTCTTCTGCAGCTTGAGCTTTAGTTTTCATCGCTGTTTTGTTGTTTGTTATTGATGTGGCTTGTTTAAATGATAGTGATCTACTTGTTTAAAAGTAAACAAACCAAATCAAACGTTTTAACATTCTATTTTCGAATTACAAATAGAATAGAACCTTTTTATTTGCCGTTATTTATTTACATTTTAGATGACATTATAATAAGACTAAGTTTTAAAAAGGTTCTATTTGACCGCGTAAATAGAACCTTTTTATCCTTTTTAAACTTTCCGTTAGCTTCAGCTATAAAAACTGATAAAAAGGGTTCTATGAAGTGAAAAAAAGATGGAACCCTTTTCTCCCAACGAGAATGAAGAAAATTCAGATAGAACCTATTTATCTAGGTGGTTTTGAGACATGGGAAATAGATATAAATAAAAATCCAAATGCTAAAATTTAATTCATGTGTTTCTAATGTAATTTATGCAAAAAACTGAGATTTTCCAAATTTTGCGGCAGAACCCTTTTATCCCAAGGTCACGAAATGCCTGGCAAGATTTTTACACATACACTGATAAGCCTTGGATGAAAGCTTGTAAAAATTTTTCTGTCCAATTTGTTGGCGAATTAGGTATCGACACAGGTGGACCGAAGAGGGAATTTTTTTTATGTAAGTTAATTAATCACTATATGATAAATTGCTATTGACAAATAGATGTTGGACTCTAGATGGTGGTGGTAAATTTATATTATTATTATTGTTGTTGTTGTCGTCGTCGTTATAGGTGTCATTAGAAGCTATCCTGATTCTTTCAAAGTTTGAGTTTCTAGATTTTCTGAGTGTCAGTTTTAGTGAAAAAGGTTCGGCCAACTACATAAAAGAAGTCGACACCTACAAATACTTCACAGATTTTGTGGAAGAGTGCCATTTTCTTGGTAAGAATTATGACATAAGGATTAAAAGATTTCTCTTTATTTTCTTATGTTCAAGTATTAAATTATATTGAAATTGCTATATATAGAGACATCAACAGTGAAGATTTCTGAATTATTGAAATTCATTACTGGTACTCTTCAGTTCCTGCTATTGGTTTTGAAAAGAAATTCGTGATATCCTTCCCTCATGATTGTATGGAAAAATGCCAATGTAGGTGTGTAAGTTCTACATGTGCTTTGACATTGACAATACCAACATATTATGCAAATTACGACGTTTTTAAAGAAATGATGGTTGATAGTTTGATGTCTGAATTGGGTTTTGGGCGTTTGTAAAATGTTGTTATTTCTGGGATACTTGTATGTCAGTAGGATTGATGTGATCTAGATAAATTTAACGAGATTTTCTTATAACAACTGTGACAAGTTTCTGTGCTGAAGGTAGAAAAGGTAACAGTAGTGTCTTTCTGTTTGGTAATAAAGACCCTATAATGGTGGACATGAAGTTATCGTATTTTTACTTTGGATGGCGTACTTTAAGGAAAATGAATTATGTTATAAAATTTTCGAAGTCGCTTTACAGTTTTGGGTTGCACTAAGTTTTTTTACTTCTTGGAGTTTTAACATTAACTTAACATAATTTATTCTTCTGCTTGTGACATGATCATGATCATGATTCCTTGATACGTGTATCTTAGGTCTCAATAAGGGTTGGGTTATGTCTTCGCTCTTCTGCGTACTTTCAATGTGTGTATCATTGTGTTAGTATCTGGACTTTAGCATATTAGCACTGTCACGGAGAGGCATACACTTAGCTCTTTTCTTAGTTTAATTTTAATTTTGTTTTATTATTCTTTACAATCACCTGATTTATTAAATTTACTATTTTTAAATTTCTATTTCCTACTGACCTATTATTCTTTTCAATTAATGTACGTAATATTCAACAACCGTGCCTTTTCCTTTTCGTAATTTTATGACTTTTATTGTAAATATCATTTTTCTAAATCATTCAACTGTAACATTTTAAACCTATTTATACGCCCAGAAAACACTTTGTAACTTTACCTGACGAAGAGAATAACTCGAAAGCTTGACATTCAAAATGTAGTTTTTATATATATGTACTAGTAACCCGTGTAAAAAATTTTTAAAGGTGCTGTTACAGAATGCGTTTTATCAATTAACGTGATATTGTATTGAGTCCATTTAACAATTTCGAACCATCACCTTCATGTTGTCAACCTTTTAAAATTTGTTGGGATGATTGATTTCATAAACAACAATTGCCTCATTCTTTCAAACATTACTATAAGAGTTCTCACCGAAAAGTTTGATTATCCAAAATTGTTAGATGAACATACACAAGAGAATGTTAGCAAAAGAAAGAGGAGCAAAAATGATAACATTGTTTGTAATTCAATATTATATGATACAACATTTAATTTCCAAACAAATTTTAATAATGTTCTGAGGAACCATGATATCTTGATAATTGGTACTCATTGGAGTCCTGAGTCATTGGCGCCAGGTGATACAGTTCGTCTCAACTCGATGGTTAGCTGCATCATAGACGATATGATGGTCAGTTATTTCCAATCTAAAAGAAAACAGATAACTTATTTTGTACAATCTATTTATTTCAATCAAAAGGGAGAGATATAATGACAAACTCAATTTTACTTAACGTAATGGTAATTTTATGTTGAAGGTAGCAACGGTTCAGCATGATTTTAAAATGTTTCCATCAGGTTATTTATACGATTTACAAACTAAAGAACAATCACGCTCAACATTCTGTATGAACATTAAACATTTGATATGATATTGAAATACAATAACAAAAGTGAATCATGACAATGAAACTGAAAAGATTGATAGTAAAACATGTATTCTAACTAATTAAACTAACAAACTAATTCTACGCTGTACGAAATGCAACTTTATCTCTTAAAAAAGAAACTTCAAATAATCATAGATTCCAAACTATTCGCTATCTATATACTATTCTCAATTCTTACAAGGTGGAATTGTTTAAAATTTTAACAATGTTTTTTAACAATTTATTATTATTTTTTTATTATTTTTGAAGTTTTTTTTTATTTCTGTGCTGTGGAGGCACATTTGTACGGTCTTTACCGCCATTCCGTGCCCAGACCTGAAACGCGCGTTCAGATCTTGAGCCCGGGTTCAATTCTCTGTATTTCGCAAATTGTACGAAAGTGAATTCTAAATGAAAGCATTAATCAACCTTTTAAATGGTAATTTTTATTTTAAGAGATACAATTGACAAATCAATTCTTACTGTCAGTACTGGGCGCAACACCTAGAAAAAAGTTATGGCATCTATAAATATACATAAACTGCTTATTGGAGAATAAAAAAAGCATGTTAATGGAATCTTTATATTCAATCTGTTGTTAACAAAGGACTATGCACACGATTACTCACCATCACCGCTGCCACTTGGCTTTGATTTTCCTGCATATAAATACATATCCAACACAACAGTCGAAAGAGTGTGAAAGAAGCCATAAAAAAATACAAATGTTTGCACTCTTACCGTTCGAAATGGACTCATTCACATCCAAATCCATTACATCTAAAAAAAATACATTACTCATCACTGCTTAAAAATAGAACTATTTTTATCCTATGTGTTAAAAAATATCGCATGTAAATAAACATCGATTGAATATAATGAAAACTCACTACTAATGACTTAATTTTTCGGAACATCTTAAAACATATATGCATACATATTTACATCCATAACATGAAAGAAGCAGTCATTTGAATAAAAGACTTCAGGCAAATATAGATGTACTAGCCGCCAAGGCGGCGTCGCTCGCCGCCCATGTTCAGCTTGCGTTGTATCACCACCTGCTCCAAATTATTGCACTTAAAACCAGCGATAAGATTTGCTGCTGGCTTTATCGCTTAATAAAGCTCGTTTGCACGTGAAGAGAAATACGTTCCTGGTGTTTCAAATCTTGCATGTTCTTAACTCAGCCGTTCATTGTCGCGGTCGCATTTAAAATGTTAGTAGACTTTCTTGCTTTACACAATGCATTCCGAACGTGAACTTCACATGGTTTTTATTTACGATTTTAAACCAATCAAATATCAGTTTTACAATACACTCAAAACGCAGAGAGAAAAAACTTTTCAACTTATTATTAGCTTTTGTTTTACGCGCTCTAACATGGGTGCTGTCAGAGGTAGGTGAAAAAATGGATTTTCTTCTTAAAAAGATCACACGGGAGGAGAAAAAAATGCACGTGCTAAATGAATGAATTGAATAGAAAACGTTTGATATTACATTTCTTCAGTATTTAATATAACAGTTGACAGCTGGCACCTTAAGGAACAGTCATCATATATCAGAAAAGCAGAGACGGTTGTTCTACTATAAACAGCATTAACGAACTACCTGGCGGATAGAGTAAATATCACACTGGCAAGTTTACACAAAGGAAAACCATACACAGTGTAACAAACATCCATCACATCTGCCACAATAATACACATGTTACTGAACTAACAGAAGGGCACAGATTATGTCAAATAAAAAAGTGTTCAAAAATAAACACAAAACATTTATGACAGAAAAACTGCACAATAAACAAAACAATAAATAGATAGTTTACTGTAAAACTTGTGGGAAGATAACATTCTGTGTATACGACTTCCCATTGATATAACCTTGTTTACCTGTGGCAGCAACTTTGACTTTAACATTATCAAATGCCTTTGCCCTAGAACAGGCTACATATAGTTGACCATGTGAAAAGCACAGTCGTTGTAGAAACAAACCAATTTTCTCAAATGTTTGACCTTGACTCTTATTAATAGTGAAAGAATAACCCAAACGAATCGCCAATTGTCTACGTTTCAAAGTGAAAGGCATACCTGTGTCAGAGGGTGACAATTGTACTCTAGGTATGAAAATTGTTTCTCCAACAGCTGACCCTGTCAAAACGTCAGCTTTAATAAAATTCTGCGATAATTCCCGAACAATCAAGCGTGTCCCATTGCAAAGACCCTTCTTGATGTTCAAATTTCGTAAAAGCATAATTATTGCTCCAACTTTAAGTTTCAAACAATGTGGAGGCATACCAGATGGTGTGATACTATTTAAAAAAATCAAGCGGATAATTTTGTCGCTCATCGTCATCATCACAATCAACTTCATCAGCACTATAATAGCAAACTGGATCACCAGGCAATCTTTCCAACACCTCATTATTAATTATTAATGACTGCTCATTTGTAGGTGACAAAATAGCAGTTGAAGCATATTGATAAGGTTCCAGGCCATCAAACATGACTGAAATAAGCGATGTGTTTACAGACACGACACAGCAACCTGGAATTTCAATGGAATTTCAGTCGGTTTTGCTTTCTTTACAACAGGTAAGCATTGGCGGAAATCTCCACCCCATAACATTACTTTGCCACCAAAAGAAGTATCGTTGTTGCAAACATCACGAAGTAATCGATCGATGGCATGAAAAATATGGGTGGAAACCATTGTTGCTTCATCGATAAGAAACAGGTCCACACTAAGCAAGTATTCAGCATGTTTTGATGTTGGGACTACATTACAAACACTGTTTTCTAAAACAGGAACAGGCAAACGAAATAACGAATGCAATGTACACCCACCAGAAAGTAAAGTGGCTGCAATACCTGTATATGCAGCAGTAGCGACTTTCCAACCTCTGGCCCTACATGCTGCTATAACATAGTTATAAGTAAATGTTTTACCTGTGCCAGCTGGTCCATCAAGATAAAACAATGTTTCAGGTTGTGCCAAAGCGTTACAGACATTGGATACAGCAGATAATATTGCATCAGCCACAGCCACCTGCTGCTCATTAAGCAGAGGCCTTACCTGATGTGTCTGGTTAATGTATACGTTTACATCAACCTCTTCCTCGTCAACATGTTCAATTAACTCAGGAAGGTTTAATTGCGTTAAGGACATACCAAATTGTTTGAGTATGTTATCGATATATCCCAAAACCTTTTGCTCAGCTTGAGCAACAGACAATGTGCGCAAATAGTCCTCGCACAATTGATCCTTCAATGTATTCCACAGTTCCAGCGGATTCAATGGCTCACAATGTGTCAAGATTGTGACGAACAATTGCCTCAATTGTTGAGGCATTTGGAATGTAGATGCCTCTTCCAATGTATTGTGCCATTCATCATCATCTTAAAGAAGACCTCTTGCAATACATGCTTCACGGAACTATCCCATTGAACGTGGGCAAATACTCGAATGATGTAGCACCAGGGATGTGAAGCAATAAAACACGAAGGAAAAATCTTTCTCCTTCTGTTGGCCTTGCATTATATAAGTGGGCAATTATTGACTTATGAGTTTTACCTCTACTTTTCCATTTTTTCTCTTTAACATGAAATACATAATGATATGGAATATTTGAAAACAGATGTTGTCGAGCATCTGAGTCTTCAGCATTCAATTTGAACCATGCTGTGAGGTGGGTATCTTTCATAGATGCCCTGTCTGCAGCTGCGTCCTCATCACCAGGTCGGAAATAAACCCGTTGAAGATCTGGTAAATGCACTGCCAACCTTTTAATACAGTGTGATTTCTCATGCATGGAGAACTCAAATATTCTCCACAGAGCTTCAGGTGCACTAACATATCGAGCATCTAAAAAAGTTTTAATTTCATCATATTGCAATTGTTCGTTAATTTCGACATGTCCTTTGTATACGTATTTGAACAAATATTTGACACTTTTTTATATGGGCGTTATATTTCTATGATAACCAAGGACAGTATGGAACCACCCATCGATTATCTAAGTCCACATCTTTTACCCTTACAATACGACCGTTATTACGTTTACGGTACAATGGATAGCCGTTAATATTCATTTGTGTTTCATCACAGAATGCTTTGGGAAAATTTTTGGTGCAGTTACCATCGTCTCCCATGCAAAATGAAGTTTCGTTGTAATTCCGGCATGGGCCATGTATCACACAAGATTTGATAATGTTGTGTAGTTCTGGCTCCTCATCTGGATCAGGAATTTCAGCACATATCAAGCTGTCAACATCATCAGCATTTTGTAATTTATCCTCTTGTGCTAAATGAATAAGAATATGGGCATGAGGTAAAGAACGCTTTTGAAATTCAATCACATAAAGGTGAGATATTGTTTTCCCCAATACACCATTTTTTATGACATCATTTAAAAGTGCTTTCAATTTCAAATTAAAAATGGGTGAAACCAAGTCAGGTCGATAATGTGCTGCTTCATTATCTAAATTCTCGGTAATTTCTTTCCATTTTGGATTACACGTAAATGTGCAGAACAAATCAGGTTTTCCCATTTTAGTCACCATTGCCATTGCATCTTGATAATTTTGTTGCATAGCTCTGGGACTACCCTGAAAAGAAGATGGCAAAATAACAGGTCTACCTGCATTTAAACTTCTGTTTTGAGCAACATTGGCAAGATGGTCAATTAAACCTTGATATTGCTCAACACGTAATGCTTTCTGACTTGTCCGAATATAGTTGAGATGTTCTGCTTCAACCTTACAGTAGCAGTCAACTGCAAATTGCTGAAATAATTTTTTACCTTTTAAGATTGGATTAAAAACATTTCTATACGCAAATCTATAAGTATAATATTGCAATGCGGTTGTGCGGCACCGACTACCTGTAGTATATTCAGCTACATGAGGAATATCTATTGTCCAGCCAGACTCTCCCCTCGGGAAAAAAACTGGATAAACCATTGGGTCTAGATGAGGTGAATGTGTTGATAGACATTGCAATGGCATGTCTCGAGGATAAACAACAATATCACGTGTCATAGGCGGTGCACCATCTTCACCAACAAAAACAGCAGCTACTTCATTATGGTGGGGTAGATTGTAACGCCGCCGATCGCCACCACTCCTCAGGTGCATTCTAACCTAAATATATAGTTGAAATTCAAAACATTTTCAAATCAAGCCTAAAAAAATTTCAATTTTAAATAATTTACCAGAGATGGTTGGCGATTTTGCTCTCGGGCATGCTGCAATTGTTCAGCCTCTACCTCGCCCATATGCTTGTATGCAGCTGCATAAGGACTCTCTCTAAGAATGTTGTCCTGTAATTTTTGCATAACCTCAGGCAAGCAACCTGTATTTTCGGGTCTTGCCATTCTTTCATTGAATGCATCCATCCCATCATAAATGTACAACTGACCATATGATGGATGAACACCTTCTGGTGGATGCAGATTGCCTGTACGGTGACATACCTGACCATTAATACGAAAGACAGGTGGTCCTCGACCTGATGGTACAGCCATCTTTGCACCCATCGACGCAAAAGCGACAGAACTGTTAAACTTTTGAATATTTTCTTGAAAGTTCTTTGATTGATTTGTATTACCTACTTAAAGATCTTTAAGATCATTAGGGTAATTAATATCATTAAGGTGTATCTTACCATTATGACAACATTTGAAATTACTTTCATCGGCAAACATTTTAGCACTACAATGTTGACAAACCTTGTCCATTGGGCCTAAGTAATGTTGCTCAGGCAATTGATCAGGTTGACGTGCAGCACAATGCAAACCTAATATAGAGTGCCTAGTCCGCATACGTTGCATATTTCTATTCCTCCTAGTTATTCTCTCGTCAGCGTTTTCATTTTGACGGTGCTGAACGCGTCTTTCAGCATCGCGATTCCTACGGCGCTCATTCTCAGAAATACCTTGAGAATTATGGAGATCAACTGTATTATTATTTTGCGTTTCGCGACGTCGCGCAATAGCGACATCTTCGTGTGCAAACCTACGTTGGATTACTGATCGAATTTGTTGTTGATCTGGAGGTTGCGAAACAAAATTCCCATTCCTAAAAGTTGCTGGAACGCCAGGGGCAAAAACATTTCCTATATTTTACATGTCAAACAGAAGTAATAATAAGGAAACTTTAGAAATAGAAACCTACAACTACCAAATTGTTGATTAACCTTTACCACGCCTTAATTTGGACTATTTCATGCCCAGCGCGCCTTAATAAATATTGAAAAACAGACCGCTTCCAAAACTTATCATATTTTTTCAATGCTTCATCCTTTTTTCATAAAATAAAAAGCATTTGAAAGATATTGTGTTGTAGTTTCAGGATATTACATCCTTTAAGATGCAATGTCCTTACTTTTGTCTTCAATTTCTTCAAAAATTCCCCATTTTTTTAAGCGAAAAATCTTTTTCTGCACTTTTTGTAATTTTGTGTTCAATCAAAAAAAAAGTGGTGGAATGTCTATGCATATCTTAACCATTTTGATTTTCCAATAATACAACATTATATCTACTCCCAGTCAAAATTTGGTTGAAAAAGAACTATTATTTATTGACTTATTCAAATTTTTTTGTGTGCAGGTTTTTTCAATTTTTGTAGTATTTTCACTGCCTGAAAAAAGAAAACCTAACAATCTTGTTGCTAGGTTACTCAATGTTATTAATAGCCTTTAATGTCAAAAAATGATACCTGCTACATCCCAGATTGAAAATGAGCTTCAAGGAACATTTGCACAACAATCCAAACCATTTGCACCCAGATTTTGCCAACAGTAGGCCCATGGTAAGTCATCGGTCATCAAGTTTCTTTCACTTGTATAATTTTATCATTTATTTCACATTGTTTATCTCTGAAAGAAATACAAACATAAATAAATTACAGATTTTCAAGTTTATTAGAGTAAAGACTCAGAATGATTAAGGACAAGTATATTTTTCAATGTAACATATATTTCATATAAACTACTCCACATCGGATGATTCACTTTCATTCCCTTCTACGTAATTTTGTTTTGTATGATACAATTCAATACATGGTATGACACAAAGACCAACATTACAAACACGATTGCAAATGTGTATGGTTTATAAAAGGGATTAAGATTCCCTAGAGCAGGAAAACTGTGAATTGACTCTTCTTACAGCTCAGTGATATGAACTAATTGACAGAGTAGATAACCATTAATGGTAAAAGAAAAACAAACCTGTGCTTCTGTTTATTCTAGATCACAAAAAGATAGCCAGATGTCAAATCTATCACCGTAACAAGCAATACCGACCAATTTAGTGATTTATTTATCAAAAATATGTCAACAGGATACAAGCTTCAGTTTATAGATACTGCTATTAATGCCAGGTCTGCCACGTAAGTTTCAAAATCCTAAAACTTGATTTAGCAACTGGCTACCATCATAAAAGCTAAATCAACCCTATCCAGCCGGCCGAACAGCAAAACGCCAAACATCACTTGGAGTTCGTTTAAAAAAGCTGAAAATCTGAAACTTTATACTCTTCTGACCGAATACAGTCCCATCATAATTTAATACAATCCATCCAATTTTTAAAGCAAAGTTTCCTGCATATTAAGAAATTATATTTAAGCCCTATCTCTTTTATAATTTAATACAATCCATCCAATTTTTAAAGCAAAGTTTCCTGCATATTAAGAAATTATATTTAAGCCCTATCTCTTTAAAACGCCCCTCTCCAATAAATACTCCCTGTATTTTATACTTTGCAGTTAATCGTTTCGTAGATTTTGTTATACACGAAAATAAGTTTGTGCTTTTGGCAGATAAAAGCAAATATTCTCATTTCGATTGCAGAAGAGGATAAATCACATAATTTAGAACTCCAATTCGACATAAAAGCCTGATTGAGAAAGAAAAAAGATATCTCAACTCATAATTATCATTATTAACTTGAAAGAAAGAACAATGTAGAAGCGAAAGCATCCAAACTCTAAAACTGTACATTGGAAATCTAGTACCCCTGTCTAAGAGATCATGTACCACCTTAAAACATAATACTCAATTATGTGCTCAGAGATTTTATAAACTAAGTAAAGAACTCCAATTCGACACAAAAATGACTGTAATATGTGAATGACTACAGAGTTTTTGAGTACTTGAATTTCACATGTATTTTTTATCATCCAAGGTCCAGTATAAAATTTCTAGCTTTTATATTACTTTTTTGTTAGCACGGTGTTTTAGTTAGTTGGCAAGTCTTCTTTCAATTAGAGAGTCATTGCAGTGGGTGAGAAAGCTTAGATAACGTAACTAAATACGCATTTTGAGGTATTACAAAATAATTTTGAATACAACAATGGCAAACTGTCTTTTTTATAGCAAGATACAGTTACACAATAAATTTTTACAAATAAACCAAGATAAACTTTTACAAAACAAAACATTCTAACTAACAAAATAATGAACTATTTAACATCAGTTGCAATAACAATTATGCAAACATGAGAACAGAAGAATTGGAATTGCTTTATTTTTAGATTCCAGAATTTATTGGTCATGAAATAATAAGTACGAAAAAGAATCGAGTCAAGTCAACTATTAAACAAAAATAAACTACTTAAAAATATTTCTACCTTAAAAATCGAAAACTAATGAATGAAACGGAGTATAAACTAATAGTTAGATAAAACCAATACATGTGTTACGCGCCTTTGTTAATACAACAGTAGTTTTATCTGAAAGAATGTCATCAGTTACACGATCTTCATCAGTAGGAAGTGGCTGCTGCTTTCTTTGGTAATAAGGCTGAACTTGCTGGCAATATGCATATACTTTGACATCTTGAAATAGCAACTGCAAGGTATAATAAACTTGAAAATTGCTTATCCTCGAACGCATATTGCAATTTTGACACAAAGCAGATGATCCAGTTGTTTGAAGACTGGCTGATGGCGATTCTTTTTGGCATGCACAACATATGCAAAACTTTTGCACTGATCCTGCAGTAACAGGAAAAGTGAACGATTTTTAAGAACAGTGTGAGTTCATGTGAGGAGCATCAAGTAGTTTGTCTTTTGATGCAAGACGACAAACACTGCAGCATATTTCCACCATTGGCATAGGTCCTGAAGGTTGCATTCTTTAGTTCATATGCCCCATTTTCTTTGATTAAATGGATGTTTTCACCCCATATGGAAACTGGAATGGATACATTTTTATCATTTCCCATAACTTCCTTTTTGAACATGACATCCTGGTGATACTGGCTGTTTGTGGTTATAGTTGGCTGGTCTTCTACTGACAAGTATACAAGTATACAAGAGTTTTATCTTCCATCAGCTCTTTTACTGGTGCATCATTGGGATCATCGAAATTTGAGCTGCAAGGAAATGCCACAGCAGTTGGTGTAATACAAGATTGATCATTGATAATGATATCCTCCTTAGAAGAATCAAACTTGTTTGGAACGCTTTGGAAATGATCTATTTTCACCAGTCACTTGTCAGTGAATGCTTTCTCAATTTGAAAACTCTTTAATAAGCATTGAAGGAGCTAGACTTGGTGACTCATGGAATTTCACCATTTCCGCCAAATTTTCATGAAATTGTTAACTATCTTATTTATTTTTAAACTAGTATCCCGGGTAAAAACTTTTTACCGAACTTAACTTGGAAAACATTAGGTCAAATCCACCATTCCCGTGTACGTACCCCGTGACGAAAAAATAAATCATAGAATCGCAACTCAATAACATCCCAGGCGGCGTCGCTCGCCACCCATGTTCAGTATGCATTATGTTGCAAAATTTAACTCGTGTAAAAGTTTCTACAGGCATTAATTTTTTAATTCATTTCTTACATTCGGAAGATTAAAAACAGAAACAAATAGCAACATGGCTCAGAATAATATATTTATACGCAGAAGAGAAGTAACTTTAATGTAAAAAAAATATATAACACAGAACTGTTTACCCAGACATACGAAACCAAACATTACAAAATGTTAATTCAAAACAAATTGATACCTTCCAACTTTTTCTTTTGTTCCAAAGTTACTACTCGACTGCAACCATTAATGAATTTTTGAAATGATATGTAGTCTGTTCTTCCCAAAACCATCAACGTCATGATTAAAACCATGAGTTTCATTTCTTTATGCTTTTTTTATTATTACCTAAAAAATTAATACTTGAATTGTAATACCGAAAACCTAATCATGCTATAACAATATTGAAATAAAAAAGAAAACAAAAAGAAAGAAAAAACAAAAAGAAAATTCAAGTACGCATTTATCCTAAAGATAACAATTAAAAACAAAATTTGGTCTATAAAGTCAACCGATACTGTGAGTCAATACGGGTTCACTCAACACTGGAGCTGAACAGAATAAAGACTTTTATCTGGCATACACAACCAAACATCAAATTAATAAAAATAATTGAAACAACAAAAGATACCCAGAAGATATTAAAAGCAACAAATAAAAACATAATGCTAAACTTATATACCTAGCAAGTATGTATGTAGCAATTAACATAACACAAAATAATGAATGCCGTAAACAAATATAAACTGAAGAAAAATATACCCCAGCAATGCTTCTTTTTTGTAGTACAATCGCAATGAAATACATAATCCATTCTTCTCTTAAATAACCTTCTCAACATACCATGTGTTTCATTTATACATTTATAAATTTCGTTTATAAATAGCTACACTTTTTCTTTTCTGACCTAAAAGAAAAAGATTTCAGTAAAGAACAGCTACAATACTTACTACTACTGCAACCATATTTAAGCAAACCAAAACAAAAGGCATAAATGGCTGGCAGAAAGGCATGCAGACAAAGCATCAAACATCGTCAATAGATACATATTGACAGCATAACAGGTTCCCTACTTCCACAGCCATGAGAAAGGAAAACAGTCATAGCTGTGGGACCATTTTTAATTGATCTGTAAATAAATAAATCAAATCAAATCTTCTTTGCTAACTATAAAAATAATAATAGCGCGCGTTACCAAAATAAATTACTCTCGTCTTCGTTTTTCATCCAGCAGCGTATAAACTAAACGAAAGAACTCATATAATAAGATATCTATTCAAAGCTATAGTATTTCATCTTTCAAAACTAAATTAAAACCATTCCTTACTGTGTAAATAAGCATCATTTTGTTCTGCATTTCTTCACTACACTTTCTTCTGTATAGCGATATTTGATAACTAAAACGTAAACAAACATTTAAATACATTTAAAATACAAATACATTATACCTAACTTGTTCTTTTATTAATCAAAAATAAAAGTTTTATAATAATACCTTTTGTTCATTCGATCTTTCTGCAGCTAATTTTTAAAAACTTCACTGCACTTCTTCTGTATATCTAAATATGATTTTTCATTGTAAACAAACAACTAACTCACTTACACGTGCCACCCATGTTCTTTTATTAATAAGAGTAAAAGTTTAGCAATAAACACGATAATAAAACGTTTCATAATAATAACAATACCTTCGTGCATACAAACCTGTGTTTCTTCGTCAGTTCTTTCGTCGATTTGCTGCCTAAAACAATCAAATTTAAATTAAAATATTCGCATACAAAAAGAAACACGTCTTCTTCGCGAAGTTTCTTCCTCACGAAATGATCGTTGACAAATTTCGAACGAAGAAGATTGCATTGCTCGCACTCCTCCAAAGACGTTTTTCGGCTGATTTCCACTGCGCAAGCCAAAAATAACAAAACGGAGGAGCATATACTAATCGCGGAAAATCAAAAAAAATGTTCTCGCTTCTACGTGGTTTTACGACAAAAAGGGAAAAAATAAGAAGGATTTGACCGTGAAAAAAAACAAATATGTCACTCTCTAAAATAAAAGTGGGATGCACAACGCGAATTAGTATAATTAGAGTAGCCGCCAAGGCGGCGTCGCTCGCCACCCATGTTCAGCATGTGTTGTGTCGCAGAATTTGACTTATGTAAAAGTTTTTTACAGGCATTAATTTTTTAATTCCTTTCTTACATTCAAAAGATTTAGACAGAAACAAATAGCAAATATGGCCCAGAAGATATATTTATACGCAAAAGAGAAGTAACTTTAATGTAAAAAAAAATGGCAATATATATATAACACAGATCTGTTTACCCAGACATACAAAAGTAAACATGGAACAACATTACAAAATGTTAAATAAAAACAAATTGATACCTTCCAACTGTTTCGCATGTGCTTGTTACTGGACTGCAATCATTAATGCATTTTTGAAATGATTATAGTCTGTTCTTCCCAAAACCATCAACATCATGATTAAAACCATGAGTTTCATTTCTTTAATGGTTTATGCTTTTTTATTATTGCCTAAAAAAATAACATTTCAAATAATAATATGGAAAACCTAATCATGCTATAACAATATTGAAATAAAAAACAAAACAATTAAAATACCCTACTACAGTCCAAAATCATGCTTTTACATGCAGAAGATATAACACATAAACAAATAGTAATATATAACAAAGAAGTAAAGTATATAATATTGTATATGCAGAATAAAAGAAGTATATCATAACTTAAGCGTAAAACACAGCAACACATAACACAAAACTATATACTGAGCCATACAAAAGCAAACATTGAATAACATTACAAATATGTGAATTGAAAACAAATGTATTCCTTCTAACGGTGTGTCTTTTTTTCAGATTTTTTAAAATGGATAATCTGTTATTGACCAACTATCGACATCATGATATCAAACCATGAGTTTCATTTATCTATTGTTAATGTATTTTTTATTTTGCTTTTCTAAAAGAAAAAAGATTTCGAATGCATATTGATATTACAGAAAACCTAATCGTATTGTTATGTAGATATTGAAAGAAAAAATTCAAACTAAAAAAATGTTCGAGAACAAATTTACCTTAAAAATAATTATTAAAAACACAAACATAAAGACAGAAATGTATATATATAGCTAAAGAATTTTTAACAACTGAAAACATTCTGTGGAACCATTTTTAAAAACAGGGTAAAATCTCCTCTGCTGGCTAATTCAAAACACAACTAAACAATCCTGCATTCTTTATTTATTCAGCATACTAACTGTGTTATAACTAAATAGATATATGATATTTTAACTTTGGTTTAACTTCAAACATAAGAGGATACCTTTCAAAACCAATTCACATCATCATCATGTTTGTAAACAACACATTGATCATCTTCTGCAGCCATTTTCAAACACTTCTAAACTGTTTACTTTCTATATTCATACCTGTAAACAAATAATAATAACACTTATTATAACACTTTATTTACTTTCCAGCACACTTTTCTACTGCAAACACATAAAATGTCTTTGCTCCTACTCTCTATTTCTTCGTTACTGAAATTTGTCTGCCATTGTTACAACACTCAAAGACAAAAACACTGGCTTCTAAGTTTCCCACCACTGTTATTATGTCGTTTTTATGTAAATCTCCCGTTAATAATGTCTTTTATATACCTAAATTACGTAAATAAACCCACCAAACTTCCCATCAAAAGATCATCGTGAATGTAACAAAACAAACATCATCTTTTCTGCAGCCATTTTTAAACAACTTTCACTGCACTTTGCACTTTGCACTGCACGTCTGAATAGTAATACTTGATAACTCAATTACACATGATCTACAATACAATACAATAACAGTAAAAGTATAACAGTGAAAGTTTTAAATATATAAAACTTTCCCGTTTCTTCTTCAAAAGAGCAGCAGAAATGAAGAACCTTATTAACGAACTCCGTATAAAAACGATCAGCGCCGGGGCTTCCCCATATATAAAATCCTTTTGTAAAACCACCATTCCCTCATTTTGATGCAGTAGGAAACGGTTTCATTTCGGCCTTTTTATTTGGGCATATAAGCCCGTTGGCGAATAGACTAACTACCGCTATATGACCACGATTAAGAAGATTTTGACCGTAAATTTTGAAAAAAACCATCACTCTCTAAAATAAAAGTGGTATGCACACACGCGTATTAGTATAGCGCGACTAGTATCTCGCGTAAAAGTTTTTTTACGACTTTAATTTCGAAAAGAATCTGCAGAAATACGACGCGTTCCCGTGTGCGTACCCCGTGACGAAAATTGCAATTACGGAATCGGGACTGGAAAATGTACCCATGTTGTATAGCTTGAAAAACTGAGCAAAAAAATGTATGGGATCGTTTCGCTACGATCAACCGTTGCAGAGATATCGTGAATTAAAGATTTTAATGACGTCATATCCGCAGTACCAAATTAAATTTAGGCCCAAATGATGCGTCACCCGTATCGCGGACCCTAAAAAACGTCAGTTATCCCTATTGGTTCTCGAGATATTTCCCCAAAAATGTCGCGTTCCATTGGGGATGCAATGCAATGGTTCCCCGTGATCATAAAAACATCTGACGTCAAATGCCACGTGCTATTATACTAATCGTGAATGTGTCTTGCGTGGTCGAACTGCCGCTATATGACCACGATTAAGAAGATTTTGACCATTAAGAGAACAAAAACAAAACACTCTCTAAGTTAAATGTGTTACACACTACGCGGATTAGTATAATAAGACTAGTATCCCGAGTAAAAACTTTTTACCGAACTTAACTTCGAAAACATTAGGTCAAATCCACCATTCCCGTGTACGTACCCCGTGACGAAAAATTAAATCACAGAATCGCAACTTAAAAGTGTACCCATGTTGTAGAGCTCGAAAAACTGATCAAAAAATTGTATGAGATCGTTTCGCTACGATCAACCGTTGCAGAGAAATCGTCGATCAAAGATATTGATGACGTCATATCCGCAGTACCAAATAAAATTTGGGCCCAAATGTTGCGCCACCCGCTCACCCGTGTCGTGGACCCTAAAAAACGTCAGTTATCCCTATTGGTACTTGAGATATTTCCCCAAAAACGTCGCGTTCGATTAGGGATGCAATGCAATGATCCCCTGTGATCATAAAAAAACTGACGTCAAATGATGCCACGTGCTTTTGGAATGATTGTGAAAAAAGTGTCTCTCGCTCTACGTGGTTTTACGCGCACATAAGAGGACGATGACCGTAAAAATTAAACAAATATATCACTCTCTAAAATAAAAACCGGATGCACAATCGCGAATTAGTATAATAAGACTAGACGCCAAGGTGGCGTCGCTCGCCACCCATGTTCAGCATGCGTTGTGTGTCATATGGCTCAGAATATATTTATACGCAGAAGAGAAGTAACTTTAATGTAAAAAAATGGCAATGTATACACAGAACTGTTTACCCAGACATACAAAACCAAACATTGAATAACATTACAAAATGTTAATTCAAAACAAATTGATACCTTCCAAATTTTTCTTTCGTGCCAAAGTTACTGGTCTGCAATCATTAATGAATTTTTGAAATGATGTATAGTCTGTTCTTCCCAAAACCATCAACATCATGATTAAAACCATGAGTTTCATTTCTTTGTGCTTTTTTTATTATTGCCTAAAAGGATAATATTTCAATTGTAATACCGAAAACCTAATCATGTTAAAACAATATTGAAATAAAAAACAAAACAAAAAGAAAAAAAAAGCAAAAACAAAAAGGAAATTTAAGTACGCATTTATCCTAAAAACAATAACTAAAAACACAAATTTACCCAGAAGATAAAAAGTAACAAATAAAAACATAATGCCAAACTTATATACCCAGGCCACAGTACGTAAACGATTACCATAACACAAAATACTGTTCTATAGTATAATGCATAAACATGATAAAATATTTATTTATATATTTATATTTATTTATTTATTTATTTATTCTGAATGTTTATACAGGATAAAGTATTTCAGTCATAAAGACTGCTATTAACATACGTCCTGTGAAATAAACTTAAGAAAAATCCATCCAATAACGCTTCCTTTTTGTAGCACAGTTTCATTGTTTCATAATTAATGAACTTCTTAAATACGTAACTTATTCTTCTCTTAAACTAACCCTCTCAACATCATTATTTAACCCATGTGCTTCATTTCTTTTTTAACAGATGGAAATACTCAAAAAACATACAAAAAACTTAATCATACTATGACGATATCAAAAGAAAAACAAAACAAACTGAAAGAAACTTTGAGAACACATTAACCTAAAAAATATATAATAATTAAAAACACAAATGTAATATGACAGAAAATTTTTAACAAATGAAAACATTTAGAACCATTTTCAATTTCAGCTCAAATCTCTTCCTAATTCAAAACACAACAGTAAACATCGATTTTATTCTTTATTTATCCAGCATACTAATTTTCTTCTAACTAAATAGACTAAACTTTGGTTCACTTTATTAACTTTCCAGCACACTTTACTGTTGTGTAAAAGCATATACTTAAAACACTTTTTTTCTGAAATTCTGCCACCATTTTTATACACTGAAAGACAACTGCTTTCTTCGTTTGGCAAAACTTCCTACTCTCTTTAATATTCCTTCGTTACTGAAATTTGTCTGTCATTTTTATACACTTAAAGACAAACACACTGGCTTCTTTTTAGTTCCCCAGCACTGTTTTTATGTTGTTTTATGTAAATCTTCCGTTAATAATAAACCTTTTATATACCTAAAATACGTAAATAATAAACCCACCAAAATTCCCATCAAAAGTCCGTCGTGAATAAAAAATATACATCATCTTTTCTGCAGCCATTTTTAAACAACTTTCACTGCACTTTGCACTGCACATGTCTGTACTAATACTTGATAACTCACTTACGCATGTTCTAATACAATACAATACAATAACAGTAAAAGTATAACAATAAAAGTTTTATTATTAAAACTTTCTCGTTTCTTCGTCAAAATAGCAGCAGAAATGAAGAACCTTATTAACGAACGCCGTTGCTATGAATTTTTCAGCCAATCAAAATAGCGCATTTTAAGAGTTTTCCTTTGTTAGCCAATAAAAACGATCAGAGCCGGGGCTTCCCCATATATAAGATCCTTGTTCAAAACCTCCGTTCCCTCATTTTGATGCAGTAGGAAAAGGTTTCATTTCGGCCATATTATTTGGGTATATAAAACCATTGGCGAATGGACTAACTACCGCTATATGACCACGATTAAGAAGATTTTGACCGTAAATTTTGAAAAAAAACGTCACTCTCTAAGTTAAATGTGTTACACACGCACGCGGATTAGTATAGCGCGATTATTAATTGAATCTTTCAATAGGATACAAAGCTTCAGACATGCAAAATTTACAAAGAAAAGTTGCTACTGTTATCAATGCTAGTCCTACAAAGAAATAAAAAATAATAAAATAAAATATAAGTTAAAAACATATATATAGATTTATAAAAATGGAAGTAAAAAGTCTGAAAAAGAACATCATCCTGGTGCTGAGAGCAAAAATGTCTTGTAGAAATTAGGAGTAATTGAAAACAAGGTTGAGGTAATATCTATACGTGTACACAGTTTAGAATATAAAAATTTATTCTATTTAAAAATATAAGTTATTTAAAATGTTTACTTACTTTCTTCTTAAATATTAGAATAGATTCAATTTTTCTAATACTTAAAGGAAGTTCATTAAAGGTCTTATCCCCTGCATATGCAAAAGACTGTTTACCCAATTCAAGTTTGACTTTCGGAAGTTTAATAAGATGTCCAGAATTCCTTGTATTTAAAGAATGGTTATTTATTTTGAAATAACCATTGAAATTTTCACACATAGTCTCATCCAAACACCGTTTAACCATACAACAAGCTTCCTTGTTTATCATATTTATAATACTTGGAACCTTTCGACCAATTACACGTTCAGCTTGACTTTCTAAAGATTTTAGTTTCTTTTGTGGTTGTCGTTAATTCATATCCGTCTGAGAATGATAGACAGAAACATTTCGTTCATTAAAAGCAAGATAGACATTAAAGATCTTAAATGCTCACATGCTGTTTGCGCCGGCGCGGGGGGAAACAACAGGGCACCCGTGTGTGTCGAGTAACAACTACTATTGCGCAATGCTAAATTATTTTGACAGAACTGTAAGTGAGGAGAATGAATTTTGAATAGAAAGGCTCCTTTTTCTTTTTAAAACATGATAATATAAAAAGTAAGAATAACTATAATGTACTACATAGTGGACATAACCAGTCTAAGTTTTCAACGATTTTGAATAGGCTCTCTTTCATTTTTAAGCAGATTTTGTGGTACCATTGGAAGCATTTTGAACATTCCACCATTTTTTTCCTTTCGTTACTTTCATTACAGTATGTTGAATGTCTACATATGCAATAAATGCGTTTTTCCAAACATTTTTCCTCCGCTCTCCTGATTCTCTTTCTGACTTAACCGAACTTTTTCCCTTCAAATGGCAGAAAGTGTTTGTTTCGTAAGCATTCAAGTAAGTGGTGGCGCATGCGTGAGCAGTTATATGCTTTTTCACATGGATCGTTACCTATAATAACAAAGACGGTATTGGATGGTGCCATAAAAACGTATAAAAAATTAAATTTTCATCATCGTTTTCATTTTCTTTGGGTTGCTGATTTATTTCCTGTTTGATGATTTCATTGTTTAATGGCTCATAATACAAATCTCCCCATTCCTGCCACTTGTTCGCCAGTTCTTTCACATTCTCTTCGTCAACACGACTGTAACGCATTTCTAGCTTAACTGCCATTCGCAAATTTCTCAACTTTTGCCGAGTTGGGGTATATCTTCTGCGAAAAAATTCAGGCTCATTTTGATCTGCTCTCATCATATTTTCTGTGACGTAGTGTTCTGCTCTTGTTTCAAGATCTTTTATATTTCTGCATCCCTTTCTTATTTGGTCTCTCAAGAAAATGTCTAGCTTGGGATCTAAAGGTTCTGAAATACCGGCAGCCTGTCCTACATTGTGGTACATATGTTGTTGGTCTACCGGCAGTCTGATCCAGTATTCCAATTTCCCGAGTATCTTTCCTGTGTTGAGCATTGCTTTCAGTTCGTTGCTTGCCTTTGTTCTACTGTATTTCGTATTTTTTTCAATCTTAATTTCAGGGAAAACAAGAAGTTTCTTCGCAGAGAAAACTACTGGACAATCTTTTTTCTTGCTTTTCTGAATAAGCTTTCTTGACTTTACAAAGACATCAGCGTGTTCATTGGATAACCGCATTTCATTTCTTTTTGCGCGAAAGCTTTCTTTTCTTTTCATATCAATGTCAGGCCCTTGATGGCACATGTAGTTCTTTTTGCCCAACAAAAGGAATGGGTGTCCAAAGTATGGAATAGGCAGATGATCATATTTGCCGCTATATTCCCATCTAATTGTAGGTGATCTATTTTCTTTCAACACTTGCGTTAGGTTCACTACAAATGAAAAATAATAACACTGATTTTTAAATATACACTTTCAGCGCTTTCAAAGCATCAATTACTAACTACTAATCTCTGCTACTACCGTCTATCCCGAAAGATTTAGTTTCTTTTGATATGCGATATTTAGTAATGGTTTCAGCTTCATAAGAATTAATCGTTTCTTTTAGCGAGTCGTGTGAAGGTAAGCGTTGAATATCTGAGGAAACAAAATAAAGGTTGATGCAAATTTAGTATGTGGACTAGGTAGGAAAATGCAAAAACATTTTAAAAAATTACCGTTGATTCCCAAAGATTTTTGTTTGTCCACATTTTGTACTTCAGGTTCATCACTGCTGGCTTTTTCAAAATCACGTGATGGGGACATGGGGTTATCTGTGACAGAATGCAATAACCTTATTGGTCGAAGGAGATTTACCCAAGACGCCACAGGAAAAAAGAGAAATTCTCACCGATTGCCGGTGAGCTATCTTGGAGTTTAAGTTTCTTCTCAAATATTGGAAATTTGAGTTCATTATCACTGTCTGATAAATCGATATCTAAACGAGACTCCTGTGTCAATAAACCCAACTCCACTTCTACGAAGATCCGGAAAAACATACCTTCAATATAGTACAGGTGATATTGGAGGGTATGTTCCAATTTTGAGGGAGAAATTGCCATTGTGATTTTTAGGTCCCCATATCATTATAGTTTACAAAAATGTTTGGTAAACGGGCTGCTAGTGCTGATTTTGGTCACAGTAGGGCTATTAAGGGATCCTAAATCACGATTTTTCGATTTTGCAGGGATTTTACTGGGAAACCCAAAACATATGATATTTTCAAACGACTATATCTTCCTCAATTTTTAAGTTTTTGAATTCATTTTTACACCAAAATGATCAACATTAATTGAATTTTTAAAATTTAAAAAAACAATTTGAAAAAAACTTTCCGGGGGGTCTACAAAATTAAAGATGGCGTATTTTTGCACGAAAAACGGCTTTTTTTGAAGCTTTCTTCCATTATTTCCACGAAAGTTCGTCAATTTTGTATGAAATAGTTATAGAATCATGTGTAATATATGTAAGCAGAAAAAAAATTAGAATCTGATTACATTTAACTAGTTTTCTAGCTTCCAGGGGATAAAAACTACAAAAATAGCGGCTATTTACGAATATTTCGTTATCTTTGACAATTTTTGAGTTTTTTCTTCACAAATCTATCTTGAACAGGGTTTAAATACCATTTATCACAGGTTAAAGTAACATATCTATAAAAAATTTCCTTCAAGATATTTTCAGGGGGTGAAAAAGCTCAAAAATAACGATTATTAACGCAATATTTGGCCCATACCGTTCCGTTTTTGTCATCGTAAATGGTGAAAAAGTTTCAACACAAACTTTTTGAAAAAGACTTTCTCAATAATTTACCAACTGACTCATTAATAATGCTTAAGAACATTTATTTCTTTTCAGGGGTAAGAATAGCGAGGCGAATTGTCTATCAAAATTACGATTTTAGCCTTTCTTACTTGTTGGAACCTCTAGAGATCATTCTGGTAAAAAGATAAACAAAAATAAACAAAGTGTAATATGAGCTACGAAAGCATGAAATCAATAGTCATATTCCTCTTCACTGCTACTACTCTCGTCTTCAGAAAGTTCATAGTCATCACTCAGCTGGTTATCAATAAGAATGTCTTGCATTATCCACTCGATTTCCCCTTTATCATTCCATCCACTACCGATAAAACTTGAAACATCAATTATTCTGTTTTGAAGAGAGAGCTTCCATATCCTCGCCACGTAGTTCGCCCTCATCACATGCAACTTCAAGACTTGGTGACAAGGTGGAAGAGCAGCTAGATCTATGGCTTTGTTTTGCCTAATATGTTTTCTGTTAAAGATCTTCCAACGGACGTCATTTATATTATTTTCTTTATGACCATAAAGACGGCAAACATACTTTTCTAATCCAATATAATCTAATAAGTAGGTGTTGGCTTACATACCATTCATTCCCAAGTTCTTCAAACGTGTCTTCCAGATGATACTGAACCATAACTTTCCAGCACTTCTCTTTACCCTTTGAAAAAACTGGAAATGTAATCATTCCCTGTAAATGCATGCATCCCTATTAGGGCACGGACGTGATTATCATCAATATTTATAACCAAAAACACATTTTGTTACTTCCACTTCCATTTTGGATGAAAATTCGATTTCCATATGCTTTCAGGTGAGCAGCCACGAGAACAAGGATATCGGTGTCTCCCAAGGGTGAAGCAAGGATGATATTCTTTTCTTTATTCTTAGATAAAGCAAAGTGTGAGTGTAACACCACCTTTGTATCGGCATCTTCCTGGTCACTGCTTAATTCCTCGCGCATTCTGGTGCCTTCTCGATTGATCAAAGAACATTGCCTATCTTTGGAAAAGTAAACGGTTGAAGTGTTGAGGTAGCGTAAAGTTTCCTTTGAATTCTCTTCAATGAACATCAAAAACAAGTTGATCAGCGTCTCTTTGTTTTCGCCATTGCACAGGAACCCTTTAAAATCACGAGAGACATTCGATTTGAGGACTTCACCAAAGCTTTGGTAGTATCTCTTCTGTGGGTTCTTTCGGCGCTCTTTATGGAGAGATTTCGATATGAGTGAGCTACAATGTGGATGTTCTTGTGTCCTTTTTAAAGGCAGTGTATCATGTTCCAAAAAAGCTCTTCAAAGGTTTTTGGAATGGCTGTTTGAGTACAAACCAAGGCCATCAAATCGATAATGTAGTCCGACACAGATGATTTATCAGGTTGCTGGTTGTTCATCTTCTATCTGCTCTGGCTTGATTATCTTCATTAGTTTACTTTTACTGGTGACACCGCCTACATCTATCTCCTGTAGCAATGCACAGTGGAATAGTGGACAACGGGTATTCAAGGGCACTTTTCTAATCTAAAACTCTGTTTGATTTCGCTGAGTATGGTAACAACGTACCAACGATATTCCTGCTCACCGTGATATTTGACACTTTCGACCCAATCTTGACAACAGTTGACTTTGTATTATCTTTAAATGATAACACTTTGTTCCTCTTTATTGCATTGTGAAACTGTACATTCCTTGTTCGGAGTCTTTGTTCACGAAATTCGGTTCCTGCCGTCTGACCAAGCAATGGGATGTTCAGAATCTTGTCTGCCAATTCGTCACTTACTGCTGCTCCTGAGCTTAAGTTAACCAAAGAATCGTCCAGCTCTATTCCAAAATAGTTGACATATTCTTCTTGAAGGACGCGAATCACTTTGCAATGCAGACATTTTCAGAAGAAAAGAATACTAGTTACCTTCCTTTCATAATACTAGTAAAACGAAGAAAAAATCGTTATTTTTGTGCTTTTTTACCCCCTGAAAATATCTTGAATATCACCAATATCACCTGTACTAACAGCATAGATGACACAGCCAACCCTTTTTAGAGGCGCAGTAGAAAGCAAATGGATACCTTATTTCCCATTTTTCTTGTATTTGATACGCTTCTAAAACATCTGTATTAGATGTCGAAGATACATTTTCTGCTGCTGATTTTTCCTGCCCCGAGTCTGAATTATTTAACTCACTATCAGTTTCTTCTTTTTCACTTTCGCTGCTCATCTCAACATCTTGCTCCTCGGGAAATTCTAGCGAGTTGTTTCCTCCAAAGGTCTCATTGGTCTTTTCACGACTATTTTTACCAAGCATTTCAAGGATATTTCTTTGCTTAGCACTGGCTGAAGTAGTTTCCTTACGTTTTGATTTGTAAGTAGAGGCCTTCTTGTTGTGACTGCAGCCACTTGTCTTCGGACGACCCATGTTCTGAAGAACGGAAAGGTTTTGAGAAAACCTAAAAGTAAACTCTTAATAAAACTTTTGTTTCAATAGCCAACGTGTTTTACAACGTTCGTTTTACGTGTTCTTTTTTCTTCGTTTTATTTCATCAACAACATTGCAATGTCTTCCAACGTTGCTGCACAAAATGTGCGTTTTCGTTATGTAGCAAGATGTGTAAAAGCGCTGGGGAAGAGTGACCGTAATGTCGATTTTGGTTTCTGACGTTCTGCATTTTTTGATGCATCTCTACCCATACACAAGCAAGTTGATAGCACTCCGAGCGAGGTGATGATCTTGCACGTTCTGGTGATTTTGTGATCTTCTAATACTGTTTCAGTTTAAAAAAGAAGTATTTCTAAAGTAACAAATAAAAGTTTTTGGGCGCATTATTTTGGGCGCCCATAGCGTTCAAACGCTATCAAATTGTCCCTGGATAGGTCCTTGTAGACTGTATCGATGCCAGTGACCACCACTTCCCTGCATTCTAACCTGGCAAACATGGTAAAGATCTCTAAATATTAGTTCAATGATTTTTTATAATTGATTTTCATGTATCTATTTCCATTTATCTCAGATGGGTGACAATTTCTCTCGTTTGCAAGTTGCGATTGCTCAGCTTCTACCTCCCTTTCCAACCTCAACCATGTGTTTGTAAGCAGCTCTGCATATGTACTGTCCCTTAAAATTTTGCTCCTAAGCAAAAGGAACTGAACTATTGAACTTTCGAATATTTTTTTAAAAGTTCTTTGATTGATCAGAATCACCTAAAAAAAGTTCCTTAAGAACATTAAGATGGTAAATGTTAGCTAAATAAACGATTTTGAATGAAAATGAAAGTCAAGCAGCACGATTTGCATTTTGTCAAGCCTGCCTCTGACCTGAAATAGTAGAGAAGGGCCGGTTGGATGATTGAGCACCAACTGTTTTTCTTTAAAAATGTTAACAACTTTTTGGATTTGTTTTTCGATGCTATAGTTTTTGAAACCAACTCCTCATATGTGGCACCCAAATAACTATAGTCGTCGAAGCCACAATGCTATTAGACAAGTCATTCAGCATGTTTTCCATTTTTCATTTATCCAATAAAAACAGCATCAATACATTATGTCGTCGCAAGTAGAAGCATGAATTATAATCTTGGCCCAACAGTAATATGGTCAGATCAAATAACTGGGACATGAGCTTTGTGCTTTCTGCTTGAGTCGGATCTGTATTCTAAGAAGTTAGTATGGAAGTTTTTCCTTCCTCCATCATCAATAATAGTCGGCACATTGGTCCTATTGTGAAGAAAATTCTTTGTTGAATGTTGATCACCATTTTGTCTTGATTTATGGTCATTTACTTGTCTTGTTCTATTAAGTGAATGACTGTTAATAAGATTTCGTTTTCCTGTTGGTTCATATGTATGAGAAATCGACTTTCCAATTCAAGTCTCAGAAAATTTCTTCTTCTTTCCTTTTCTTCGTATCTTCCAGGAATCAAATTATCACTCGATTTCTAAGTTAACTAAGATTTTAGGTCAGTGACCATTCCCACTATTGGATTTTTAATAAGATCAGGGCTGGTCGTGAGAGGCGTGCGATCGCACGTGCACGCCTCGGCACACGCCTAAAAAAAAAGAGACGTGCGCTCTATCGCACGCCTTAATCTTACTAGGCGTGCAATAAAATTTTAAGTTTTTGCTAAAATATTGGAAGATAAGCTCGTTTAGCTGAAGTTAACTGGCGGTCGGGCCGCCATTTTAATAATTGAGTCGGCAGTTTACACCGGTAGCGTTGTCGTTCGGCTGCCGGTTCTAGTCAACCACGAGGTCGCCTACCATGTCGCCTTCTCCGTTCAACACTCGTGAAGTTAAGACGAATATTTTCTGTGTTTCTTAAGACAATTTCTTGCAACTAGAGACATTTAAAAGCCATAACACGTCTTAGAATGATCTAGCACGACTTAATACGTATGACACTCCTTAAAACAAAAACGCACGCCCAAAATGTAACAAGACGTGCGAAAAAAATGGCACGCCTGGAAAATATAGACGTGCGACCCATCGCACGCGGGTCTAAAATCTTACGACCAGGCCTGTAAGATATAAAATATATCAGCTATTCTGATATCATAATGTCTTCTCTGAATTTGTCATTTAACTTTAATTTGAGATTCCTCATAGATACTCTTTTTAATCATTAGCAAAACTTGTATTTATAACAAAAGCAACAAAGGGAATCATTATGCAATCATGCAATCATTAGCAACAAAGGGAATCATTATGTTTCAATTATCACTCTGCTTGTTGAGTAACTTCGAGAACTCCTCCAGCAGCTTAATATTTCTTGCTTTCTTGCTTTTGTTACATCCCCAGACAAACTATTATCTTTATTTTTATAATGTTGTGAAGTTTCAGTCTGGAATGTCAGTCTGAAACTCAGATTACATCAAGTCAGCCCTTTTTGTATCATTGTTCTTATATTCAAAAAGATGGGAATGACTGTAGGGATGAAGCTATGCATGATTCTAATAAAAGTACAACTTTAACGGAGGCGTGATCTAGAGCACCGCTAAAGTTTGTGGAGAGGAATTTAGTTATTTGAATCAGAAAAAAACCCTGCAGTTAAGGCTGAAAATTAAGATCACAATACTGTACTCCGTCACATTGTCACATTGTCACAGTGTCACAGTGTTTTAAAAGTTACATCAATTTCAGAAAACAAAAACAAGCATTTGTTAAATCCCATTGCAACACTGATAAGACACGGTTTACATTTGACGTATTTTTTACTTTGTTTTATCGTGTCTTACCTTAACTTAAAGATAACAGAAATTACATGAATTTAGGCAATTAACTGATTTAATGAGAAGTCTTGAAGGTCAAAAAAGCTTGATGAAAGATTTCTCGCCTTAATAACAATGAAGATATGGTTGTTAACTTTAGTCTCAATTGATCATTTTGATTTTCTCTTCTTCATCTTTTCCATTTCCTACAAAAATTACATCACAAGAAATACCAAAAAATAAGAATTCCATCAACATAAAATTCATAAAAATTAATGGGATATTTTCTTCAAACTAGCCGCCAAGCATGCGTTGTGTCACCCCTAGAAATAGCTCACGAAAAATAAAATTAAAGTAATTGGCAATGGAAAGTGCACCCATGTAGTAGAACTGGAAAATGTGACTAAAAAATTGTATTGGATCGTTTTGAACATAGAACGCAGATCAATACAAATGAATAAGATAGGATCAACTAATGCGGGGAATGAATGAATGAATGAACAAATGAAGAAAATACAACTACAATTTAACAACAGCGTATTTAATTTAATTTATTTCATTTATTTAGTCTACAACTGATAATAATATTATTTAATAAGCAACTCGAAAACTTTGTTGAAAAAGGTGATGGAAAATTAAACCACCGAATCTCAAAAAGAGACCATGTTGTAGAGCTTGAAAAACTGATTGAAAAAGTGTATGGGATCGTTCCGCTGCGACCAACTGTTGCACAGATATCGTCCATCAATGATTTTGGTGACGTCATAGCCACAGTACCCAATAAAATTTAGGCCCAAATGTTGCATCATCCCATCACCCGTATTGCGGACCCTATAAAACGTCAAAACGTTTTTGGTTCTTGAAATATTTCCCCAAAAACGTCGCGTTCGATTGGGGATGCAATGCAATGATTCCCCTTGATCATTAAAAAAACTGACGTGCTTTTGGAATAATCGTGAAAAAAGTGTCTCTCGCCTGTACATGGTTTTAGGCGCACACAAGAAGACGATGACCGTAAAATTTAAACAAATATATCGCTCTCTTAAATAAAAGTTTTATTAAGAGAATAACGAGAAGTTTCATTTTGATTATTATAATAAAATAAAAGCTTTTTTAAAAAAGAAAGCTTTTTTAAGCTTTCGCTTTGCGTAAAGCTTTTTTAAAAAAGAGAATAACGAGAAGTTTCATTTTGATTATTATAATAATCAAAATGAAACTTCTTCTTATTCTCTTTTTTAAAAAAGCTATATGCCCTGAAGAATATCTTCAATTAAATAAAAGTGTGACACTCAGCGCAGATTATTATATTATAGTTCACGAAAAATTAAATTAAGGAATTGGCAGATCAAAAACCTGGATAAAAATGTTTCTACGTGTTTTAATTTCAAAAATGCTGACTATAAGGGTGAGATGTCATAGAATGTTCAGCAGAAACATAAATTCTCATGAAAAACTGTTGACAATACTACACCAAAAAGTATCCTAAGATAGCATAAACAAACAAATAAATAAGTAAACCAAATAAAGATTATCTTTAATCACTTTTGCAAAAGTGTATATCGACTTTGCCCTCCAATGCATTTTTATGGTTCAATCCATTTAATTTTGGAAATATTAATTCTCGGTAAATAGCCACTCCATCTGATCTTTGAACGTAGTTTGAATTATCGGATCTTCCGAAAATTGAATATTGACGGGTGGATGACATATCATTAGTAAGAGAAACCAAAGAATCCAAAGAGTCTAAAAAAAATTATAAAGATAAGATCCAATTTAAAATCCTAAATGTGAAGCCGACAATGTATTTCAATTCAACGAACTAAACTTTCAATCACAATTTCCTTGACAATGCTACTAGACTATAGCAGATACGGTTATTCATAGGATACTGTCAATAAAGATTTCGCCCATGATGTACCAAAACCCAAGTTGACCTTAATACTATAAATCTAAAGAGTCTGAATAAATATAAGTTAAAAATAATGAACTCATGAGATCGAGAAAAATGTGTTAGCAGTTAATCAATTTTGTAAGTTAACAAAGAGGGTGTGAGTAATTTATTTACAGTTCGTTTTGTTAATAGTAAACAACTGCTCGTCCCCAGACTTTTTCTCAATTGTTGCATATCTGCTGACATCAGCATAGTATAATCCTCAGCACTCTATATAACAGTTCATTATCTTTAACTCACATGCAATATGGATGTTTGTCCTCAATAAACTATGAACTAACAATTAGCATTAGTCATTTCACAAAACACCCTACAGGATAGTTAAATAAAGATCAAAAGAAGTATGTCCAACCTTTATTCTAACTTAATTTAAACTACGACTATCAACATAAATAACAAAAGTATGGAACTACCACACACTAACCATGAATCATTGATTCTATCCTATGCATTTATTGTTAGTGGAAACTCTATAGTATATTGGAAAAAGGGGTTTCTTCACTTTGTACAACGATCGAAGAAAATAAGAAAATAAAGAAATGCCTAAAACTCCAAAGCTGTTTTTTGGAAATCTAGTAGCATTAATGGGCAATGGGCATTAATCCCATTTCAAAGATACACTAACAACAAAAAAGAAATGAAGTTATTTAGTTCATAGACTTCTACCAGGGAATTTTTTTTTCAAAACAAAGAAAATTAGTTTTAATGAAAAAGTTTGAGCTCTGTGTATGGTAGTTCCATACCATTATAAAAAAAACAACTATCTCAAAAAAACGTTTTCTATAAAATATTAGGTATTCAAACCCGTATATTTGCTGGGATGTTGACTTTTTTTTGTCTCATACTATATTTTGGAGGGAGTGGAACAAACCCCTCAAGATCTTTCCCGCCGTTCTTGGATCACACCCAGAAGATGGGGGAGGAACGCGGTCCTGGGTGGGTTTTGTGTATGTATAAAACTGTTTTCTTGTAACTACAACGTAAGAAAAAAAAATATTACTAATGAATTAAGAGTAGCTGCCAAGGCGGCGTCGCTCGCCGCCGATGTTCAGCATGCGTTGACTTCACGAAAAATCAAATTAAGGAATTGGCAATGGTAAGTGTTCCCATGTTGTAGAGCTTGAAAAACTGATCAAAAAAATGTATGGGATCGTTCCGCTACGATCAACCGTTACAGAGATATCATCGTTCGAAGATTTTGATTACGTCGCTCGCCGCCCATGTTCAGGATGCCTCCCCCAAAAGAGTTCACAAAAAATATAATGGCATGGAAAGAGGGGAATCAAGAAAAGAACCGAAGAAGATTTATAATTCAACATTTATAATTCAACAAACATGAAACATAAAACAACATGAAACAAAAAAACAAAACATAAAAAACACAAACACAAACATTTAGTATGGCCGCGGCCTGTGGTAATTGCGGTTCTGCCCCTGGCCCCTACCGCGGGTTTGGTCTGGAGGGAGAAAAACCCCTCCATGCCGCACCCACGAACCGAGGGCGGCATCAGTGGTTGGCCCTCCTCGGGCCAGCTGTTCCCGCAGGAACCTGGTATATATTGCAACTATAATAAGAAATTATCTTTTGTTAATAATTGAAGAATGATAATGATAAGAAGGTTATTTGAATTCTTACTGATTTGCGGGTCCGGCTCCCGGCCATCGTGAATTTGTAAATTTTCTAAATTATGGAATGAATTAGAAATGACATATCTACACATTAAAACCAATTATAAAATGAAAGTATAAGTATAATGTTTCTTACAGCGTAGAATTAGTATTTCGTTGTTTGTAAAGTTTGTAGAGTTTTTTATTTGAGAATAGATGTTTATTGTCAATCTGTTATCTTTTTTTACTTCCATTGTCACGATTCAGTAAATAGTTCTTTGTAGCCAAATCACGTCAACCTACCATGTTCTTTGAAATCGCTGATCTCATTTAATATTTTTGTACTGTTCTACATTCCGAGCAATAGAGGAACTTTATTATACTTAAATTCATTATACTAAGCCTTTCTCTCTGTTCAGCTCACATTGATTAAAACCTGTAAAAAATTTTTACACGGGTTACTAGTTTCATATGTTATAACAATAGTTGTATTTATATGTTCTTATTTCTATTACAAAACACAATCTATACAAAAGAATGGAGAATTACCTCCAGCTTCTTGAACATCTATATATTAATTTATCATCAAGTAGTTCCTAATATTATACAATGTTTTTTTAGCTGGAGGTAGAGGTGCTGTATCTCTGGGACATATTTTGAAATTCGTGACTGGTAGTGATGAAGAGCCAGTGTTAAGATATGAGCTCCATCCATCACTTGTCTTTGTAGAAGCTATGGGTCATGGACGGTTCACGCCTACTGCAAGAACTTGCATAAACCAATTGATCTTACCTAGGGCAACACTAAACATTCCCATTCCAGAAGACAAAACCCTTTTTAATTTGTACGACTTTGCCTTTACAAATGATTATTTTGGGCAAATGTAATTGTTTTTTAATGTTTCACTATTCATCTTCTGTTCATCATTAGTATTATAGTTCAAGGAAAGAAAGTTTTGCGAATGCAAAAGGTCATCATAACACATTTGAATTTCGCGATTTCTATCCTTTAGGTATTTGTTTTACAACTAAGTTTTATTGCTAATTAATGAAAAAGGTGCTATTTTATTTATTGCTTAGTTTTTTCTTAACTTGAAAATTGAAATGGAAGATTAAATTCAATTTCCTTTAGTTTCCCTGTTTACAACTTACTTACTAATTTACTTACTTTCCTGAAGAACAGTTTGTTGTTCGTCTTAGCTGTTTTGGACTTTCGTTTTCAGGAGACTTTTCGTCTCAATTATTTCTCATAACTTTAAGATTTAATTTTTTGTTCGAGGTATACTATTGCTCCTAGCGTATACTACAAACTTTAAACGCGTATTATTTATAGTAGAAAGTATTTTTAAATCCATTGTAAAATATGTTAGTATTTTCTAAAAAAGATGTTCACCATCGACATTCGTTATATTTCCCAATACTTGAGCAACAAGTAATATGCAGGGTTCGAATTATTGATTTCTTATAGCTTCGCCAAAAAATCCCGAGCGTAGGGAGGGGGAAGAAGTACGTGCCTCAGGCAAAAATTTTTTGACTTTTGCGAAGCATTACCTTAACGAGATAAATTTTCGCGTGGACATATGTTTTCACGGATGAATTTTTTTCCATATCGCGGAGACATATTTTCGCGGATGAAGACATCGGAAACTTTTCGCGGGAATGGCCAAAATCAGCGAAAATTTGTCTCGTTAAGGTACTTAGATTTGCGAAGGTTTTTATTAAAGAATGCAATTTGAATTTTAATATAATTACAATAAAAAAATTTTTTTTTCTTGGATGCATATGTCACCTATTCGAATAAAGATGTTTTCTATTCAATGGTGCTTATTTTTTTTAAGTGTTTCTTGGGGTTAATTCTCCTTAGAGGTACCTAAGTGGATTAATTTTTGCGCGGATTAACTTTTGCGAACGGCCATTTTCCCGATCTTTCGCGATGATTTAATTTCGCGAATAGCATTAGATTGCAGTTTTTTGCGCGGATTTAATTTTGCGAAAAACACCAAAATTCGCAAAAATTAATCCACTTAGGCATTTAATAAAAGTAATCAATTTACCTATGTTAAGGTAAGGTTAAGGTAACTGAGAGCAACAAATATTGTTTTAATTAGATTTGTAATAAGACTCAATAACTTGAACTGCTAGTAAATAAGCGTCACTTCCAAAGTTTTCAGTCTTATTATGTTCATCAATTAAAGTGTCCAAATCACTGAGACAATCTATGCCAACAAAAGTTGTTGGAGCTTCATATATTGGCCTGCCATCTTCTGGGACATTATTATCAACAAGAGAAAATATCCCTTTGGTTCCATAATAAATATCAATTTCATTTGGAGCCAGTCCAATAGGATGAAGTAATTGACCAGATGTCCATAACCGAATAGGACTGGATTTGGCTGTTCGAATTCTGTGAGTTGACCATGCTTGTCTCCAAATTTCCAGTTTCATATTAATTTGTTGTAAATAGATATAATGTAGGGCAGCGATATGTAATGAATTAATAGGATCGAGAATCCCTTGATCCTCCATGAAATAAAATAGGTTGTAGTAAAATGAAAATACGCCAGTAAAAATATCCCTCCACATTCTTTCGATACGCTGATTGTGAGTACTTTTACCAGTAATCATACTCGATCTTCCTGGCCCACGTTTGGATATCATAAAGTCCGCTACAGACACATTTTCCATTCCTTTATCTGATCTTACCCGACTAGGTAAGCCATAATTTTCTACGGCTTCAACAAAACATTCCAAAACTGTCTGTGCCTTATTATTATTTGTGCATTTCAATGCGACCACTAGTCTACTAAACCCATCAACAATACCTGTTGTGATGAAAAACCAACGTACTAATTTATGGTTCGTGTCTAAATGCCACAAATGGTTTGGACCTTTAACATTGTATGTTCTCCTAGTTATTCTTCCCTGGTCATCAATTCTTTGAATGCTTTCTCGGAGACGACTTCTTTGAATTATAACTCCTTTTTTCTCTAAAATTTCCTTTGTCAACAGTTCTCCACAATTTGGAAAGGCGATGCTAACCTCTTTCACTTTCTCATCGAGCATGTCATCTGTAATATCAGAAAAGTTTTGCTTGCTCAAACCGTATTCACTCATTCGACGGTAAATAGTTCTTTCTGAAACAGATAATAGTTTTGATATTTCAGAAATTAAAAAGCCCTCATCCAGAAATTGCTCCAAAACATGTTGTGGGATAACAAATTTCGGTGCACCGCAGTAGTTTCTTTCTTTAACTAGTTTTTCTCCACCAAAAATACAGCTTTCCATTCTTAGTTTCATTATTAAGCCACGATCAGTTAAACCAAGTTCTTGAAATTCACTCAGTGATAGTAATGCAACGATATCAGGAGTTACTTTCTCCTTGCTAAACCTATCTATTAGGTGTTTTAAGCCCATATTTTCCAAAATAATTGCCATTTGATTCGCCATATTGAATTTATCTGATTTACTAAATCTACCGGAATCGATGAAATAATAACAAACTTTCGCCGAACTTTCTTTTTAGTCACAAAGAAGGAGAGACCACCACATAAACGTCGTTGAGACTGCTAAGTAATGCAATTGACTGAACTAAACATCAACACGTACAAACAAACAGAAAATCATTATCACAAAGTTGATTATCGCTAACATATATGTAATGAAAGTTGACCACTACCTAATGCTAAATGAAACGACAAATGATAAATGACGACCACACAACGAAAGAGCACCACCACGTAACAAAACATGACTATCACGTAACGAAACATCACCACCGAATAACAAAAGATCACAATCACACCACGAAAGAACACTAACACATAACGAAACATCACTACCACGTAACGAAAGAGCACCACCACATCACCAAATATGACTACAATGTAACCAAATCACACTTGTGGCAGTTATCATTAGCGGCAACTGCGGATATACTTCCTGGACCTCATTCGGTGCCACTAGTCCTTCCTATAATACAATATAGACATGGAATATAGACAACTGTATTAGATAACTGAAGCATGAACAATAATCAACTTTGCTGGTGTACTAACTTCGCCCACCAAATGCAGCGATTCTGGAGTCACTGTATGTACATTTGTAGTTACAGCTCCATCCTACAATATTGACATATTACTTAATAATCACGTAAAGAAGTAGAAAATAAAGAGAAAAATACGATGTCTCACCGCATTTGCATCAGTTCCTAATTCTGTTGAAACCTCTTAGTCTTTGTTACCTTCTGAAAGATAATAGTGCATAGACACGGAAACACGTCAGTAGAAGATCAAAATTTGCATTAGGATCCACACCTGGTAATTTGTCCTTGAAAAAAGTTTCTAGATGCTCGTCTTTGTCACCTTGGGTGCCCTGACGAACAAAATTCAGGACTTCGGATCATGTCGGTTGTGTGTAGTTAGCCAAGCATCTGTCGTTATAATCTTTTGACATGTCGGTGAATGCACTTGCAACCGACATTGTCAAGCGCAAAGCTTCCCTGTTTGCCCAATTTTTTTACATAAAAGTCTCAGGGCGGTGCTTGAAGAAGTGCAAAGCCGGTTTTTCACAGTCTTCACCTCTTATCCCGGCCAATTCCGTCGCAACGCTAGCTCTATTTAAAATATTTAAATGTGTTATTGATTATCCAGCCAATGATGTAAATGAGAAATCAGGTAATGTGCAAGTAATATGAATACCTTATTCTTGTAGTTGAAATAAAGGGACTTTTGCTACCCAACACGTTAGCGTCTTTCATGGTACTGGTCAACGCTTTTGACACCAAGGACTGGTGATCGCTGTGTTGGTCTTGACGACACAAACAAATACCGCTCATAATCTTTGTTCTTTGTGTCATCGATAAATACCGGTCGCACGTGAGATAAGTACGTCTATTTAACAAAATAATAATGCTGAACAACTTCTATGTAGATTAAAACATTATCAATACAAACGCTTTATGTACCTGCAAGTGGTGGTAAATTTCTTCCAGAAAGACAATTATCTTAGACCCATACAAAAATGACGTTTTGTAACGGTTGTTACGGATGATCTAAAATAATTCCACCATTATGAATCTTTAGAAGGAGCTCACAAAACTAATCCGTAACAGATAAAGAATTTACCTTCGCTTTTGGGAACTCCGCGTCTTCCGTGATTGTGGAAAGCTCATACTTATAATGTTCAAAGACCTGGCCCCATTGATAAGCGTGGTCATCAAGATAAGATAATTTCTTATTCCGCAGGCTTCTGTCATTGTGACGGCGTGTTTATCAAAAGCTTTCGCTTTTGACAACTTTCTTAATGTTTCAATTACCCGTTTTACAGTTTCGGATTTGCCGTACGCCAGAAACTCAGCTGGGGTAATAAGATGCTCCTGTGCATATTCCACCAGGTCTCTTTGTCTTTGAGTTTTGTAATTACTAATGGAAAAGTGCTATGATTAATATAAGTAGACAATTTTTGTACTAATTCAACGATTATATTGATCCTTACTCAAGCATTTTCTTCATTTCTGTCATTCCCCCTTTCAACTTTTGAATTTGTTGCATTGACAGGCCAATGTAAGCTTCACGATTCACTACGAAATTTGTGAAGATTCCCAGACTGGAAAAGCGGGATATCAGTGTCTGTGGTTTTAGATGCGGCATTTGACAAGATAACGGTTTCTTCAAAGAAGATGATGCATTATTACTCAGGAAAGATGGAAGTGGATAAACAAACATAGACTATTTATTAACTTACTTTAGAATTTTCATAAACTTTCTTCAATAACGGCAGGAAGTATATGTCGTGCGGAAAGGAGTTAATCCGATATTCCGCGGAGCGTCCGTGAGTGGTGAAAATTCAACAGCCTGTTCTTCTTTCGTTTTCTTTATGTCGATTTTCTAGTTATTGAGGAAGAATGAGATTTTGTGAACATTTGAAACAAAAGCTCAAGTATCTCTTTCAATAAAGATTCACCTCATCCTTTGCCAATTTCATGAAATGATCAAATTGATTGGAGCCTCTTCGGTACTTGTGTACATTAACCAAGTGTACATCCAATCTATTGAACCATTTTTTGCAAATCATGCAAGGCTTTGATGTTCTCCTGTCACTCGAACTTTCATACTTAAAATGAGATAACTAAATAAATGAGAAAATGTTGTCGATGTAAATGATGTCCATGTAATTTCAATATTGAAGTTTTATTAAGAACATAAGAAAACTAAATTGACGTGTTGATGTAACAAACCATTAACTTACGATCCTTGTGTTGTAATCATGTGCCTTTTGCACCGACCAACCATGAAGTTTACTTGTGAGATGGAGCACAAGCTTCTTAAAACTGATACCACAAACCGGGCATGTAACCGCATATTCCCTACGACCCGTGGCGTGCTCTGTTACTTTGATCTTCTTTTTTGGATCATCAACCTGAGATAATGTATAAAGGTTTGATGACCCTCTAACATCAATAATAAATATGATTCTATATCCCTTTACATACTATATCGCATTTTCTTTTTAGTGACTCCTCACGGTTATTCTCTGGTTGAACATCCATTTTGTAATGTGGCTACAGAAACACAAGAATGATTAAAAAACGCAAAGAGGGATCTAATGAAAAATAACAAAATCCTATCAAAATAAACGGTTGATTGCTTTTGTTAATTGAAATGAAGGCATTTTACTAACCAGTGCGATTTGCTTAGAAGATTCTGGTTTAGATGGACTGAAAGAAAATTCAAAACATGAGTCGCCCTGAGAAAATAAAGCAAAACGAAGTATTCAAAAAACGCTTTCTCACAGATATTCTTCACCGCTACTCTCATCACTAGTAATGGCAGCTTCTGGGTGTCTGTTTTCCATCAGAGCAACTTGCTTCCGCAGCTTTAAAACTTCCAGATGAAGCAATTCCGGTCCCAGAGTTTTCAATCGAAGCCGCGTATGTTTGTCTCTCAATTGTAAAAACTCACACTTCAAACATAAAGAGGAAGACTCATCCTGACCCTCAACGGGCATTTGACAATTTTTGCAATTTCTCATTCTTCTACAATCAAAGCCCGCACAATAAAACAGAAATAATCAACAGAAAGACACGTTGATGTAAATACAGCTACTTGAAATCTACAAGTTCAAAAAAATTATATCCAGCAATGATAGAATAACAATATAAGGAAAAGCGCATTTTCTCTTTACAGCAGGCTTGACTAGACACTAACGCATGATATTGCACCAACAAATTCTAATCAAATATCATCCTAATGCGAACGGAATCTAAAGGTTTGAATCAAAATAATTTTAATGATACAAATACATACAGTACAGGATCACAACCGTTAACATAATTACCAGAATCTCCCTCCTAATATACAAACAAACAATCTATATCTATTAAAAACAATCATAAGTAACTTCCCCGAAGCGCTTCTTTATTAAATCATAATTTGCTACCAATATTAACGCCAATAATAAGAGCAAAAGATCCTCTTCTTAATATAATGTAAACCGCAACTCAATCTATATTAATAAACAACAATCAATATCAAAAATCTTCAACTTATTTTCATAACCTTTTTAAAAATTATCTTACTAACGTACGTAAAAATTTCATAACACATTGGTTTTTTCTTACTAAAACATATTAGAAAAAAAAACCAACTCATAACAGCTGGTGCTCTATTACTATCCGGAAGAGCAGCTGAAGTTTTATAAAAGACTATTGTTATCAAAGTTAATCATGTTATCATGCTCAAGCAACTTTCGGCATATTAATCGAAGTCGAAGACGAAGACAGAAATTTTCACGGCGCTCTTTCCCAAAAAGTAAAAGGGCTATGTACTTCATATTACACTCACATAATGGCAACGTGACTAAGTCTGCTCACACCAAGTTTGGTTCAAAATGGTAGCCTCAGTCACGTTTCCGTAACTGTTGAAGAAATTCTTTGCAGCGCTCTTTCTCAAAAAGTAAATGACCTACATGCTTCATATTACACTCACATAATGGCAACGTGACTAGGTTTGCTCACACCAAGTTTGGTTCAAAATGGTAGCCTTAGTCACGTTTTCGAAATTATTGACAAAAATATTTGCACCGCTGTTTCTCAAAAAGTGAATGAGCTATATACTTCATAATGCACTCACAGAATGACAGTACGACTAGGTCTGCTCACACCAAGTTTGATTCAAAATGGTAGCCTTAGTCACGTTTTCGAAATTATTGACAAAAATATTTGCACCGCTGTTTCTCAAAAAGTAAATGACCTACATGCTTCATATTACACTCACATAATGGCAACGTGACTAGGTCTGCTCACACCAAGTTTGATTCAAAATGGTAGCCTCAGTCACGTTTTCAAATTATTGACAAAAATTTTTGTAGTGCTCTTTCTCAAAAAGTAAATCAGCTATACGCTTCATATTGCACTCACATAATGCCAGTATGACTACGGCTGCTCACACTAAGTTTGGTTCAAAATGGTAGCCTTAGTCACGTTTTCGAAATTATTGACAAAAATATTTGCACCGCTGTTTCTCAAAAAGTAAATGACCTACATGCTTCATATTACACTCACATAATGGCAACGTGACTAGGTCTGCTCACACCAAGTTTGATTCAAAATGGTAGCCTCAGTCACGTTTTTCTAATTATTGACAAAAATGTTTGTAGTGCTCTTTCTCAAAAAGTAAATCAGCTATATACTTCATAATGCTCTCACAGAATGCCAGTATGACTAGGTCTGCTCACACCAAGTTTAGTTCAAAATGGTAGCCTTAGTGACGTTTTCGAAATTATTGACAAAAATATTTGCACCGCTGTTTCTCAAAAAGTAAATGAGCTATGTACTTCATAATGTACTCACAGAATGACAGTAAAACTAGGTCTGCTCACACCAAGTTTGATTCAAAATGGTAGCCTCAGTCACGTTTTTCAAATTATTGACAAAAATGTTTGTAGTGCTCTTTCTCAAGTAAATCAGCTATACGCTTCATATTGCACTCACATAATGTCAGTATGACTACATCTGCTCACACTAAGTTTGGTTCAAAATGGTAGCCTTAGTGACGTTTTCGAAATTATTGACAAAAATATTTGCACCGCTGTTTCTCAAAAAGTAAATGAGCTATATACTTCATAATGCACTCACAAAATGACAGTGCGACTAGGTCTGCTCACACCAAGTTTGATTCAAAATGGTAGCCTCAGTCACGTTTTTCAAATTATTGACAAAAATTTTTGTAGTGCTCTTTCTCAAAAAGTAAATCAGCTATACGCTTCATATTGCACTCACATAATGCCAGTATGACTACGTCTGCTCACACTAAGTTTGGTTCAAAATGGTAGCCTTAGTCACGTTTTCGAAATTATTGACAAAAATATTTGCACCACGGTTTCTCAAAAAGTAAATGAGCTATATACTTCATAATGCACTCACAGAATGACAGTAGGAATAGGTCTGCTCACACCAAGTTTGATTCAAAATGGTAGCCTCAGTCACGTTTTTCAAATTATTGACAAAAATGTTTGTAGTGCTCTTTCTCAAAAAGTAAATCAGCTATATACTTCATATTGCACTCACAGAATGCCAATATGAATACGTCTGCTCATACTAAGTTTGGTTCAAGATGGTAGCCTTAGTGACGTTTTCGAAATTATTGACAAAAATATTTGCACCGCGGTTTCTCAAAAAGTAAATGAGCTATGTACTTCATAATGTACTCACAGAATGACAGTAAAACTAGGTCTGCTCACACCAAGTTTGGTTCAAAATGGTAGGCTCAGTCACGTTCTAGATTTCATTGAGGTAAAAATTTGAAGCTGCTGTTCCTTAAAAGAAAAAGGGCTATCAGATTCATGTTAGACACACAGATTGCCAATGTCAATAGGTTTACTCACAGCAAGATCAGTTCAAAATGGTAGCTGTCTTCCACGTTTCTGAAGAATTATTCTAATCCAAACAACTACTCAGGCTGATATCGCTAACCCTCATCCAAATAGTCACCAACTTTGTTCTCTGCAACTCTCAAAATGGTACAGACCAGTTCATATCTTCTCAAAGTTCCTTAAATGACTTTAATTCAGCTAACCCAATCGACAGGCCGCAAAATCAGGCCGCAAAAGGGGCTTATATTATTGTCTAGGCCGCCTTATCCCAAGTCGCGTCATTTCGTGACCCGCGGCAAGACTATATGGTCCTCGAAAAAATATTCAGGCCAAATATCCCTAACCCTCATCCAAAAAGTCACCAATTTTGTTCTCTGCAACTCTCAAAATGTTACAGACCAGTTCATATCTTCTCAAAGCTCCTTAAATGACCTTAATTCAGCTAGCCCAATCGACAGGCCGCGAAATGAGGCCGCAAAAGGCGCCTTTTCCCGGTTTGGCCGCCTAATATCCATTCTGTGCCGCCTATTTCCAAGCCGCGTCATTTCGCGGCGGCCGCGTGAAATTTGGCGCCTAATAACCATTCCGAGGCGCCTAATAACCAGTCCTGAGCTAGGACCATAACCCTGACTTTTCCACTGATCGTGAAAAAATTTTGACAGCACCTGCAGCCTCCATTGAACCTGATGACTTTGTGTGATTGATTTCACATTCATCACTATCAAAATGTTCTGCTTTCCATTGGTCATAATCATACTCAGGATCATTTTTTCTTTCTTCCCAAGAAGCACGCTTTTTACAATGTTTGGACATGACATGAACATCAATGCATTTACCACTGTTCATTCCGGTTACAATTCTGTTTGACGATGAAAACCCCCCTTTTTGCCAAGTGCCATCGAGAGACATCTGACAATTTACTGGTTGACTTTCGTCATTTTGTGCAGCTTTTATTTTTGATACTGCTTGTTGCATACTACTATTAGCAGCTTCTTCATAGGCTTGACACAACGATTTGTTTAAAGAAATATAAGCTGTATCGGTGATTGAAAACATATTCAGGCAGCGACTGACATTTATCATTGCTTCGTGACCTTTTCCAACTTCATGAAATGCAACAACTGCCCAAACATTTATTTCAAGTTTACGACGTCCCTGTACGCTTTCAGATTTTTCACATTCCTGGAAAGTAAAAGTCTCAATGTCATTTGGACAGTCATGGCAATTCAACTTCAGCTTATGTGCATATCCCATCCGCAAGGAGAGTTCATCACTAAGTTCGACATTTCTTGAATTACATTCAGGGCAACATAAAAAAGAATGAACAAAAGATTTAAGAACACTAAAATTAATAATCAAGTTGTAATTTTCAGGATCAACAGTACTTCCCTCATTAGTAGATTCATCCAACGACTTTCTTTTCTTGATCTTTTCGGTTCGTAGGTTTGTAGCAGCAGAAGCCTCAAACTTTTTGCTGGCAACACAAAACACTTTTTTACGTTTATTAGCTAGAGATCCATTTTTTGGATTTCCCATATTTATCTGATCAATAATTTTAAACTCTTTCACCAAGCAAATTATAAGAGATACTAGCCGCCCAGGTGGCGTCGCTCGCCACGCATGTTCAGCATGCGTCCAGTTCACGAAAAATAAATTGAAGAATTGGTAATGATAAGTTTGCCCATGTGGATAAAGGTGATTCGCTGTTGTGCGTCTCCCTCTTGCAAAATTTGTTGAGCGGAGAGAGGTTGACAGTTCGCCTTGGTGATTCATCGTGCTTCCGGGTGATGACCATCCGGTGACACCATTCAATAGGTTCCCCAAGTGGGACTCGTTCTATGACGCCCATTGCCTCGTCACGAAGTAAATCATCATGCACTTGCTGTTGCCAGTGAACTGGAACGGGAATTGCTTTGTGGCGAGCAACAGGTGTTGCATCTTCCTTCAGGTGAATCTCAACCGGTGGGCCAACCATTGCAGGTAGTTCCTGGTGCTTGCAGACATTGAATGTTGAATTGCCAAAGTAGTTGAGGAGCCATTCACGCATCTTACTGTTGTTTTCCTTGATGCATGGAAATGGTAGAGAAGTTGGGCGAGGTGGAACATTGGTCCTCTTGGGGCACTGACAGACTGTCCCATTGTCCATTGATGCACCGCAGATGTTGGCGTGGCAGCTGTTTGAAGCAACTTCTTGGTTCCGATCTTGACAGCGTGGGCGAAACTGACCAACTGTAGGAAAGTTCCGGTCCAAGATACCAAGGTCCAACATGGTGTCATATGACAGGTACATGGTTGTAACATCTCGACTGACATACACTATCGAGCGACATGACACTGTACTACCGTCCTTGGGGTTCCCTTGAAGTGTTGCGAGAAAGGCACCATCAATCTTGATTGGGGATTTGTTGGCAGCATTTAGAGATAGGGTTACTTGGGATAGATCAGAAGTGTTGAACCCAGCTCTGATGTAAGGGTCCAAGGACCACACGTTAGATTGAGCACCAGTGTCAGTAACAGCGCGAATCTCAGAAGAACCAAGCGAGATTTCAGGAGAAAGTTGTAGAGTGACTGTCGGATGTCTGGTCAATTTAGCTCGTCTCCATTCGCCTTTGGTGAAGATCTGATGATCAAGGATAATGGGAGCTGCCTTATTTTTTGATTCTTGGACGTTCATGGTGGAGATCTGACCAAGGGTATCATCACTGCATTCATGCGATATTGATCCTGTAGTACCCGTCTGTTTAGAGGCTCTCTTCTTCCAACATGTTTCACACTTCTTGTGGGGATGCCGATTCTAGCCACGTGACTTCTTGGTGTACAGATGGAAGGTGTTTGAGCAGTCTGGACATTTTGCCATCATTGACTGATTGAATTGAGATGGTGATTCAGGGCGGGTCGGAGGTGATTTCTTGATCTGCTTGAGATTGTCACGGTTTGATCTGCGGTTCTCCTCATGACAAATAAAAATACTCAGACAAATTTTGAACTAACTGAGTAAAAGATCAATGCATGGATAAAGATCATTCAACGTTTTATATTATTTGTTATTATATATATTGAATGTATTGATCTAAAATAAAAGATAAAATATGTTAATGTTTATATGTTTTAGTTCAATATCCTACACCATGCAGTGTTGAATATAACTGGTAATAATTTTTACCAGTTTTAGTCAATGTGAGTTGAACGGAGAGAGAAGATTAGTCAATTAAATTTCCCCTGGAGACATAAAGCAATCAAACATCAAAATAATAATGAAAATTGGAACATCAAAATTCTCGATATTCCCTCTTTTTGACAAAAACCGTGTTTTTATGCCCAGAAGATGAAATGAAGAACACATGCAAAACTATTTACTAAATCAGAATGAAAATTTTTACCCTGGAGATGCAAATTATAACCAAACATCGCAATACTTAAAATGCCCTACTATTGACCAAAAACTGTTGTTTTTTTTAAACATAGAAAATGCAAAGTAACTTGTACATAAAACAAATCATAATAAAACTTAATAAGGTTTTGTAAAATTATTTTTTACCCTGGAGACGTGAAACAAACATTGCAACACTTTAAATGCCCTACTTCAGACCAAAATCATGTTTTCACATGCAGAAACAAATGGAAATACAACAAAGAAGTATATATTGTATGTGCAGAATAGAAATAACTTTAGTGTAAAAAAGCAATACATAATGCAGAACTCAAAACCAAACATTGAATAACATTACAAAATGTGAATTGAAAACAAATCGATACCTTCCAACTGTGTTTCTTTCATGCCGAAGTGACATTGGACAAAATTTTTAAAATCGATATTCCGTTCTTCACCAACCGTCAACATCATGATCTAAACCATGAGTTTCATTTCTTTTTAGTTATTATATTTTTATTTTGCTTATGTAAAAGGGAAAAAATTTTGAATGCAAAATGATTATCGTTGTGACAAACAAACAAACAAAAAGGAACTTCGAGAACATATATTAAACTTAAAAACAATAATTGAATAACATACAAAAAACATAAACATACTATAAAGATATCGAAAGAAAGCAAAACAAACTAAAAGAAACTTCAAGAACGCATTTACCTAATGAATAATAATTAAAAACACAAACATAATGACAGAATTTCTATAGCTAAAGAGTTTATAACAAATGAATAACAAATGAATCTCCTCTGGCTAATTCAAAACACAACAGTAAGCAACCCTTTATTTATCCAGCATATTAACTGTGTTCTAACTGAATCGATTTACTTTAGTTTAACTTCAAACAAAATAAGATACCTTTCACTGCCAATTCACATCATGATGTTAATAAACAACATTTTCTGCTCTTCTGCTGCAGCCATTTTTAAACACTTCTAAACTCTTTACTTCTATATTCTTACCTGTAAACAAATTACTAACACTTTATTTACTTTCCAGCACATATATATATTTATAAAACACTTTTGCTACCATTTTTACAAACTGAACTGCTTTCTCGTTTGGCAAAACTGCTTTTATATTATATGCTTCATAAGCCAGACTTCTGCAGATATAGGTATCTTTTGTAATGTTCTTGATACAAAATGCTTTTCTGCCACAGGCATGAATCCATTGCTTAGCTTTTTCAGTTCTTTCACTTTGTCTATTCTTTTCCCACTGCATCATAGACCCTTTCATCTTCCCAACCTTTGAATAAGGTGTAAAATATGTTCCAGGAGGAAATTTGTCTGGATATCTTGAGTCATTCTTGCAATTTCCCCAGCAACAGTGTTTGTTTGCTCCTTTTCTAACCTGAGTACCATTGTATTCAGCTGCCATATTTGTTTTGAAGTCCGAGTTTCGATCCCAAAATCCTTTGAGAAAAATTTATTAAACATTACGTATTATTTAGATTCGCCGCAGAACGCTATTAGGACATATCTACACATTAAAATCAATTACAAAAAACAGCCAACAACTATTGCAGCTATTTACCAAAACAGATTAGTGAGCAACAACCGCAATCCTAACCTTAACCCAACTCTAACAGCAACAAGCACATATTAATAAAAACAAAAAATTTTATACTATCGTATATATTAAGCTAAATCAAGTGTCCAGACACTATTACTAATTGTAACACAACGTGTAATAATATTCTCCAAGGCCATTTACATTGTGGGCATTGTGCATCAAGATGAACCAATTCTATTATTTGCTTCTTCACCATTTTTGTTGTTTTGTTAATAGTGGTAGCTACTCCTTCCTCCATTTTTTCCAGAAATGCCGAATGATCAATTGAGCATGTTTTCATCATCTTTGAAATACTACATGTAATAATTAGTTGTGCATAAGTGGTTGCTCTGTCAAATGAAAACCCTTCAGGAATGATTTGGTGTTAAAGGTGAAAGGTCAGCTGGATCATCATTGTTGTGAGCGAGTGCTTTCCCGTTGCCAATATTTTCGGCTTCTGTCAAAACTGTCATCGTTTGATTCCCTAATAAAAAAGATAATGTCATTTTTACATAATGTACGAGCCATTTTAAGCTGAAAGAAAAACAAAGAACGTAACATTGTAAAAGATTGAACTTGAAAGAAGTTCATACAACAAAATGAAATTGTCGTGAGGTGCTTACATAAAGCAGCAACTGCTGCCTGGATGTTTTTGTTTTGGTTATTATTGTGATTGTTATTATTTGCCATCTGAAAGAATAACGTTAATCATATGGTTTAGAACAATATTTTTGGACGTGTGTCATTTATATGTGTCATTTATATGTGACAATATGAACGTTGATTAAAAGTATTCTCGGTACAATAGTCCATTTGACAACATGAAAGAGATACAGAAGAGCAAAATCTAACATCCTATAAGTTTTGTGCTAACTTAGTCTGTGCAAGAGAAAATATTGGACAACAGTTACATATTCTCAACATATATATTTTACAATGTATAGTCAGATACATCAAGCATCGAGCAATCTGATTGTAATTGTGCCTAGTTTACTTCATGTTTATATTTTACAATGAAAAGTTAGATAAATAGGAAATCATTTTAATCACGTTAATAGAGGAAAACTGTGAAACAAATTACTTCTTATTTGCATGTTATCAAATTTGAATATATAAAACCCATTAAAAGATATGTGAAACCAGCACGCGTGAGAAATACCTTTCACCTTGCCGAATGCTAGAATACATTCTACATACAATTATTCTGCTCCATGCTACCGAGTCAACCACTTATGTTGTCGTGTTTGAAACACATTATGGTGGGGGATATCAGGATATAACTATTGTCATGCCTGTTTATGAACACGATTTAATTCGAACCAAGCAGTTAACTTGGTGTGCTCTTGTCCTCTTTCCAGTGCTGCTGTGTCATTTGGAAAAGATCCTCATACTAAAGATCAACATAAAAATCACTCTCATTACCATTGTTATTTTTTTTTCCACCGACCTCTGAATCACCTTTTTGTTTCGTAACAGTCTGTCTCTTGGAAATGTTGTTATCCAAATAGGCAATACACCTGTCAGTTGTTAGGTTAAGTCATTTAGGATCTCTTCATATTCATTGTTCCATTCGAATATAACCTTTACTTTTGTGAGTTGTTAAAGGTATACCCTAACTTTTTAATCCTTGTTCAGATTGTGGTCACAGTGCATTTCTTATCGCTTCAATCTTACTTTAACTTGGATGTATTTCTGATTTCGTGGAAACATAAAATTCGATTTTAGTGTGTAAAAAGCAACATTTGTGTAAATTTAAAGTTACATGATTTTCATGTAAGTGAAGTTAAACTTTTTTCATCTGATTGAAAAGTTGTGATATAACACCAGCATTTATCTATTTCTAGTTGATGAAATGATTTTCAAAAATCTAATTTGGAGAGAGTTATGCTAGATGTTAATTTTGCCAACATATCATCTGCTGTTGGCGTTGGATATGGATTTCAAGTTATTGTTTGATTAGTTACACTCATCTCAATACAAACGCTTACGTTGTTTATTATTTTTCAGGACTATGACAATGGGATAAAACAAAGGAGTAGGTTCATTTTCAACTATTTCTAATATGCCTTCTTTTACGAGTGTATACATCGATAGCCCATTCTCTGTTTAATTGTGATGCAAAATGGTAAACGTGATCTCTAAGAAAAGTTATTTATTTTCTTGTGCAGGATATCAGTGCGAAACCAATATATTGAATCCCAAGTGGAATGCGATGCTCTGTCAGCGATATCTGACTAGTCACTTTGCATGCGAATTGTACATGACTTCTCATCATTCGTCCAAGTCAATTGAATCGTTGTATCTGGCAATCGCGTGATGTTAAGATTCTTCACCAATGGTGATTTCATAAAACAATCAAGTAAAACTGAAAATCCATCCAAAACAGGTTGTCAATTTTACATTTTTCATTTCTTTGACATAACAAATAGAGTTTGTTATGTACCACTTTCCTTATTTCCTCTGATCACAATCACATAACATGTTACTACTATTATTATCATAACAAAAAGAATCACGAGAAATTTCATTTTTTATTTTGATTTTTATGTGGATATTTCGCCTACCCACTAGTAGGCATTCTTAACATGTGTTAAATATGTTTTACAAGTTTTGACATATAAGCTTTTGTAAAAAGAAAAATGTAAGTAGCAATTAACAACAATACAAAAAACATTAAGGAAGCAATACAACAGGCCAAAAAGAAAGACTAAAGTATAAAATATTTTTACAAAGTTAATTACATTTTTGCATTTAAATCTAAACTAGCTAATACAGTCATAATACGTTAGACAATACAAGCTACGTAATACAAGACAACAAAACATTGTCATATGTTCCAACCCTCCCGTTTTGACCGGGAGACTCCCGGTTTTGAATGATCCCTCCTGTACTCCCGCTGAGAAGTATAGTCTCCCGTTTAAGCAACATAAAGCAACAAAAAAATTTTAAAAACAGTGTAAAAAACGTCAAAATACTTCAAAAGAGATTCCCTGCAATCGCCAGAGTTGTTTGCTCGCTTCCAGGTTACCATTTTGCATAATTAGTTTGTTATAACGATATAAAACCCAGCAGGTGTAAATTTGAAAACACGTTGTTATTATTCATAAAGCAAAAATTATCATTCATTGTTCGCCTTGTTGTTCTTTAACTCGCATATGTCAATTTCAATGTTCTTTGATTTCCCGCCAAACATTTCGAATAACTACATCGAACAAAATTTAAGTAAACCAGATCAAACTTGTTAAAATCATAACAACATGGCTTCGAAAGCGAATAAATATAAAACGAGTTATTCAGATGATTTGAAGAAAAAGTTTCCTTTTATAAGAAAATGCTCATCCCATATTGCAGATCATCAGCACAAGTATCAATGTACAGTCTGTAATTTAAATCTTTCGTTGGCGTATGGTGGAGCAAATGATATAAGTCGCCACGCAGATAGTCCTAGTCATGAAAGACAAGTTGCTTCTTTAAAAGGTTGGTATATTTATTTATTTTTTATTTTTTACTTGAAGGGCAAAAAGTTTCGCGCGTTGAAGTACTGCGAAGTATTTGAATATCAGATCCAAGGTTTAAGATCTGACTCTTTGGCCGAAAAAGGCCGCTCATTGTATTTGACAAAAACTTTCCCGTTTTTGTGATTCTTGACACAAATTTCGTGGGAAAAAAATTCATGAAAAGCACAAAAGCTTCTGCCCGCAAAAAGTTTCTGCCCTTCAAGTATTTTTGCTTAGGCATAGGGATAAATTCATTTTGTTATTTCCCTTTTTCTTCTTTTTTTTTTGTCCAGGTAACGCACTGATTAACATGCCAACAATAAACGAAAATGATATTCATCCATCTATATCAGCTGAGGTGAAAATGGCATTAATGTTGGTACACCACAACACATGCTTTAATTTGTCAGACATGACGCAATACGTTAAGCAGGAATTTAAAGGGAGCAAGGCAGCACAAAGCTTTTCATGTGGACGAACAAAGACTGCCGCTATTATTAACTGCATAGGTAAACATTTACTAACTGAGTTGACCAGTGATATGAGAGTAAATTCATTTAGTTTGATGGTTGATGGGAGCAACGATTCAGGGCTTGAGAAAATGTTCCCTATTAGTATAAGAATTTTCGATGATAACTTTGGCAGAATTATGACGAAATTTTTTGACATGAACATGCTTGAAGGGCGGCTGGCTAGTACCGCGGAATTCATGTTTAATAGCATTGATAATCAACTCGTAAAGCATGGGATATCTTGGGACAATGTAAGCGCAATTGGAGTCAATAATACAAATGCAAAGATTGGCTCAAGCAATTCTATCAAAACCAGAGCACTTGCAAAAAACAAAGATATTGTGATTGCCGGATGTCCTTGCCATATACTACACAATGCCGCCGGTAAAGCAGCAGACGCTTTTTCTACCATTGTTAATTTCGATCTAGAAGATCACTGTGTTGACCTCTTTTATTGGTTTGACAAGTCGTCCAAGCGCAAATCAATTCTTAAAGAATATTACGACTTTTGCGATGAAGAATACCAAGAAGTCATTAAATACATTTCCACCCGATGGCTGTGTACCGAGCGATGTGTAAATAGAGAGTTGAGAAAATATGCAGGCCTGAAGTCATATTTTTTATCAGAAGGATTACATGACCAACGTTTCCTTCGTCTTTCTGATTCATTTAGTGAGCCAATGACAGAATACTATTTAATGTTTTTCCAGTCAATACTTCCTACTTTCACGAACTTCAACAAGTTTTTGCAAACAGAGGAACCGTTAATACAGTGCTTGTATCATGAAATGCAGCAATTTATGAACAAGCTGGCATCAAAATTTATTAAACCGGAAGTAATACGTACATTGAAGGATGAAGAACTCTCTTTTGGTAAATTAAACATTTGCTTTGAAAACCAAAAAGATGATAGTATGTTAACAATTGGTATTCTTACTAAGAATTCAATCCGTAAAGCATTAGATGATGGTGTTATCAGCGAACCTGACATAGATCAGTTTTATGATGGAGTAAGATCATTTTTTGAAACAGCTTACCAATACTGTGTTAAATGGCTACCTCTGGACGATCCACTGTATAAAGGCAGCATGTTCATCGAATTTTCAAATAGAGCATCAAGTAATTTCGATGAATTTAACAGAGCTTATCACCAAATTTCCTTCAAAGTTTAACCATTTGAATTAATGACCCTGCTCAACTCGACCTTTTAGAAGAAGAACATCAGCTATACCAGTCGATGTCCGAGAATGAAATACCTAGGAATGTGTGGGAAGAATCCGTGGTGCGAACTACAGATGAAAAATCATATCATAGAATGGATATGGTGTGGAACCATCTTTGTACCACCTTGCCAAAGTTGTCTCAAATAGTGTTATTTGTTCTTACGATACCGCACAGCAACGCCGCTGAAGAAAGAATTTTCTCCATGATTCGTATAAATCATACGAACAGTAAAACGGATACATTCATACATGAAAATAAATAACAAAAACGAAAATTTATTACCTCTTGTTCCTTCCTGATCAAAGTATATAAGTCCATTGTTTCCAACTAACACCAGAGTTTCATCCTCCATCTGTTCCCTTACTTTAGATTCAAGGTAAGGCACGCATGCTTGTTCTTCATTGTAGACGTTGACATGGACCGACATATTGTGTGAATGCACGTTTGTCGATCTTCCATTTCCTCCTAAATCAGCTCGCACAATTTTCACACAAAATAATGGCTGCCGTCTGGTGGAGGAACTTATAGGTGCTACGTTGGTGCTATTAAAATTACGTGGAATGGGTGGTGGTGGTGGAATAATTGGAGAACTCAAACTTTCAAATCTTGGCAACGATTCTGTTGAAGGCAAAGTAGGTTCACCAATGACGTTGAAATTATGTCCGTCGATAAAACTGCTAACATCGAATCGCCGTCTGATGGGAATTCTGCCTGTTCGCCAAATTGTTCCCGAATATATACAGTATCTATGTTTAACTAAAGTCAAGCAAATCAAATTCTAAGTCTCCACAAAATCTACAACAACAAAAAAGAAAAGGAAGCAAATGTGCACCTGGAAAAGGCGGCTGAGATTGGTAGCAGTAACTTGACTCTCCCTCAGTCTAACCTCAGAAAACCTTGGTTGTGTGCTGCATTTAAAAACGAATGTCTTCATTTTGACATCTTCAAACTAATAAGCATGAGCACGTTCATGAGCAGACCATGACAGGTGATGCAAATGATAGGTTGCATATGATTGGTGAAACGATAATGGACTATTGTTCTATTCAAATAAGCAAGTAAGACCCAGTCTCTTTCAGCATGCTTCCGGTATTTTTGATAGTTGCATAACATTTTATTTTTGAAATTCATATCTCAATTTTCAATTTTCAATTTTTCAAATTTACAAATTATTGATTATTGATTTTTTTATAATTCAGGCATCATTTAAAGTTTTAGATTATTTACTAAAGAATATTGATTTGTCACTTTCGTGCACGGACAATCCGTGTATCAAAAGTGCCAAGCATTATTTGATATTTGAAAATTGAATCTTCAAGAAAAATTCTATTTTCATTTTTTCAAAATTAAATTTATTCAAAACAAATTGAAATCACATTTTTTGAAAGCCAAAAAATTTAAAATATATGTCTGTGCATCAAAAATGCCAAAAAACATTTCAAAATTACAACGGAAAAATGGATAACAATGCATATGTTTACGACCACATGAGCTTTCGTTTAATGAAACAAAAGGCGATATCAGACTTACTTCTTAGGCAATCCTGTAACGTCAGATTCTACCGATAGTTCGCTGAGGTTTGAATAATGAATAACATTGCTGTTGAAGACGTAATTCACCTTATTGAAAATGGAAAAACGTATAAACAGATCAGTGATACCCTAAAACAATGCTATCCGGGTGAAAGAGGGTTTTCACTCCGGTCTGTCAAGAGATTCTGTGCTGAGAACAAGCTGTCAACAATCACTTCAATGGAAAAACTTGAAATTGAAGTTACTAACGCGGTGAATGAGGTATTTTATGCATTCCTACATTTTTGAACGATATTTTTAATGTGTTTTTGCTTATTATGAATAAAGGTTGGTCCAACCTACGATCGAAAAATGATGGCTGGCTATTTGCGGCAGAAACATTCTGGGATGACTTTCGGTGAAGGAAGAGTTGGAAGAGCTCTGGCAAAAGCCAATCCTTGAAATCATAACAGGCGTCGAAACAATACTGCCCGTCTTCTTAATCCAATACCGTATCGTGCTGATTACTTCGGCCACAAACTGCACATCGATCAAAACGAAAAACTTGCAATGTATGGAGTCACACATGTAGTTGCAATCGACGGACATACACGATTCATTGTTGCACATACAGTTATGCCAATCAAAAATAACCTGGTGATCTACGATGATGTATATAGGTAGTTGTTATTTAATTTTTTTTGCCATACTTATTGCTATGCAAAAGACATTGCTTCGTAATATCCTGTTCTTTTGCAGAAAGATTTGTGTGGAATATGGAATATTTCATCAAATTCGCGTGGATTGTGGAACTGAATTTTACCTCACATTGGGGATGCAAGAAATATTCAAGGATTTACGATCTAGGCATGATATACAATGTTATCGACAAAAGGAATCCAAGAAGGTAAACGAATCACCTCTTAAAAGTAACTTTCATTCTTACATATCATTAAAAGTGACAGAAAAACAGCTAATGCTTGGGGCATTTCCATGAAAAACTTCAACAATAAATTATAATATTTTTTTACAATATATGTGACGTTCCAGGGGAATTTGATAACAAACGATATTAACGATAATTATTAACGATAATATCGTTAATAAAACAATAGAATTTGCGATATTATCGCTAATAATTATCGTTGCGTTATTATAGTTAATAGCGCTATTATCGTTAATATCATTAATATCGTTATTATCGCTATTATCGGTATATATATTATATATACTATAATTACGAAATTATAGTAAGAAAAAAACTATATTTTTGATATTAACGATAATAACATTAACATTAAACATGTGATCATTTTATTTGTGACAAGGAAACCTTTTCGTGTATATTAATCTTTCTTTCGCTTGATTACGGCGTAAGAAATTCAATTTTAAAATTACCCTCAAGTAAAGTTTTAGAGCCCTGTGTAAACACAACTTTCAGACAACCTTTCACATAAACTTCATAACAAACTGAAGGAAACAGGTTAAGTTATTTTTAAACGAAGGTGAGTATTTCAAAAGAGAACTTTTGCAACTCGTCAAGCCGACGTTAAAATGTTTTCATTCGTCCCTTCCTACATTCGTCCTTCATCCCAATGTTGAACCTGAAAACATTATCGACGAAATGACAAAAATCAATAATGATCACTGAAAACGTTGCGATCAATTTAATTAAGGGTACATCTTCACCCAGTGCAAGTGAAATGTCTTTCGAAAGAATAATAATAAAAGTTTTGCTATCGAAAAAAACTTAAATGTAACGTGTCTTAAATAATGTAAAGTTTTTTTCCCAAGAGCTTATAGAATGGCAACCCGTCGAACAATTCAGAAAAAAGAATTATAGCAGACGGTTTCTACTCGTGCCTGCTTTCGAACTTACTTCTGTATCTTTAATCTCCAAATGAATATAAGAACCAGCTAATTAAGTTCAATTTAATACACAAACGCGTGCTACCTGCAAATGTACATTTGAAAATAATACATTACCTAATCAAATGACACGGTATTTTAAAGTGGCTTTTTAAATTTGTGCTGAAGGTACAGGAATAACAAATAAAAAAAAAGTGCTTTGTTATTTCTAGAAAAATATATGTCCGCGTGTCATAATTGAATGAATCAGAGTTTATCATGTCATGAACAAGCGAGTTTGTTTTGAATTGATTGCTATTTGGCGAAATAATCATTAAATCACGGTTATTTTAGAACTTCATAAAACGACACACGTATGTGAAATGTATAAACAAACGTCTTGAACAAAACTTTTTGACGATAGTAATGGTAATCTGTGCTCTTACCATACTAACGATATTAACGATATTAGCGATATTAACGATAATAACGTTACTCTGTAGTTCCATTAACGATATTAACGATAATAACGATATTAACGTTAATATCGTTTGTTATCAAAATCCTCTGGAACGTCACATATGATGATGATCCTAGGATCTTGGAAATTAAACTTGCTGCCACAATGTTTTTACCTAATCGATTATTTATTTGACTTTTTAATTTATGATTAGCTAATGTGTTTACTTATTCATAGAATTTGCCAATCGAAAGATTTTGGGTGGAAGTGAACTCAAGGGTAAACTATCCATTAAAGGCTGCGCTTGTTTTGCTCGACAATAACAACCGTATTGATATGGAAAATGAGGCGCATAAATGCTGCGTTTCGGCTGTTACCATTGCTGTTGCAAAATATGGTGTCAATGTATGCGTTGATTCGTGGAATGAACACTACATTCAAGGTGACATCAAGCATAATTGCAAGCTATACTGGCTGTATTTAAAATGTTCTTATTTGTGATACTAACCTTTTTTCAATTCTTACGTTCCAGGGCGTGGACGTCCTTCTCAATTAAAGAAAGATAGACTAACATCTTAAACCCTATCATAGCAGATGAGTTACCACATGCTCTTTCCGAAAAAGAAATTTACGAAGAAATTTACAATGGCAGGCTAACTGTTGATAATTCATTCGGGATTGATCCCTTGGTGGAATACGGAGAATTAAAGGCATTAAGAGACACAGAGTTTGAACAACGCTTTCCTTTGAATCAGATATTTAGAGAATGCGCAAACGAAAGGCCCTGAATGTTTCAAGAAGTTATTTTATGGTATCTCGACATGACATCACAACTATTTCAAAGAACTGTCTAGAGTTTTTATTTTATTTTTGTTTTGTTTTGAAAATTAAACGGTGACAATTATACGATGACAAATAAGTTTACAACATGTTGCAATGTATTTCAATTATAACAACAAGACAATCAACTAAAAGATTTTGAAAACAGTGTGGTTTTATTTTTCTATGAACAAACCTTAAAAAAATGAAGAGTCTTAACCACCTGCATTACATCATTCTGTTATTTCTGCTACCTCAGCCAATGTAGTTATCACAGTATCAAACGTATTCACAACAATGGCTCTAAAATTTTCATCATGACAATGTGGACATTCTGATCCAAGTCTTTCGACACAGTTGGTGCATCCAATCAGTTGTCTGCAACACAAAGCATAGTTCAGAGGCGGAGTAACTATTGTTTGGTGGCATATGATGCATTTCAATGCTTCTTTCAAGGGGTTTATAAGCAAAGTGATTCGAATTGCGTTTTTTAATCCGCTTGTATCTCCAGTAGCGCGAAGATTAACTGTATTCTTGAGAATCTCATCTATCTTCCCAATAATGTTATCTAGGAAGTAAAATAAACTTTAATCCTATCGCATTACATCTGCAACCATTGTAAACCTATTGAACTTAAACAATATGAAACATCTTTCCTACTATATTATTCAGTCTCACTCGCTCATGGGTTTTTTATTTATTGTCAGACAGTTTATGTTAAAATAGACCACCTTCAAGCTTAAGTAACTGTAACTTCTGTAAAGTTAATACGTGGGGTTACATCATCATATTATGTTTAAGTTAGTGATTATTTACATGAAGAAGTTTTCAGTTACCAAATTTGGTATTGTCTGTTCCGGCTCTAGTCTCCTCAAAGTCAGCTTTGTCAACGGCAAACACTTTTCTTGCGCTTTTCTTCCGAAAAGCTATATCTTAAATAAAAATTTAAATTTAAAGGACAACCCCTTTAAAATCCATTGTTGGGTGTTTTAGAGAAAAATAAGTTGAAATTAGTATCTTGTTTTAAATTTTAAAAAAGTAGCTATATGTACCTCGAGTGACTTCCGAGTCCTCTATCTTTAACCCGTTTGCATTGATCAACATAAGGTTTTGATTGTTGAAACCATGCTTTACTTTGTCTATTATATCAGTGACATTTGCTGTTCCTTCACTGATATTGAAAAATATCTCTCTGATAAATTTACCTAAAAGACAAAAGGATAAGTACTTAAGAAGAAACATAATTCTTTCTAAGGCTTACGTTCTTTTCAAAACACTGGGGTGCCTCGAATTATCGTATAAAGCCACTTTAGTTTGAGCACGAAAGTCCTGAACTGAAAACGTTTTGTCGGAAGATTTTTTAAAAAACGATTAAACGGTATACCTAATTTGCCACTCACGTATTGGGCCATTGTAATTTTAAGAGGGTAAAAGTCTTCGGCTGGCCGCTTACGTTGAGAAGATAACCTGTAAAAGAAAGTAATTGCCATCTACATTCCACTGCGATTTTTGAGCACAATCTACATGTATTACCTAAAAATCGCAAAGCACATATTTTCCACGAAACTATTTCGAAACAATGTGTCGTACACAGTTTATAATAAACAACATTTCTGGACAGTTACGTTTCATGATGATTATTTCATAACACCTGCCTTGTAAATGTTGATGTCGAAGGCCTTCTAAATCTTGCCAAGAATGATGAGTCTTGCTGATGTGTAATGGATTGTGTGGTTGGCATTAAGTCCCCATTTACCACAAAAGTAGATCCGCTCAACGAATCTTCTAAAATGTCAAATATGCCATCGCTTGGAAATTCCGTTTGACCATTTTCAAAGTCTTCTGTTATAAAAACAGATGATGGGACAAACTGAAAATAAAGTATAATAACTAAATCAAAAAGTATCAACAAAGAATATATTTTAATAATGTTAAAAGTAGAATGACAATTTTGGATAATCTTACCCTAAAAACAGTTGACAGCCTGTCTACCGTTGCTTGCGCTTTCCTCAGAGTAACTGATTTGTTCTCTCCATTTATTGACGCACGAAATGTGAATATTGGTTCGAAGGTTCGCTCCATTTTAATATGAAATGTACCTCCAAGTGTTCTTGTTACTTTTTTACGGATTGCTTATAAATCAGGTGGCATCTTTTTGTGGACAGCCCACATTTTTCTTTTACATATACGACCACCTGTGATTTGTCTGTACATTGCAGACGATATTTTCTTCTGTACATTTTCCATTCATTCGTTCATTCATTCTCTTCGTATTTTCAATTTATTTGGTTAACGCAAACAAAAATTTAAATCATATGTGACAAGTTTTGGGTTTTCAATTATCTGAAATGATTTGGCCTTTTTATTACACTGTTATAATATCAAGTCAGGGAAATTTAAGTAATCATTATAATTGTAAGTTTTCAAAAATCGAAATTAAAACTTTTCATTGAAGTTACAATTTTCAGATAATTAAATTTTAATTTTTCTTGAAGATTCAATTTTCAAAAATCAAATAATGCTTGGCACTTTCGATACACGGATTACGGACCATCCGTGTATCAAACGTTCATTCAATTTCTCAACTAAATTTTCATGTGAAAATTGAATTTTGCCCCAATTTTTAATTCAATTCAATTTTTAATTTGATATTGAAAATTGAAAATTGAAAATTGATCCATTGAGTTGAAAATTGAGTTCATTCGATATCTTAATCTTGTTTTTTCACTTTTACTGGAAAGATTGAAAATTGATATAGCAAGGCGTTGCATAGGGACTGGAAAGTTAGTATGATTAGTGATAACACCCTTATATAAATAGCAAAAATGGAGCATTGCATATCATTTTAACACTGCTCTATTGAAATTGCTCATTCGACCTCTCCACTTGCTTTAAACAGGTTCCATTGTTATTACACAGGTAACACTAGTTTCAATGTACAACCATACGGATGTCTTGGCATTGTCATGATCCAAAATGAGTTAAATAAAAAGGAGGACTTGCTTGTTTTTCAGCCAATAAAAAAGAACCTAGGTTTTTTAAACCAATGGGAATGCAATATTGCATGATTATTTCTTGCACAATTTGATACGCACCCCCTTCTATAAATTTATCGGCAGAGACATGGCGACAGAAATATAACTGCTGAAGAAATGGAAAAAATGATATCTGAAGGGCTTACGTATGAGGAAGTGAGTAAACACTTCAGAGAAAATATCCTTCCGTTAAGGGTTTATCGTTAATGAGTGTTAGAAGATTTTGTAAAGTACATAATATTGACAAGAAATGCAAGTTAACTGATGAAGAACTTAGAAAAAAAGTTTTTCAAGCATCCTCCAATGTGAGTAGAATTAACTTTTATGGATTTTGGGTCGTGTGTTAGTATTATATTATGAACCAAATGACATTTTTCTCTAGGCTGGAGAAATTTATGGCCGTAAGATGTTAACAGGCTTACTGCAGAGTCAAGGTGTCAAAGCAGGAAAACAAAAAATTGGTAAAATTCTTAAAAACACGAATCCAGATAAATCGAATCAAAGAAGACAAAAAGCAAGTCAATCCCTTAACCCAAAGTGTTATGAGGCAGATTATTTTGGTCACAAGTTACATTTTGACCAAAACAAGAAACTCGTTATGTTCGGTGTGGTTCATGTGTGTTCACGAGATGGTTTCTCTGGAATGATTACAAGTTTTTCAACAATGCCGATGAAGAATAACATTACAATTTACGACGAAGTTTTCAGGTAAAATAAATTTCTAATTTCTGCATACCCTACATATACATATTCTATGTTACAAGGAAAATGCACGAGACATTATAATTCTTAGAAAAAGATGACCTAGTATGAAAAGGGTCTATTGGTAATAGTAAGTGTTCACTGTAACTATTTTTTAATTTCTAGATCTTTGCTGCATAAATACGGGATCTGGGATCAAGTAAGAGTGGATGGTGGAAAAGAGTTTGTTCTTACCACATACATTCAAGAGTGATTGTAAGAATTTCGTTTAAATAGAACTAGGACTCCTTACAAAATTTCCAAATCTACTGAGAATAACATGTAATTGTACAAGATACACTACTTAGGTTATTTGTGTCAGTAGGAAATTCTACAGTATCACCGAAGGTTTCGTCAAGATATATTTCACTTGGGTTTAACTAAAATTGAAAAGGCAAACAGAATCAAGCTCAACATTACAAAAGTCGATCAAGAAAATAAGATTAATAACATTGTCATTACAATCTCAAAAAAGTGTACGAATTGATGTAGTTCAGCTGATACCTGGAAATGACGGCCAAGGTTTCTCGCATTTGCTTGGTCATGTCTCAACCGAATTTCGTTAGAGTTTGTTTTAAAGAAGAAAAATTTGCTCCCTGACATTGTGCTCTGTGCGCATCCGTAATAAAAATAACTGGACGTCATGTCTCATATTTTACATTTTTAAACAGATCGTTGAACAAAAACGTTCATCAAGGAGAAGAAACAGCATTATTTAACAGTTTCTAGCACAAAACGTTATGAAATCTAAAGAAACATGAATAACAATAAGTGCTTTTGAAATCACTAGTATCCCGGGTAAAAACTTTTTACCGAACTTAACTTTGAAAACATTAGGTCAAATCCACCATTCCTGTGGTACGTACGCGTCGCTCGCCAACCAAGTTCAGTATGCGTTGTGTCACAGAATTTAAGTTGTGTAAAAGTTTTTTTTCAGGCATTAATTTGTTGTTACATTCAGAAGATTAAAAACAGAAACAAATAGCAACATGGCTCAGAATAATATATTTATACGCAGAAGAGAAGTAACTTTAATGTAAAAAAAATGGCAATATACAACACAGAACTGTTTACCCAGACATACGAAACCGAACATTACAAAATGTTAATTCAAAACAAATTGATACCTTCCAACTTTTTCTTTTGTTCCAAAGTTACTACTCGACTGCTACCATTAATGAATTTTAGAAATGATATATAGTCTGTTCTTCCCAAAACCATCAACGTCATGATTAAAACCATGAGTTTTTTTTTCTTTATGCTTTTTTTATTATTACCTAAAAAATTAATACTTGAATTGTAATACCGAAAACCTAATCATGCTATAAGAATATTGAAATAAACAACAACAACAACAAAAATGCAATTCAAATACGCATTCATCCTAAAAACAATAACTCAAAACAACAAAATACCGTAATAATAATTGTAGTACTGTAATACCGAAAACCTAATCATGCTATAAGAATATTGAAATAAACAACAACAAAAAATGAAATTCAACTACGCATTTATCCTTAAAACAAAAATTTATCCAGAAGATAAAAAGTCACAAATAAAATCGTAATCCCAAACTTATATATATATATACCCAGGTACGTAAACGATTACCATAACACAAAATAATGCATAAACATTTCATTGCACAGTAATAACTAATGAACTTCTTAAATACATAATCCATTCACATCTACCTTATGAATAATAATTAAAAACACAAACGTAATGACAGAATTTATATATCTAAAGAGTTTATAAAAAATTGAAAACAACCACATTTTTAATCTGAGTTAAAATCTGCTCTTGCTAATTCACAACAGTTAAACAACCCTTTATTCTTATTTATCCAGCATACCAATTGTGTTATAACTAAATAGATTTATACTATTTTAACTTTAGCTGAACTTCAAACAAAATGGGATACCTTTCACTGCCAATTCACATGTTAGTAAACTAAACAGCATTACTCATCTTCTGTAGACATTTTCAAACACTTCTAAACTCTTTACTTCTATATTCATACCTGTAAACAAATTACTAATACTTTATTTACTTTCCAGCACAAACATACATAGGTATTTATAAAACACTTTCGCTACCATTTTTTTTTAAGTGAAATACATAAAACTGCTCTCTTCGTTTGGAAAAACTGCTAAACTTTCTGAATTTTCCAGTAGATTTTGTACTTTTTGGCAGGCAGACAAAAGCATCAAGCATCGATATAAATTAGATACATTAGATACAATTAGACAGCACAACACATTCCCCACTTCCACAGCGTCATGAAAAATAAAAACATCCATAGCTGTAGGACCATTTTTAATGTAATAATCAGCGCGCGTGACCAAAACAAATTTCTCTCGGCTTCCTTTTCATCCAGCAGCATATACACATACTAAACAACAGAATAACTGAGACATCCACTCAAAGCTAAATCAATTAATCTTTCAAAACTAAATTAAAACCATTCCTTACTGTGTAAATAAACATCAAACTGCATTTCTCCACTGCACTTTCTTCTGTATAGCGATATTTGATAACTAAAACGTAAACAAACATTTAAAAACCTGTTCTTTTATTAATCTAAAATATTAAACAATAAAAGTCTTATGATATTACTACTTTCGTATAGACCTGTCCGTTCGTTCTACACAGCCAATTTTTAAAAACTTCACTGCACTTCTTCTGTATAAAAGTTTTATAATAATACCTTTTGTTCGTTCGATCTTTCTGCAGCTAATTTTTAAAAACTTCACTGCACTTCTTCTGTATATCTAAATATGATTTTTCATTGTAAACAAACGATAATAAAACGTTTTATAATAATAACAATACCTTCGTGCATACAAACCTGTGTTTCTTCGTCAGTTCTTTCGTCGATTTGCTGCCTGAAACAATCAAATTTAAATTGAAATATTCGTATACAAAAAGAAACACGTCTTCTTCGCGAAGTTTCTTGCTCACGAAATGATCGTTGACAAATTTCGAACGAAGAAATTGCATTGCTCGCACTCCTCCAAAGACGTTTTTCGGCTGATTTCCACTGCGCAAACCAAAAATAACAAAACGGAGGAGCACATACTAATCGCGGAAAATCAAAAAAAGTGTCTGTCGCCGCTGCGTGGTTTTACGACGAAAAGGGAAAAAATAAGAAGGTTTTGACCGTGCAAAAAAAACAAATATATCACTCTCTAAAATAAAAGTGTGTCACACAAATGCGAATTAGTATAATAAGATAGTATCCCGGGTAAAAACTTTTTACCGAACTTAGCTTCGAAAACATTAGGTCAAATCCACCATTCCCGTGTACGTACCCCGTGACGAAAAAATAAATCATAGAATCGCAACTCAAAAGTGTACCCATGTTGTAGAGCTCGAAAAGCTGATCAAAAAAGTGTATGGGATCGTTTCGCTACGACCAACCGTTGCGGAGATATCGCTCATCAAAGATTTCGATGACGTCATATCCGCAGTACCAAATAAAATTTAGGCCCAAATGATGCGTCGCCCCATCACCCGTATCGCTGACCCCAAAAAACGTCAGTTATCCCTATTGGTTCTTGAGATATTTCCCCAAAAACGTCGCGTTCGATTGGGGATGCAATGCAATGATTCCCCGTGATCATAAAAAACTGACGTCAAATGATGCCACGTGCTTTTGGAATGATCGTGAAAAAGTGTCTCTCGCATCTACGTGGTTTTACGCGCACATAAGAGGACGATGACCGTAAAAATTAAACAAATATATCACTCTCTAAAATAAAAGTGGGATGCACAACGCGGATTATTATAATAAGATTTTCGGTAGCACTGTCTTTTGGTAAAACTTTTGTGAGTACTAGCACGTGTTATAGAAGGCATTGTAACAACATTTCTACTGAATGAACGTTTAATTGTATCCTGTCCCAGTTCGATTCCCCCAACCCCATTCCAGGGGCTAGCAACCAGAGAATAGGTTTCGTCTTATATCAGCTTTCTGATTCATTTCCATCTTGTAGAATGGTTTTTGATACATTGTTTTAGTCTTATGGGAGGTGGCATGTTGTGTCTCGAGAAATGGGTCTTAGGGGCGTAATTTACGGGAGGACATACGTCCGTGTATCGAAACGTCCATTAAGTTTTTTTATTAAATCAATTTTAGCATTCCCAAAAAATTGATTTTTGATATCAATTTTCAATTTCCAATTTCCTATTCTTGAATTGAAATATAAATTGCCACATAAACACGAGTGAAAATCCTTTTTTAGTTCATTTAACTTCATTCAGAGATTGACAAAAAGTAAAATGCAGTGTAAAAATGCAATAGTTAGTGAAGCATATTAATGGGAAAAATTGACTGCAAAAGGTAAGTTTTACGAGAGGTCTGGGCTCGAGCTTTGCTAAAGTAAAGCAAAACGGGGGTAGCCTTTATTATACAAAAAAAAATATAAATATATTGCAGACAATGAATAAGAATAACTGTTATCCTTTCGGAATAACAACATGGATCTTTCCATGGAAAAACATAAAATACAGCAACTTGTTAGGGAAGGCAAAAGCTACAAGGAAATTTCTAAGTACTTAGGAGAACGCTACCCGTATGAAAGAGGGTTGTCTGAGCGATCTATTCGTCGTTTTTGTACCCAGAATGGCATAAACAAACGATCTATTTTTGACGAAGATTACGTGGATTCTGCTGTTTCATCACAAGTTTCATGTGTAAGTGCTACTGCGTATAATAATAAAACAACTTAAAATCTTCAGGTGCTGTTCTCTTTCTTAATGCTGTTTTTACTTTCCCCTTAGGTTGGATCTTCATATGGTCGAAAAATGATGACTGGCTTACTTAGAAGCAAGGGAATGCCTGTGGGAGAGGTTAGAGTTGGGAAATCACTTAAACGATTGCATCCTGAATCACATAAAAGGCGAACAGAAACCGCAGGACGATCACTGAATCCTAAGTGCTACAAAGCAGACTATTTTGGTCATAAGGTACATATTGATCAGAACGAGAAACTGGTGATGTACGGTGTTACGCATATACTCGCACATGACGGATTTTCGGGCATGATTGTTGCTAACGCAACCATTCCAGTGAAAAATAATCCGTCTATCTACGAGAATATTTTCAGGTAAAGTAAGCCATATATAGCCTCAGACTGAACAAATCTTCGTTCGCGTCCCATATGCTTCACATACAAAATTACGTGATTTCATGTATAGATCATTTGTTCAAAACTATGGTATGTGGGACCAAATCCGAGTTGATGGTGGAGGCGAATTTAAGCTTATTTGTCACGTCCAAGATCAGTTACGAAAATTTAGAACAAATCCATCAATCGAACCTTTTAAAACAACTAAATCAACTGATGTGAGTTACATTACCTTAAACACTCTGCACCTAGGGTTTCTTCTCCTTTTTGACAAAATGCGCTGTGATTTCCTCAAAATTTCGTCAAAAAAGAGAAAAATGCCTGGGAGCTAGGTTGAAAAGAATCATATTTTATATCATATTTTATATAGAACAATATTATTGAAAGGATTTGGGTAGAAGTCAACAGTCGAGTAAACTACCCCCTGAAGGAAGTGCTAAACAAGATTGTGAACGAAGGCTATATTGACATGGGAGATGCCACCACTAAATTTGCTGTGTCATGGATCACTTGTGCTGTAGCAAGAGCAGGAATTGAAACTTTTATAAATGCTTGGAATCACCACAGTATACCTGGTAAGAAACCTTTGTTCGAAATGGCAACCCAGCGGGTACATCATGTTCAAACATTGTTGTAATAGCTACAACGTTGGAACAACGTCTCATACATCGCTACACTATTGCAACGTCGTTTGACCATGTTGTGCCGGCTGGGAATTTAACCCAGGGTTTTTCCCACTTTTATAAGCCGAAAGAAATCCTGGAAACGAGGTTTATGTCAAAAAATAAGACTGTATATAAATGAGACACGTGTATTTAGGGGGAGACGAAAAGCGATTTTGGCAGTGTTCCAACATTGATGGAATTTTTCTGTTCTCATTTGCAGGAAAAGGTGTTCCACAGAAGCTCTTCCAAAGTAACAATCAGACGTATCAAATAGATATGAATCAACTGTTGTCAACAGATGATGCAATGAGGCTATACACGCAAGTGACTGGGAATACGTTGAAAAGTTACAGCATATTTGGTGCAGACCCACTAGAACATTACCCTGGGTTACAAGAGCAGCGAGCTGTCGCTTGCCAGGAAAGTTTACAAAGTTGGGAAACAATTTTTCATCACGTTGCAAACAATAACTCTGACAGCTTTAAAAAGGCTTTATTTTTTTACGTTAATTATACAAGACATCTATACAATACCTACTGCAATGTTTGAAACAAAACATCAACAGTCTGCATACGTAGTCTATTGCATATCTTTCATAAAAAAAGTTTAACAAAATATAAACGTCGTGTTAGAAACCTTGTTCTTAAATGTGTTTAAAGAGCTGGCGGGAAAAAATCGTCGTCGTCATCTTCATTTTGATTACTCCTGGTTTGTTCTTCCTCTTCAGGTGGAAATAGACATTTTGCTTGCTCTACAAACTCGTCAAACCCTTTCATTACAAATGTGGAACTCAAGCCCCTAGAACTGCGGCATTTCGGGCACACTTTCGTCAAGTCTCCGGCATACCATTCGTCAACACACTCCTGACATCCCAACAATGAGCTGCACGCCCGGCAACCTATCAGCGGTAGCTTTGGCGGACATACTTTACATATCACACAAGAGAAACATTCATCAAGCGCGTTAAGAAAACCGACATTGAGTTTATGAGTAGTTGCAGTTTTTAAAATTTTTTCCACGGATTGATTTAACTGTTCTAACTGGCTAAGAATTTCCGTCGGTTTTTCTTTTTCCTGAGATTTACGTCTCTTAGACGGCGCTAAAACATTTTCGTCATCTTCATCGGAAAAACCTGAGATTGGGTCATCAGTTAACATTGCAATATCTTCTTTTGGAACAGCAAACAGTTTTCTAGAACCGACCTTCCAGAAAGCTACGCCTAAAATTTTTAAAAACAACATTATGAGCCAGCGGACACATCACAGTCAAACAACGTTGTCTAATTAGACGTTGTGAAATAAGACGTCTTTTGACCAATAACAAAAAATAATAAACAAAATAATAACAACAAAAGTAACATAAGAAACCTAGATTCCAATACAGTTTGTTTTTTTCGAAAGAGCTACTGAGAAGTATCAGGGATTAAGACTGGGTCCGAAATTGATAAAAGAAATAATGTAACAAATCGGTTTCGTATGTCTAGACAAGATGATATTTAAATTCGAAAACTAACACAGCACGATTCCATCGAAAAACCTTCTTCTTCTTGACTGTATATTTGTTTTTTTTGTATGCATACTCAAGACAAACTCATATGGAAGTGTTGTTATTTTTTTGTTTTTTTCTGTTTTGCAATGCAAACATTAAGAGAAAAAGAAATGTAGGCAATTCTTACCAGTGGTTCCCTCTTCGTGGAAGTATTTCATTCCATTTGGGCCTACAATTTCTAGGTCGCGGCTTCCCATTTCTCTTCTAATGTATTGCAGTATATACGGTAGTGTGGCTTGATCCTCTCGATAAATAGGCACATGCGTTGTATGGTTCAAGCGATGCATGTTGACAGGTTTGCCGGACGGATTGAGATTTGCACGTACGACTCTTACCACTGCCAATGTATTTCTTCTGCCTGGAGTTGTCGAAACACTACCAGACTGAGGTGGCTGAACTTGAGGTGATTGGAACATCGAACCATTTGTGTTTACAGAGTAACTTGTGTTCGAGGCTCCGGGGGTAGAAACAGTAGAAATATCTGTCATGACTTGAAAGATAGTTCCTTGCTGATAATCGTTACTCAAATCGAATACTCCGTTATTGGCATACTCATAACAGCCGGAAGAACGTTCGACTAAATGCATACCAACTGCCTCAGAAATCTGAATAAAAACAGAGTAAGGATTAATACGGCGGCTGAACTGATAAACCCCCCTCCCCCCACCCCCCAAAAAAAACAAAAACAAAACAAAAAAAGCAACAACCCTACGAAACAACTAAGATAAACTTACATGAAAACTTCTTCTTAAATTTTCTTGAGTTACTTGGCTATCTCTAAGTGTGATTTCTCGGCCATTATAAGAAAATTTGAACAGAACCATTTTATTTTCCTCTGTTGTTCTTTTAGTCGGACATCGACTTGCAGGTTTGTCAGTTAGCAAAAGAGAACGAATAACAATGAAAAGATTCGAATGTTGTATTGACACCCTTCATGGGAGAGTAACTGATAAACTAACGTAGCTTACGTAAACTTACGTATTGTAAACTGTTAAAAGAAGCGTCAAAGAAGGAGAGATATAAAACTACGATAAAGATTCCCCCGTCTTTTGCTTGTTCCCATTCCCCTGTCAATCAAAGGAGATGTGAAAGAGGAAATGGTGCGCACCAACGAGCAAGGCAACGGGAGTTAATCGGATTTTATTCAAGTGATTTTTAATATCGACATCAAAACCTGAATTTTGATTAAGACAGACAACCAAATTATTGAGACAGCTTTTAATTTTAAAATTGAAAATTGAAAATTGATCTTAAAAATCAATTTTCTTATTAGTATTAAAATTGAAAAAGGAAAAAACTTGAAAGGACGTTTCGATACATGTATGGACATAACGGCAATAACGCTCCCCAATAACCGTCCGTTTTGAACTTTCAATCTTTCAAGTAATAGTGAAAAAACAAGATTAAGATATCGAATGAACTCAATTTTCAACTCAAGTTGAATAATGTATCAATTTTCAATTTTCAATTTTCAATATCAAATTAAAAATTGAATTGAATTAAAATTTGGGGCAAAATTCAATTTTCACATGAAAATTTAGTTGAGAAATTGAATGAACGTTTGATACACGGATGACGGACCCACTTTTGTTGCAAAGATTGAAGAACGTTCAAAATTTGAAATTTAAAAATTTTTCTTAAAATTCATTTTTCAAATTTTGAAATTTGAAATTTTTTTGTTCATTTAAATTTTCAAAATTTAGAAAAACGTTTTGCACTTTCGATACTTCCATTGTGTATAATCCGTGTACCAAAAGTATAATTCGGGTCGGTGTATAAAACGGCCAAATTATTTTTTTTCTGTAGATTGCCATTTTTTTTAAAAAAAATTAAAAATTTGATTCAAATTTCAATTTTCAATTCTGAAATTGTAAGAAAAGAAAAATTAAAATTTTCATTCAAAATTCAATTTTCAATTTTTAATTCTGAAATTGTTAAAAAGCCAATTTTAAAGTTTGAATCAAAATAAAGTTTTGATGATTAACTCTAGTTTAAATTGTTTTTTCAAATCAGTTAAAACCTTCTTTTGAATATTATGTCTTTACTTGGATCTGGAAATGATTATTAAACCGAAATATGTATATTTCCAGGACCGATCTCACACCAAGTTTGTTCCCAGTCTCCTATAATCCATTCTATGATTTTGCGAACATGTGACAGTTAGTTAAAAATGGCCTCCACCCTGGAGAGACTTTGTTTAAAAGAAGAAATAAGGGAACTAATCAAGGGCAGAACATACGAAGAAGTCGCTTACATTTTACAAGAAAAGTATCCAGGGTTATCAGGGTTGTCTGAGAGATCTTTACGACGCCATTGCGAGAAGATTGGCATAAAAAAGTATAGTGGAATCTCTCAAAATGCATTGAATCAAGAGGTTCTGAAGGCATCAGCAGAAGTAAGTTAAGATTTTTTTTCCATATTGGGGCAAAAACTTATTGTTTTAAGGCTGTATTACACAATCAAATTTTGGATAAAATTTGTTGAGTGGTCTAGACAGGCAGCTGATGACATGAAAACACTGGAAAACGTGCGAGCAATGTAAAAACGCTTTCAATCGGTCGAATAGACCCAACTTAAGATAAAAAACTTACCGGACATAGAAATAACCTTTACCGGGTTTTTTATCCGCATTTTTTTAATCTATGACGTCACATGATTGAAAAAAAATTAACATTGTCAAATTTGGTTTTTTTTTCCGAGTCATTCAAAAGATCTTTTAGTTCTGAACATCTTTTACAAGGACACTATATATTAAAAAGTCAATGATTAAAAGTTACAAAACCTTATTGCTTAAACTATAAATGATGACGTCATACCCAAACGTCATAAAATCAAGTTTTTTTCTTATAGGTGAGAATATTATTATAAAAATGAAGCTCTTGATCAGACTTAATTCACTTCAAATATGATCAAGTTGTCACGAACGGTGATAAATGGATTAAATATGTACACGGATTATATACACGAACAACTATAGAAAATATATGCAGCGTTTCCTCATCAATTATCGTCATAATCATCTACGTCATCTTCCGAGTCATTGTCGGATGAGTTGTCGTCTGAGGATTCGTCATCTGAAACATCAGGTTAATTCTCACAGCTATTGCAAGAACACATATCCGTACAGACGAGGCCGTGGGACTTGCAAATACAATTATTTGTTTGACATCCGGACTTCCGACATCCGCAGCTTACCAATTGTAAGACCTCTTCAGGTGCCGATGGTAGCAACATCCATTCAATCTTCAGCTTGTTGCCAGTCAGAATCCAACCATGTTTGTGTGGACTCGGGATTTTGGGATGGTTTTCAAGAGAGCGCTTAACGACGGCCGTGACATAGGCGACTCTCTTGCAATGACATAACAAAGCATCCTTCGTGGGTGGTAACTTCTGAGGCGGTGTCGATTTCGGACTAGCACAAAATTTAGTGTACCTTGCTTCATCGACATCTGAACACTTCGATCCGTATAGTTTACAGACAAACTTTTCGATTGCGGGAAATGAACCGGAAGTGAAGTAGAATGATTTGCCCATCTTGAAAGCCGCGACGTACTCGTCAGATGACCTCATGACTCTAAGACCTTTGGCTTTTCCTATACTGTGGAAGGCGCTCGTATAGTCATTTCCGCTGAAAGCATGCAGAGCAGGCAATGCTTTGCAGCAGTCATAACCAAAAGCTTGCGCGATGTTGTTGATGTTGATGAATCTTTTCCTAGTACCAGTGCCAGTCTGAACGAAGATTTTGTTATCTTTGAAATCGTGCTGGAAACATAACGCATAAATCGATATGTCGTTATCTACTGTTTGAATGACGACCGGTGATTTTGAAGATGATGCAGCATGCGGATCCAGGCTACAGTCTTAGCTGATACAACTTTGTCCAAAAATTGTATATAAAACGAGAAAATATCGAAAATATTTGAAAATAGTATTCTTCAACACTCTTATAAAATTACAATATATATATTAGCTGACTATTGTGTATGCAAAATAAAGAGCAAAAAAATAACAAAACAGCAGTAACACTACTTGATGGCTGAATCCCTTTTATGCAAAATAAAAACAAACATTGAAAAACATCTTTAACTCTCTTCAAAGACTTTTCTGTAGAAAAACATGTCAAATGGGGGTCAAAATTTTAACTTTTATTATGTTTAATTTTTTTTAACCAATTTAAGATTTTCAAAACCTAAATTTATCTTATGAAATCATTAACAATAAATAATTTTCAGTACACTCTTTTTTTACTGACATTTAACTATGCTTTTTTTGCAAAATATAATAATTAAGAAAACCCCCGTCCCAGTTTTTTTTTTGAATTCCATTTTCGAATGCGATGTTATCAGAGTATTCTAAGATGGCGGAAAAGTGGTGGCAGGAGCTTGAAATGTATGGGAGATGTTTTTACTAATATTATTCGGTCAATAAAGAAGATAATTGGGTCCGGTAAACATTTTTAGCTTTTATTTGATATGATTTGACTGAAACATTCACTTTTAAAATGCCCGCAGACTTTGCACTGTTTCCACTTTTTCCATGTCATCAGCTGCCTGTCTAGTCTTCAACCTTTCTCTAAAAGATGAAAGAAGAATATGACGGTACCATGACCTAAAGTCGGCCTGGCGTCAGACTTGGGGGAAAACAGAGCACTCACTTAGATTTACTTTCCATGACTTGCATAAAACTGTTTTTGGAATGTTTCACCATACTGTTTGTTTTCCCCCAGAAATACTTCAATTTCATTGGCTAAAACATAAGTCATATGACTCTGACTTAAAGAATTATATACATTATATATTTATATCATTGTTAGAATTACATTAGACTATTTATATTATATATATTATTTAGATCATCTTCTCTCTTGGAAAACACAACTTGAAATTCTCTCTTTAAAGTTAAGGAAAACTGTTGGTCTTATTTCTAAACTTGTTCCAAAATCAGTGCTTATTCAATTTTATTATGCCTTTTTTGTTTTTCACCTGAGATATGCCTGTCAAGTGTGGGGGCAGAATCTCTCGTTACTCAGAATTTCTAGGCTTCAGAAACAGTGTGTAAGACTGATAATGTTTTCTAGATTTAATGCTCATTCATCTACTTTATTTCTTGAGCTAAAAGTATTTAAAGAATGAATAAAAATTCAAACAAACAAACTAAATGTGTTCTTTCTTGCTCCGTATATTATGTCAAGAGATTCTTACAAATAGGCTTGTTTCTTGATTACATAGCTAAACTTCCCTCTAGGAAGGGGCGTTTTATTAGGAGGGGGCGTTTAAAAGAGGAAAGCGTTTATTTCAAATTTTTGAGTTTTAGGGGGGGGGGGGGGGGTTAAATGGAGGGAGGCATTTAAAAGAAAGGGAGCGTTTATCAGAGGATTTATATACGGTAATTAAAAAGAAGCAAAAAACTCCAAAAAACCTTGTTCTGAAATTGTACTTATAGGGTAATATTTACGTTCTTGTGTTTTTAAAATCCGGGGCTAAGTATGAAAAATGCAATATTACAATGCAAACAAAATTTTAAAAAAAACAAACTGGTAATTTTGAAAAATTCACTCATTATGTTCGTCATGAGCGGATGCTAAAAAAACGAACCATTTTTAAACGTATTCGACTATGTTTATAAATATTAACTGTCTTTTTGAGATTATCAACCCCCCTGAAAATCCTGAATAATCAAAACTTTACTTAATGTAACTTGTTTTACATATTACACTTTTACATATTTTTGATTCTTGTTTTGACTTGAATTTTGAGTTACACAAGATGACAAACATTTTCGGAATTAGTTTCATCTTTTTTGTTTTACGTATAATATGACATATTAAAAACGAATCCGGCAATATATAGAAGACGATGGAAGATTCGAAAAGCTTTAAATGGTATTGACAGATCTGTGTGAGAAGCTATGCAACTGTGTTCTTAAAGCTGTTTGAATCTTTCTTCGTTTTCTGATATATTGCAATGTTCTTCATCGCCGCTGGAATCGTCAACAGAAACACTCCGTTCCTTATTGCTTTCTGGGTTGCTGTATGCTTCTTTTTCCTCCATAATACTTCGTTTAAACTACTCCTCATTGGGCAATGCTCTACCTTAATACCATATTGGTTACAAGCAATTATTATCAAATTTCCATCCGTACAATTTAGAGAGAGAAGAACCTGGTTTAACCTGGGGCTGCGTTTGGAACCAACGATTCAATATCAGTAAAACGTTTTGTTACTTTTGTTGGTGAAAGTTTCACAATTCCATCAGTCCCATAGGATGATCCATTCTAATAAATTGTAAAGTAACACACTGCTTTGAGTCCTGTGACTGTCCATTATATGTGCAGTTGGTGGCCAAAGTCTTTCTTTTTCTTTGTTTAAACAGGCAATTGACTCCGCTATCATTTTGCCGATATTCTTAACAGTGATTGAATCCTCGATACCCTATGAACTACACTTACCTCTCAAAAAGCCTGATATTATATCCTTTACTTTCTAGTATCACAAATTCGGACTGATTTATGCCCTGGCCTTTTATGAATTTTATCTTTTGCTCAAATCTTTCGGTTAATTTCTGTTTCATATCCACATTTCGTATTTTTGCTCCTTGTTTTTTGTACAACTTGTGGTAAGAACTGTTTAATTGGGCTTAGGTGTAAATTCCTAAAATTTTGATAGCAATCCTTGTGATAGGAAACATCAGTTTCAAATAACCCTTTCATATTGTTAGTCAAAATAATCCTCTACACAGAGACTTTGTATTTCTCGATATTGTGTTTTATGTGCAAATTTGAAAACTCAATCAAAGATTTTTCTGCTGTATGTTTACCTTCCGTTTCATTTTTGAAGGTCATACCTTCTAGCGGAACGATTCTTCCTTTGCTACGTTTTATTTCGTTGCAGATAATGCATGTCTTTGTCTTTTTGAAGAGCTGTAAGAGCATTATAATCTCAGGCTTTTATGCCAAACCTCAATCTCATCGTTTTTATCCTCATTTAATTTCAAATGGTGACTTACGTTCGAATCAGAAGGAGAACTCTCTTGCATTCTGATGAGTGGTTGAAAAATCATAAACTGTCTTTTGTAAACTTTCCCATTTTTGTGAGCCATCAAGGATTCTTTGGACTCCCAATCAATGAACGAAAAAACCTTGTTATATTCATGATCGTAATCAAGCCACTTCTGCTAAACTCTTAAGACTTTCTTTGCTTTTTTTTCTTGGAAATTACTCGGTTTGGAATGTTTTTTTCAGACAAAGAGGTAGTTCCTTCTAACTCTATCAAATGTCAACACGAATACTTTGGATTAAATTCCCTGAAATGACTTTCAATTGTGGAATAGACTGCAGAAACATTACTTTTTACTTAATCAAGCTGATATCACTGGCACACAACTTTTAAATTGGGAAATACTGTATTTCCTCTATTAAGCACTGGGCGCTTATAAAATTTTTTCTAAAATTAGGGGAGCGCTTATTGGAGGGAGGCGCTTAAAAGAAGGGGGCGCTTATAAAATTATTTTAAACAAACCTTACTTAAAATTGTGAGAGGTGTTAAAATAAATTCTTAATTGCACTTTTATTATTTACTCTAAAAGCTATGTACAGAAAACACAAGAAATATCAGATATGGTTCATGTAATGTTTTCCTATTCTATATCTATGCGCCATCTTCTTCTCGATCGGAGTCTATTAGAAGGTTTGGATCATCTTTCATGTCTCGTTGAAAAGATCTACAAGCGGTTGGCTGACCTGTTTCGGCTAGTTTCTAATAAGCGCCCGGGTGCTTGTTTAGGATTCTGACTCTAAGATTGGGGGCGCTTATAAAATTATTTTTGGATTAAGGAGGGCGCTTATTAGAGGGGAGGGGGGGGGGGGGGGGGGGGGGGGGGGGGGGCGGTAAAAAGAGGAAATACGGTATACTTAGATGATAACTGTTTTGTACACTTTTCTTGTGTCATTTTTTCTTTTTGTTTTGTTTGTTGTCAGTTTGTTTGTATGTTTTTATAATTGTTTTTTTTTGTTTTGTTTTGTTTTTTTACTTACAATATTTTTAAGGTGGCCTCTTGCTTAAATGTACAGGGGTCGAAATAACGATTTCAATGATTGCCGGCTATAATATAGAAATCAGCTGGGGGTTAAATTTAAGGCACATCGAAATATTTATGCGTAACGTTTTAATACGCTTATTTTAACTTTTCACTGATGTGATTTGAAAGAAAAACGAAACCCTTTGTTGACTTCAACTGAAAATTAGAAATTGAACATGATGAAAAAAATGTTACTGATACGTGTTTGGCTAACATAACAAAATGTTACTCTATTATATTAAAAATCTTGTATTTTTATAGCCGGCTAAAATGGATAATTTCTTTATTTGGATAGCCAGCTAATTCTTATTATGTCCGGATTTTGCTGGCAGCTGGCTGTTATTTCGACCCCTGCAATGTATAGTTAATCTCATGATCAATAGTCATATTTCAATTATACATTATTTTCTGCATAGCTCTTTAACACAAATTACCCTATAATCTACTTATTTTTCTTGCAATCGTCCATGGGACCTATGCTGGTAAAATTTACTTGTTGGCTATTAGAAATTATGGACTTTATGATAACCAGTATAACTTGTGTTATAGGTTGGAGAAGTTTATGGGAGACGGATGATGACTGGTCATCTAAGAGCAAAAGGTTTAAGAGTATCTGAAACTAGAGTTGGAAAAGCTCTTAATGTTATAAATCCACCAGCCCAGCAAAAAAGAAAAGAATGTGCAGGAAGAATTTTAAACCCAAAGGTATATCATGCAGAGTACTTTGGACATAAGTTACATGTTGACCAGAACGAAAAGCTTGTCATGTATGGCGTCACACATGTTTGTGCTCGTGATGGTTACTCTGGTCTCATTGTATCATATTCTACTATGCCAATCAAGAACAATCATACAATTTATGAGGAAGTGTACAGGTATTGTACTCTTGTAAATCACAGTGTTTTTCTGATCAAATTACAAATTATTAAGCTAGTAGAAATTTGCTGAGAAAGTTTAACTGAATAAAAATTATGTAATACTGGGTGGCTATCACATTGATCTGTACTACTGTCAGAACTCCCAATAATATGAAATCTCTAGATACTATAACTTAGCTAATTTTATGAAAACAATTATTTTGAAAAAGGCAATGGGGACAATCAAAAGGAGAAGAACGTTATATCAGCGTTTTGTTTTACTGTCACAATCTTCTTGTTATTTATTTAGAAGTTCTTTGCTAAATTTTGGTTTATGGGACCAAATTAGGGTTGATGGTGGTAAAGAATTTGTATTGATGTGCTATATTCAAGAGACCCTAAGACATAGAAGGAGGAACCAGTCTATCGATCCTTCAAAGCAACCAAATCTACTGATGTATGTTTCATTGTTTACATTTGGTTACAACAGGGAGGCATTTTTTGTCAAGTGAATTAGCAACCTTTAACTGAGATTCTTGGATTTAATTAAGAAGTGAATTTACTTTATTCTGTATTATGATTTTACCTTAAGTCATGACAGCGGAAATCCTGTATTTTTCCTCTAATATTTTTACCCTATTTAACGAATTATTTTCCTTTCAAGAACCACATCATTGAGCGAATTTGGGTAGAAGTAAATTCAAGAGTCAACTATCCGATAAAACAACTCCTAAATAACATGGTTTTCAATGAGACGATCGATATGACAGATGAGAAAGTTAAATTTTGTGTTTCGTCTGTGACACGGAGTGTCTGCTACGAAGGATTGACAGTATTTGTTAATGCTTGGAACCATCACAGAATCAGAGGTTTGTTTTTCTTACTCCAGTGTATCTTGCATCTTTATATACTGTAAATGATCGAATAAGCGCTCCCTTCCAAATAACCGCCCCTACTCGAATAAGCGCCCCTGGGCGGTTATTCGACTATATAAAAAGAGCAAAAGGGGGTGCTTATTTGAGATTTTGTACAATAGAAAACAACAAGTATTTAAGAATTTAAAAAAATATAGCTTTCGTTTAATTCAACCAATGTAACTGATTCAGATATTGAGGAGGCTGGGCACGAATTATTTATACTTGATGAAGACGAGGGTGAAGATGAATTGATCGATGTAGAAGACATTTAAAAAGAGATATTCACTGTACATATCTTCTGTTTCTGTAGCTAAATATAACTCGAAACCCATTTATATTTTCTTACTATTCATGATACAAAAAAATGAAAGTTTAACAAAAACACAGTATTTTAAATAAGGGCCCCTACTCGAATAAGCGCCTCCTCTGAAAATTGAATTTTCAAATAAGCGCCCCGGGTGCTTATTCGATCATTTACGGTACTTCCTTTTCTGTGTTAACTTAGAAATGTTTTGTGATTGTATGGAATGTAATCGCAAGTTGCCATAGGTACTGTCACTACACAAGATAATTTTTTCTTCTGTAAATAAACGATAATAATTTCTTTCCTCATAGGTAAAGGTATACCGCTAGAACTAATGCAAAAAAATAACCAGACAGTGCAACTTCAAAACCAAGAGATACCTTCTGTACATGATGCTTCGAGACAGTACGAAGCAACTAAAGGTAGACTAAAACAATTCAGTATGTTCGGGAAAGATCCGTTGGCAGAATCTTGGAACCTTGTTCAAGAAAGATCTACTGTCTTTTCACAGTATTTCGATTTTGGTTCAATATATCAAGATTGTTTGAAAGGGGGGAAATTACTGCAAGATGCGATTTTATACTATTTATATCTAACAGATTATTATACATCTTCAGTTTGAATTTGATAATATTAATGACGAAACTTTGCTTTGCAAAATGCACTAGTGCGTTTGAAACCTACCTTAAGGGAAGAAATTAATGCGAAAGAAATTATTGTGGAATTAAAGATTGTGGAAGCAACTAAATTTGCAATCTTTTCTTCCGGAATTCCTGCATAAAAAGGACTCAAATGCATAAAAAGGACTCAAAAAAAAATTCTGAAGTACCTTAATTTCATGATTTTTTTCACATAAAGACGTGCGAAAATTAATAGAGAAGTGAAATTGCCGCAATTACATAGTGTACCACTACAAATCTTTGTCACAATAAAATCCGCCGCATTTTGTGACAAAGAATCATCGCAAATTTTTTGCTCTGTCTCGCATAAAAAACTATGAAAACGCAATCTTTAATTCCATTATTTAAAGGCAGATTCTCAAGATCGCAATTTGTCCGCATTAATTTCTTTCGCAATAATTTCTTCCCTTAAGGTAAATCTAAAAAATAAATGTGACATGTTAATCACATGCCTCATCAGTGATCGATATCTTGTATTTTTTATCATATTTGTTGTTGAAAGGGTTAAGCTTCTTTGTTTATATATGCTAATATTCTTTTTGTATTTCATTGGTTGATTATATAGATTCTTGCTGGAATATTGTGTGTGTGATTCAAAACAAACCTTCATGTCTTATTATGCATTGTAATTTTAAAAGATCGATCTTTTGAAAGTTCGAACACAACATGGAGATCGTTAAACTGTTTATGCCTTTGAGTTACGCGTCTTTATTAAGATACCACCGTAATTTATCAATGGAATGCTCCCCTTGAATAAGCGCCCCTTAATTATGATCTTAGGGCGCTTCTTCAATATTAATAACTAGCGTAAGTAGGGAAGATCATAAGAGTAGTTAAAGAAAATGATAACAACTAATGCCCCACTTCTGAAAGTCAAAAAATCGCGCCTTTGCTTGATCGAAGCGTTATTTCAAATCCTAGAAATTGAGAACTAACTGTTGATTCAGCCAGTAGTAGAAGATTTGAATGTTGGTAAATCTCATGTGGGATGTCAAAATTTCATTTGAGTCGTATATATGCTATCAACATCTTTCGTTTCGTTGATGTTTCTCGACAATACAAGGTGTATTTGCAAACTAATTTATTTTTTGGGTGTATTTTTTGATAGAATTTTTATTAACGAATCCTTTAAAATTGCCAGCTAGAAATATATTTGCTAAAATGAAAAAATCTTGTTTGTTTTTCAAAGTGTTAAGATATTTCACACGTTTTTTTGAAGGTGTTTCACCCGTTGGGACACGGTTATTATGTTGCGTTTTTTATGAATGAGTCAATCGACTGTGATCAATAAATAAATTTCGCCGAAAGCGTCCGCTGTGAAGAACAGTATAACACAATATTTGGAAGTATGGCTGCCTTAAGGATACAGTATACGTATTGCAACAGAAAGCATTTTTATAAACTATCAAATGATATTAACGTTATTAGAAAAATTTGTATTAGTAAAAATTAAGTAGGCTAAGAAATTTTACACCCCGTCTTCACAAAAGCGACTCCATTTACAAAACTATTAAGTTTCCAGTGCTCATTCCACTCTCACAAAAGATGTGGGTAAAAACGTTTTTTTTAATTATTTTTTGTAAAAGCCTCGTTTCCTCGTTTCATAGATATATATATAGATATATAGATATCATAGATATATCAACCTTTCTTTCAAGGTTGATATATCTATGATGAAACGGGATGACTTGGAGTTATCTCCGTTGTAAAATTATTACACGTTACTTTGTGATTTAATGCATTTTTCAGAAAATTTCAAATCGCCATCATCGCAAAACTTAAAAAAGGTTCAAAGAAGAAGTTTTTGAAAATAGCACAAAGATTTGTGCTAATGAAAAGTCCCATGTTAATGCTTTTATATAACAAAAAACGCACAAGTCCGAGAAAAATTTTCACAGTTGCAAACATAGGCTCAATCGTATCTTTTACCTCTTTCATTTCATTTTTTATGCCGCCTGTATTTTTACATTCAACATTGTTGATCACGTGAAAATAGATGACTTGTCTTGCACACGTTGTTGACAAGATCAGTCAGAGAGGAGACAGCAAGCATAGCAAACATTTAACAGATTTTTTAAAATGAAGACTTTCACATTCTCCACACATAGACAAGGTTTTAGTGAAATCAGATTGCGTGCTGAACAAGTCACTTCTGATAACCTGGCACGTCATTTTCAGGTAAATAATTATATTGAATTAGTAATTTCCGAGAACTATAAAACAAATTATTACGACATTTAGTTTACTGAGCCTTTGTTCCATTTGTATTTTTAGGTGGCGCCTAGTGCTATATACTTGACAGAGGAATTTGGTGATGGTACAGAATTTCTCAACAATGGGAGATTTAATTTGGATCGTTTTGAAGATGGTCACCGCTTTCAAATAGTTGGTTCAGATGCGTCAACAACAAATCTAACACCGCAGAGATTTATGTCACCACAACCACCTCCGGCTCCACAGCCACCACCACCGTCGTATGCTTCTCCTGCGATTATCTCAGCATCAGCTACTGCTACTACTCGAAGAAGGCCTAAGGCGGATTTGAACGATAAATGCCGTTTAGTGAATGTGCATCGTCATAATAGAGTGGCACACATAAATATCTATACGGAAGAAGAAGCCACTGTAGCGTTTATCATTGACAGAACTAGAGAGGAAATGGAGGAGGAGGACTTGGTCTTGGTAGGCTCCAAAGGTCTATTACTCTATGACCAAAAAGGAACATGTGGTAAGTTACATGAAATATTTGGTTTTCATCCACTCTTGCTTTAAACATTTTTAAATAATGTTATTAATTATTTATCCATACACTTGATTTTACACACACGATTTGATCTGTGCATACATTTTTTTTCATGTTGCAAATGTGGAAATAAAAAAACAAAATAAAATAAAAATAAAAAACAAAATATTAATCTATTGCGATTTAGGATTGTCTTTTTGGAGTACCGCACGAAAGATATTTTGTGTGCCTGAAGTGCATATCGAACGACAACGTACTTTAGAGTCAGAAAGTGAGCCGGAAGAGGAGACACCGAGAGTTAAAAGGCGAAAACGGAGTAACGATGAACAGGATGACGATACAAGTTTGGAGGAAATAAAAAAAGAACTACAAGAAATAAAAGGCGTGTTAACTTCATTTAAATCGATCTGCACGAAATATCAATTTAACGTTGAATTTCTCCGGTCACTGGACGACGTATTAAAATGTGCAATATGCTTCAAGTCTCCTTGTGATGTACCGGTAGTCGGTTGTAAACTTTGCGGCTGCGTGATAGGGTGTAGTGTTTGTGTCAACACGTGGTATAGTGGTGTCGATGGACTGGAGAAAGGCTGTCCAAAATGTAGAGGTGAAAGAGGTCTCGCAAATTCCTTTGTTTTAAAAGGATTTGAAGACTTTTTTCAGCAAGCAAAGAATGTTCTACCGGAATCGGACACAAATTAAGAGTTTTTGCACTGATTGCCTATTTATAAACAAACGAAACATATATAAATTCTTTCGTTAGTTTTATTTCTTTAATTTTTATTGTAATCATAGTTGTTATTAGTTACATTTTTGCAAATATTATTTGCTGTTTGCGTTTATATGACTACACTTTAAAAAAGTTGTTTTTTTTGTTTGTTATAAATCTTTCCCAGCTAACTTTTCAAAAAAAATGAATGAAATTATTTCGGCGGAGCGGCGAATAAAAAATAATGAAATCTGCTTTCAATGTAAAATAAGATAAATTAATTTTAGAGAATAATTTCATATCTCTATGGAAATTGTTTAAATGTTTATTTAAGAAAACTACGGAGTTGGTCACTAGGAGGAAAATTTGCTCGATTTACCGAGATCTGACGCTCTTCAGAAATTATCAGAGTCAGCTCTCCTTGGCAAGATCTCCTTTTGATGTGCTGAGATACAGATACAAACGAGCCCGTATCTGCTAATTTTTATCTGTCATTCGCATGTTTAAAATTGAGCAATTAAAAATTATATTTTTTCGGCACTCGCCACATTAAGTTGTGCCAAACCCGCCAAATTTTCTTCCCGCTAAAATTTCTTCCCGCCAAAATTTCTTCCCTTAAGGTAAAAGAAATTATTTTCAAATATGGTTGCTTATTTGATTGATGTATGCACGCAAAGAAACAATTACGTGGTTGAAGATTATGAGTGATAGTCTAAATATTATATATGCATTACATTTATCAATTAGAAAATTAAATCTGAAAACATTAGAATGTCACCCTTGCTTGTTGAATCCTTAAACCAAACGATTTTAGATGTCCTAGAGTCAGTGATCCACTAACAAACCTTCCATGGCTTTCTTTGAAGGTTTTAATAATATTATCAAGTTCTTTATCAGTTACATTAGAAAATCCAGTAAATATCCTTCAACCGAGCCATACCGAGCTCATTAACTCTTCTTTTCACTGTCCATCATCAAACACAAAGCATTTTTGCGATTTCTGTCCAACTGAAACCGAGGTCACGGAAGTTAATTAAAACTTCTGGAGATATATTACTTCCACGATTCCCACGAGAACTTGATAAAGGTCTAAAGGCGGATTCACACGGGACGAATTCGCCAGCGAAGTCACCGCGAAGTGGATTTGAGCATGCGAATTCGCCGGCTAATTTACATACGAAAACATATTAGCTAACGAATCAAAACAAATTAAAACGCCATCTTTAACGCAAAATGTGTTTTGCAATTTTTGCACACAGCAATTTTTGCAATTTTTGCACACACAGCATAAAATAGTTTATCTCTGATTGGGTAATCCTTTATGACGAGTTATTTCGCCGCGAAAAAGTAGAAACGGCTTCTACTTCTTCGCGGCGAAAGAATACGCCTTAACTGTTCCAAACAAACAAATATGCGCATGCTCAAATCCACTTCGCGGCGAATTCGTCCCGTGTGAATCCGCCTTAAACTCAATGCAAACCGTGGATATTATTTTGGTTGATGACAGATAATCAAAACTCCCTTGCTGAATTATATGACATAACAATGTTAACATTTCCAAAGATTTCGTTACATTAGTTTCACAGTTTGTAATCAAGGATTCAATGTTGGACAATCCATGTAAAACCTCCATAAACAAATGTAAGTTGATGACAAAGATCTTCATTTTTCTCAACATCATTAATTTCCCTATCTTCTACTTTTAACACCAGTGACTTGATCTCCTCAAAAAGCTAAAAGATTTCCCCTGCAGATATCTTGTTTGCGTCAGCCAAGATTGCTCAGTGTATAGCAGTAACAAAAACCCATCTACTTTGCTTTTTAAACAAAACAAAAAAACAAAAAACAGACCTACGATGGCCCTGAAGGCTCACTGCAACACGCAAAAAAACTTGTTGCGCGCACAATTTTTTTTTTCACGAAACCTTTTTTTTTTACATGCGCACATTTTTTTGCACGCACAATTTTTTTTACGCGCACACAAAATTTGCTGCACGCACCGAAAAACTGATATGCTGCAAGCATCCTTAAAAAGAAATCTGGTCCTGTTTTTATGTACTATTTCATGTATATGAAAAACTACACAAATCTATCCCACGAGGAGGGAACTTCACTTGAAAAAATATGTGCGCGTATGAAAAAAAAGTTGCGCGTATGAAAATATGTGCGCGTGACAATGAGCCTTCAGGGCCATCGTACAGACCAGATGGTTTTTGTCGAAAATCTTTGAATAAGAAAATTCCCGGCAATATAATATTTCCTTACATGCATATATTATTTCCTTGCGTGCATATATTATGTTTTTGCTACAAATAAGCAACCATATCAAAAAGTATATCACACTGATTAGTTCACAATGGAAACCAAGCTAATAATATTTTATAGTGTTACAATATGGAAAAGCATTTTCTAACATGCCACCGAGAAAAACTGATGTACAACACATTTTTTTCTTTTTGCCTGGTGTAGATGTTCAAATCCACTTAAGCTATATCAAAGCAGGGGCGTAGTCAGCAATTATTTAGAACTTGAAACGTCGCTAAGAGTTTTAATGTTGCCAGTTTTCAAGCTAGATCACGTTTGATTCAGAATATCTGATTCAAATCTTACAGCCATGACTTCAAAGATTGAAAATCTGCAAAAGCAAAATCGACATCGCTATTATCTGATTGCTGTAACTGTGAACAAAGTTGATATTTCATTAGGATGCACAGTGAAATAACTAGGCTTTAGCAGCGCGGAACAAATAAAAGTTATGCTAGTGGGACATTAACAACAGCAACAGAATCTGACCGAGCGTTCCTTTTATTGAAACAAGTACTGAACCTACTGTGCAACGTGAATGAATTATAAATTATGATGTTTCCATAATTTTACTTATGATTTTCTTAGCGGGAAAAAATTCAAAATGGCAGACATAAAAACACATATTATGTCATTATCATTGAACGTTGTTTAAACGCCAGCGTAACAGAGTTAATAATCTCGTCAGACAAGCCAAAAGCCAGAACCAGCTGAACGAAGCTGCAAGGAACCCCAATAAATTCTGGGAAAAGGTAAAATAAATTTTCACAGTAAAAAACCAAACAAAACTGTGCTAATTATTTCCTTGTAGACGATGTCATGACTAACAACCATTACAAATGGTTTCTGTTTACTCTTCATTAACGTTGCTGCGGCAATTAAAAGCCATTTTACTGAAAGATTTTATCTGGGCACAACCGAGTAAACGTCTATTAACTGTTACCATATCTGTCGTTCAAAAGCTCTTAAGTAATGTCCGAAAGAAAAAGGCACCATGCTTCCTTAAAGATGTTATTCCTTGTCCACTGCTTACATATTGATCGATCTTGACGCTACAACTCAATAAATCGCAAAGTACCAAGATCTTTTCCTTTGAAAGGAGAGCAAATGAACTAATATTTGAGCGCAACTCTACAAAGGAAACCCCGAAAATTGAAAAGCCTCAGCAGGAAAAAAAGTTGTAGTCAGGTTCAGTTGTTTGTCAAATAGCAGCTGTACAAGCTATTTTGCGCTGTTCAATAATCTAAAGAAACTTATATAACTTCCTGCTATCAAACTTGAATCTTCTTGAATATGTTACTTTTTGAACGAGACAAAATGTTACAACGACTTACCTCTACGTATACGAGAAGCGAAAACAAAAAAACAGTTTTCACATTTATTAGATGAATTTTAAACTACAGAAAGCTTAACTTACTATTTTGATAGGATATCGACATGCCTTTCGGGGTTGACAAGTGTGCCTATATTAAGATCGTCAACAGAACAAAGGGTAACCTGTCGAGCAAGAATAAACGACCTCGAAATCACACCGGTGGCTGATGGCGACATTTATCGATATCTCGGTCAAGACGAAGAATTTGCAATCAACAAAGAGAGAGTTACTAAAAAACTGTATTAAAGACGCCGGAAAGTGTGGTCATCAGAACTTTCTGCATAAAATAAGGCCACCGCCTACAACGTCTTCGCTACAAGAGTTGTTGTCCCAACCTTTTGACATCATCGATTGGACGATTGAAGACCTCAAGAATGAATGGTTGTTTTCAATCCAACAGTGATGTTGATAGACTGTATATGTCCAGGTTCAATGGAAATGAATTATTTTTGAAGGCAGAATTATCTCGTTGAAACTCCATCTTGAGAGAAACAAAGACAGAAATTCTATCATGAGCTATATCTACAACAACGGAGAAAATAATTCGAACCGAGTCGGTAAACCTCATCTGATTAATGAACAACAACTACGTATCGACCAGTCCACAAAACCAAGAGCCACCAGTAGACAATACATTTAATCAGTTCAAGGAAAAGTCCGCAAAATTCGAATCAAAACAAACAATTATATCAATTGTAAGACAAAGGGCGACTCCACCATCGATACCACCCCGAGCAAGGCAAGCATCTAAAATCCCATTTCACAGCGTATGCTTGTGCAATTCAGGGAGAGGAAATTGCCTCAGTACTTGATAAGTAAACGCAACAACACCAGAGATAATAAGTACATGTAAAGTTGCTGTCGAAGATATGATTCCTGTTACCTGCAGTTGTATGCTGATGTCTAGCAGTTATTATCTACATCTTCGCCATGATTGTGTCGCCAAGGAGATTTTTTAAAGCACATCAAGAAGCACACAGGAACAATATAATTGCCACACGATCTAAGTTGTCTAATTTTGAGTATTGGTGGAATGTGTCGATCCAAGCCTCAACAAAAATTCCGTGTAACAAGGCTGATATTGTCATCTGGGACAGAAAGTTGAAAATATACAGCATCGTGGAAATTAGTTGTCCTTTTGATGTCAATGTATCTTGCAAAGCGAAAGAGAAAATCGATAAATATGGTCCTTTAATCCGAAATATGCAGATCTTTCACGGCGATTTTAAGTTTCAGATGATCCCAATTGTAGTTGGTTGACAAAGTTCAACGTAGGAGAAACAGATTTTTCTTTCATTAAATATTTTTCTGTTAGCATTCTTTCATTTCTCATTCTTCCCCAAGCAAAGCTTTTCTCATAATGAATGTTTACCGTAATTTCTATTGCTGCTGAGTATAGTTTTACAGAAAGATATGCTGCATATACCAGTACAATTTATATAAGATATTTTACATTTAATGGTATCATTTGTTGACTGTTAGTGAGATGTAGTTAAGTTCAATCAGAAGCGCAAAGTCTTCAAAAACGCAAAAGAATCGACACACAATCACCCGTAAAAATTTTTTAGTACGGATCAATGACTTAAATGAATTGCATTTTTCCACATTCTTACACAAGTTTTATGCTATATTGTTACACTAGTGCCACAACTTCCCTTTATTATTAACCCAAATAAACACTGTGTTTTTGGATACACCGTACTCCATCACCACATCTTTATTGCTGGATCCTTTCTCAGTGTTCCTCATAGCCTTACACTTTTTGGCTAAAAGGTTTCAACACAAGCTTTCGTCTGGCTGGCATGTTTTTGACAAAATTTGAAAAATGTTTCCGTTTTGATGGAGTGTTGATAAATCTAAAATATATCGAAAATTCGAAAAAGTTTGAGATAATGTGATAGCATGTGTTTAAGGGACAACGTTAGTAGTTTAACAAAGCCAAAGTTTGAGATGCCGGAATTTCAGACTTGAAATTTCAGGTTGAAATACTAAAAGGGCTGGGGAAAAAAGTTTTGAGAGAGCGAAAGTTCCATACCGGAGTTTGAGATAACGAGCGTGGACTGTATCTATAAAATTAATGCTTTATGATATTATTCCCAAACAAACGCGAATTTCTGAAAACCGCTTTAATTTTCTAGCACGTTAATTCCCTACAATAAGGTAATATGTCGGCTATGGTTGATAGTTCATTTAATCCTCCTCTTTATAAAGAAATCAGGGTGTCCACAGGGGCTGGAAAGGCTGGAAAAGCTGGAAAAACAAGCTTTTTCAAAATTTGGGCTGGAAAAGCTGGAAAAAGGTACCATATTCAGCTCATGAGGCTGGAAAGGCTGGAAAACAAAATTCAACAATTAAAATAGAATTAAAATAGTTATTGTTTATCTTTAGATTGGAGATTGCAGATTTCTTTATTTAGACCAGGCATAAGTTTTGTACTCTTTGCATCTTATGACATCTCCATAGTCCCATATTAGATCTGTTTCATATTAGATAGTTTGTTTTTTTTACAGAACAGATAAAAATATATTTCAGATAGAATAGTAAAAATAGTAAAATATACAATAAGAATTAAAGAACAGTAAATTGTAGATTTGTAATTTAGTTCTGCTTTTAGTCGTTTCAGGTTTTAACTAATAATGAGTAGTAATAAGAAAGTCAGCAAACAAAAGTATTTTATAGAATCTTGGTTAGAAGAAACAGAATTCAAAGATTGGTTGAGGAAAGATCCAAAGGATAAGACAGTTGCAAGATGTGCTGTTTGTCGTAAAACAATCGAATTGTCAACAAGTGGCCGTTCAGCTTTGACGGATCATCACAAAGGGAAAAAGCATCTTGATGCTTTAAATAAAGTACAGGCGTTTTTTAGAAAACCTGAAAAGGAAGTTAATCATACATTAGACAAGACAGCTTACCCTAGTGTATAAGATGGGGACAGATACGACCACTCGTGTAGACGTCCAGTTCCAAGTTCTCTTTCCCTGGTCATACACCTCCTATCATATCATATCGCTCGCGGAATGTTTGTACTCTTGGGTTACCGATTTTGTCCAACTCGCGATCATTGAAAATAGGTACGAGCGGTTTGTGGTCGACAGTGACAATCAGGTTTGGGCATCCAAGTACAAACATATGGCAACTAACGAGACCGAACCAAAGGGCTAGCGCCTCACCCTCGATAGGCGCGTATCGACTTTCGGATTCTTTGGTAAAGCGTGATCCGGCATAATTTGTCTTCCAGTGACCCTCGCCACAGAAAGGATTGTTTATCTCGATACAGTCACAATGTTTTTGTGAGAGAGTAAACCCGATGCCAGTCTTGCTCCAGTCAGTCGCAAGGCAAGTAGGGCGGTTAACTTCAAATGTTTTGACGCCCTCTGCGATGGATTCGATTATCTTCCGCTTTGATTCCTGGAAGATAGCCTCTAACGAGTCATCCCAGTAGAATGGTCCCCGTTTACTTAGCAGTTCTCGAAATGGCGACATGACCGGGGCTTGAGCAAAAGAGTAAGACATCTGATTTACGAGTCCAAACCAAGATCTCACCCCAGTGATGTTTGTGGGGGACGGGAAATTTCTGATGTTGTCAAGGAGTTTCGCAGGTGGTTTGAAGCCGGTGGGGGTTACATCGAAACCTGCAAATTCCACCGTATCTTCCGCAAAACGAAATTTCTGTGGGTTAAAAACTATGCCGTTGTTACTGCATAGTTGGAGGTATGAGACGGTATGCCAAAATGATTTCGAAACGTCGTCGTCCCATAATAGCGAGTCATCAACGCATCGAGCCACGCGCAGAAAACCAGACGTGATGTCATCAAACCGTTTTGTATATCCATCACTTGACGCGTGAAAACCCTGTGGGGCTCGCAAGTAACGATAGCGGCCCCACTCAGTAATAAAAGTGGTGGGGTCACGGGCCTCTGGTGATAAAAGGACGCCGTGATAGCCATTCCAGGCGTCTAGCACTGTCTTCTTCTTCCCCGCAGGAATGCCGCTGACGATGTTAAATGGCGATGGTGTGTGGTGGGTCTCGCGGTGTGTAACCTTGTTTAAATTTTGTAGGTCCACTGTTCTCCGTGGAGTGCCATCCTTCTTTGGTACAACGATCATTCGCGAACACCATGTTGTTGGGGTCCCTTGTGGTACCGGCTCGATGATTCCTAAGGCCACATCTGCGTCTAGCTGACTCTTAACAGCGTACTTCCAATGGTGAGGGATGGGGATAGGTTTATGGGCTGCGATCGGTTGATGGTTCGGGATGAATGATATCTTTAGCGGTTCTCCTGTCATCGCCTGAAGCGGCTGATGTGGACAGACGTTGAAGGCACTACTGGCGTATCGTTCTTTTATCCATTCCTCCAGCGATTGTCTATGCGCTGCCGTAGCTGGAAAAGGAATTTTCTCCGGTAGTGGGGGACATTTGGATCTCTTAGGGCATCCACATGGAGCAATGTTGGTTTTATCGCCGTGGTTTTCACTGGGTGCTTCATCCTTGATGGCGGATAGCGTAGTTGGGAAATTCTCGTGGATGATGTTCAATCGTTTTAAGGCTGTCTGTGATAGGTATATGCCATTGACTTTGTCGCATATATATAGGATCTCTGTCGTCTTTCCAAAAGGACACTCTAGTGTTACAAGTAGAGCTCCTTTTACTTCTAGGGGTTCGTTGTTCACCCCTTTGAGTCTATGCTTAGTTTTTAATAACCACGAGGACGCACCGTCTATTTGGCTGAGTATGGCGCTTCCTGCCGTGCATGTTTGGGCTCCGGTATCGGCTACAGCTCGTGCAGATGTGGGGGGCGGTTGACCGGGCCAGTGCTTGTTGGGGTGGACTTTATTGTATGCAGCCTTGTTAATTGTGAAGGTGACGTTCATCAAAGGAGGTGGTTCAGGTTTGGCCTGTTCTTCTAGTCATAATGGCTCGGTTTGGATTGACGAGAGGAGAATTGGTGTCTCATCTATAGTGGCGGTGGCGGTCATGGACGAGGATGAGTTGTTGTTGTTGATGGATCTGCAAACGGCGGCAAAATGATTGGGCTTTCCGCATTTGCGACAGTTCTTTTGCCAGGCGGGGCAGGATGATCGTCCCTTCGGGTGAAGCTGTTGGCCACAGCCAGCGCAACCTTTTGGTCTGGACGGATCAGGCGGTGTGTTCTTCTTCCCAGCATGACGATGCGGCCGTTGCTGGATGATAGGGGCAACTTTGCTAGGTGGGCGGAGGTGTGTTGCGGCTCTTTCGGTTGATTCAAGAGCGAGGAGGCGAGTTGTGACTAGATCGAGAGTTTTCAGCACCTCCATTTCCGATAGGATCTTGCTCTGATGGGCTGGGTTTCTTAGACCTGCAATAAGTTGGGATTTCACCATGTCTTCCGAAAATGACACAACGCAAGTGTTTTGATTGCATGACCCTTTGCTATTGAATGCACATAGCATTGCCTGGGCCTTCAGTTGAGAGATAAAGTTGGTAATACTCTCGCCGTCGGATTGGTGCAGTGTGAAAAACTGTTGGCGGTACACCTCGGGGTGGACGGCTCTGACGGCGACAGATTTTATGTAATCCATCAACTCGTCCTCAGAAGCAGTGTTCAAAACATTTGGTCCAACAAAGTTAAAAAGCATTTCATTAACCTTCACGGAACAGGCAGAGCGAAGTTCGTTTCGAATATCTGCAACCGATGTGAGTGATGCCATTTCCTTGTAGCGGGACCATGCGTCACGAAAGATAATCCAACAGTTGTCACTACAGTCGGCGGCAATGGTGGGGCGCTCCAGCTTTGCACGACTGGGTCGGTTCTGTGGCTCTGCTGCGGTTGAGGGTGCGATAAGCCGTGTCATTAAGGTTGTCATATGCTCCTGCATTGCCATTTGCTGTTTTTGCATGTGCAACATTAGCTGAAGGGCGTCACCAGTTGGCGGGTGCACGGGCGGTACATCGGAGGAACTTTCTTCATGGGCCATAATGGCGGTTTGACCACGGGTGTGTTGTTTTCAATGAGGTGGTGTGAAGAGTGTACAGCGAGAGGGTGTCGTAAACACAAGGATAGTGGAACAATAGGGGGCAGAAACGTAATCCACTATGTAGTATGCGAAGGAGGTTGCACGTGATACTAGCTCAAATGGGCCCCTCGTGAGACAGCGTTGGTTTGGGAGAGGGAGCACGTGAAGTTTTTATCCACAAAGAACACGAGTCTGTAGAAGTATTTGCTGAGTTTGGATAGATCACGAAATGTTGTGATACGGTGAATAGTGAACAAAGTAAAGTTTTAGTGGTATCGGCTTACCAGCATGAGTCTTCACTTCTGGTACCATGTATAAGATGGGGACAGATACGACCACTCGTGTAGACGTCCAGTTCCAAGTTCTCTTTCCCTGGTCATACACCTCCTATCATATCAATACAAGATGGTAGCGTAGCTACAATATTATACACCTAGCTCTTCAGGGAAACAGCAAGTCACTCTTGATCATCTCAATGATAGTAATATTGTTACAAAGGCCGAAATAATATGGACTCTGTACTCCGTGCAAAATGGATTTTCGGTACGATCTAATGACGGTTTGAGTGATGCTTTAGTTGCTATGTTTACAGATAGCAAAATCGCGAAAGACTTTCGTATGGGAAGATCGAAAGCAATGTACGTTATAAATCACGGACTCACACCACATTTTAAAAGGTGTTTACTAGATGACATCAACGTATCTGATATCAATGTATACAGCTTCGACGAAAGTTTGAATGATGTCACCCAGACTTCGGAAATGGATCTTATTGTGAGGTACTGGGATGTTAACCATAGCCAAGTAAAATCTAGATATCTTGGATCGAGTTTTCTTGGACATGCTACCCATACTGACCTTTTGAGGCATTTTAACAAAGTGACTGAGGAACTGTCGTTTTCTAAACTGTACCAAATTTCAATGGATGGGCCAAACGTCAATTTGAAGTTTTATAAAGAATTTGTTACGTCTAAAGAAAGTGATGCTATCCATTCTCTTATCGACATAGGATCCTGCAGTTTGCATGTGCTTCATGGCAGTATGAAAAGTTGTGAAACTGCTACTGGATGGGGATTAAAGAAGATCATGAAGGCTCCGTACTACCTTTTACACGACAGTCCTGCTCGAAGAGAAGACTACGCTTCTACCACTGGATCCTCATTGTATCCTTCTAGCTTCTCTGCTACTCGGTATAGATTTACATTTCTTTCATTTTGGAATAATGAACACATAAAGACTGGTACATTTGCCTGTGATACATTGCTTACTTCTGCTTACTGATATTCCGGGCATATGGATTACCACCCTCTACCATAAAAGGCTATCAAGGTCTATGCAAAGCAAATTCCCCTTGAATTGTTTTATCTTGCTTGATTATTTACAGCAGACGAAAGGAGATTTTATTCTACTTTCAATTTTCTTTTTTAGTTGGGTTGAAAACATGAAGGTTGCTCTACGCTTGATTGAAATAACAGATAATCTGAAGCAAGTCATGAAGTTTTGGGAGTCTCTGCCAAAATCAAAGCAGCCAAAATGTCAAAGCTTCACAGTACTTAAAGAAGCATTATCTGACCCATTTTTGAAAGCCAAATTGCACTTTTTTTCATACGTTGCTAATCTTATTGAGCCTTATCTTGAAAAGTTCCAGGCTGATAAACCGATGGTCCCATTTATGTATCATGAACTTAAAAGTATAATTCAGAACCTGTTGGAGCTTGTCGTGAAGCCTTCTGTTTTAGCTGCTGCGAAAAATCTACCACAGAAATGGAGTGAAATTGATCTCGAGAAGGAAGAAAACTTAATCCCAGTTAAAAATCTTCAGCTTGGTTTGGCAGCAGAGGAGGTGTTATCTGATAGCAGAAAGAAAGATGATGTTAATTCGAAGCAAATGAAAGAATTCTTAGCCAGTGCACGTACCTTTCTAGTGTCCATGTTGGGGAAACTGTTTGAGCGAAGTCCTATCTGTTCTACGTTTTTGAAAGCTGCAAGTGTTCTAGATCCTAATGTTCTTTTCAACAATGAAAAAGATGTCCTTGTTAAAAGGTTTAGAATAATGCTGAAATCAATCATTAAGTTGGGAATCATGCCTGCGCACAAAGCTGAACAAGCATTGAAAGATTTCAAAGCATTCGTTGATCTAATGAAATCGTCACCTCATACATTCTCGGAAAAAAGTGATCGATTAGATGATTATTATTTCAGTCAATTCAACATCACCAAGCATGGAGAATTATCCTTTGTTGTCAGACTTGTTCTAACTCTAAGTCATGGACAAGCTGCTGTTGAGCGTGGGTTTAACCTAAACAAAAGCTTATTAAAAACTAATATGACTCCAGAAACAATTATTTCAAAACGTATCATAAGAGATCATATGCTTTCCAACAACGTATTGCCTCACACAATTGAAATAACCCAGCCGATGATTAAAGAGTTCAGATCAGCTCGTCAGAGATATGCAACCCGTTTAGAGGATGAGAAGGAAAAGCGTGAAAAGTCGGACAATGAAAGAAAGTCAAGACTGATTTTAGATGACATTGAGAAATTAAAGAGCAGACAAGTCAGTCTTAACAAATCGATCGCACTGTTAGAATCAGAATCAACAGACTGCATGGTTAAGGGAGAAGAGAAAATGGACATTACTTTGTTTGTTAAGGCGAACACTCTTAAAAGAAAGGCCAGAGAGTTAAAGGAACAGTCAGAATCTCTAGACGGTGAGATCTCTGAGCTGGAGATTAAAAGGAAGAAACTTGTTTAACGATGCTGTGGTTTTGTTTTGTTCTGTTTTGTTAAAATTTCTTTATAGCTATGTTCTTATCTATCATTTTTAAGACGAGTAATTTTTTCACTATTTCTATCGTCCAGAATTTGTAGCTGGAAAAAGGGTACTTTTTGCATAGAACGGCTAGAAAAAGGTACCAAAATCAACTCTTATCGGCTGGAATTTATATAGGCTTTTCCCAAAAAAGGCTGGAATGTTTACATCCAAACCCTGTGGACACCCTGGAAATTATGTTATTCACATTATGGTTGTACAGTAAAATCCTCCGAATTGTGGACACCCTAGGGTCTGCGCAAAACTGTCCGCTATTCAGAGGTGTCTGCTGTTGGGAGGTTTTGTCAAAATACTCAAATTTTAAGCGTTGTTGGCTTTATCAAGCTATGTAGGCATATATGGACGAAAAGGTTACGAAATATAGACTATACTTAGAAAAAAAAGACTTTTAGTTCTCGAAATGTAATAATAAAGGTTTACAAGAAAACTAGTGAAAAAAGTCTCTGATTGATGCTTGTTTCCTAACACGAATACTTATTCCATGGATGGTTGCTACGATGCCATGGATTCCAGGTTGTAGGTCGTGATTTTCGCTACAAGTGGAAAATAGGCTCACTTTATCAAGAAGTGACAAAGCCCCAAACAAAATAGTTAGAAGATGTTTAAAATAGAAATTTGAATGTGTTATCTCAAACTTGTGGTTTTTTGTTTTGTTTTCTAGCCTGTTCGCTATAGGGAATATCCAATCGGGACTATGAAACAACGTAGTCAGGATACGTGTTGAAATGATTGGAAGTTTTACTGCAATTGCAATCTGGAACAACGTATTGTTTGTGCGCTTAAATTAAAACTGTTATATGTGTTTCCAACTTTCCTATGAATTCCGATTGGACTCTATGGACAAATGGCCTGGATACGACTTATATGAGTGGTCTGTGTTTTATTACGTCTAGGCTGGAATAAATTTCCTTTTTTAATTGATTAATCAATTTGCAAAATAAAAATTGAAAATTGAAAATGTAATTAATTTTCAAATTTCAACATATAACACCTTTTAAAATCATTCATTATTGATGATAAAATGTGTCAATTTATTGAATTGTGCCTATTGTTTTAGACACAACTTTAATAAGAAATTTAAAAAATGCAAGCAATTTTCATTTACATATTGATATATTCAGATATTTATATGCGAATATTGATATGGCCGTTTTATACACCCATCGATTCAAACGTCCGTGTAAATTTCGTTCAATCAATTTTGATTTTAAAATTGAAAATTGAATTTTTGTCAATTTTTATTTCAATTCAATATTCAATTCTATATCAGAAATTGAAAATTGATTCTAGTTTTTTTTTTTTATCTACATTAGAAACGAAACCGAAAATTGAGTTATTTAATTGATTTTTGTTTTCAATTTGAAAAATAAAAATTGATTTATTTCTTAATTTCCCTTTTTAAAGACCTAAGTTAAAACTGTATTATTCTTGGACAGATTCCCTGTAGATGTAGAGGCAAGTATGTTCATATCAAGACAACGTTGGTGTAGACAAGACCTTACAACTTCATTCTTAGAACTCGTCATTGGTTCAGTTGTTTCAAGCATTCGTCCAACATTTTAAAAGAAATCGTTGGCTTAAACAACCAACAATTTCGCAGCTATTTGTTGGATGATATTGCATCTACATTTTTCCCCGATCTTAAGATCTATTTTATACGGCCATACTTATTACTACTACATGTGAATTTTGAATATTGATCATACTTGCATAAATTAAAAACTCCCTTCACACGATCTCCTAAAGTCAGTACTATAAACTACTTATTATGTCAGCAAACCAACGAAAAAACTTCGAGTTATCGAGGAGTGAGAAAAATCGAGTGTTTCAAAGTGTTCAAATAAAGAGCAGAGAAAGGCTGGCTTGATACAATTCAAACAATCAGACAAGAAGGCCTAAGCATGGGATTGGATACTCGAGTGAAGACATCTTTTGTTACCAATGACGTAGTAGCTACGTAGGTATGTAAAATGTGTGAGAAACTTCCACAGAGGTTTTGGAAAATCAATGAAACAATGTTAATCAGACGGTTTTAAGACCTTCGCGAAATACAACAGGAGAATTGGTTGGAGTACAGTAAATCGAGAATAAGCCATTGTAAATTGAACAAACTTCAATTCTAGTGTTTATATTAAAAATTTTGTTCCAGTGTGTTCAGGCCCTTATTATCAGTTTGTTTACATTTTGGGTCATATCTACTTTGCTCTAGAATCCCTTTTTTGTATTTATAGCTCACACAATTAAGGCTCTATTTACTATTTAGACAGTATTTTCAAGTTTATATGCTAAGGCTCTATTTATTTTTATATTTGTATGTCAACTTTGCTTAAGGCCCTATTTACAATTTACATGTCCACTTTGCTTTTTTGGCCTTTAAATACCAGCTCTTAGTTTTGTCATTCAGTTGTCAACTTGATCTTGAGCAGTCAACATCAAATTTCAAGATGGCCTCTCAACTCAACTTTCAAATTTTCAAGTTTGATAACTAACTCATATCTCAAATAATTTTCAACTATCAAAATTTTTTCAATTCAACTTTCAACACTTTGGAGCCACACCCTCTTTTCAGACTCACATTCTGGCAAGCTGGTAAGCATCTGGACTTATAATATTTTTTACTTTTTGAACTTTTTTCAGACTTAGAAATTTTTTCAAACTAAACTTTTTCAATTAGATTTTTTCAACTTAAACTTTTTCAATTATACTCACATGTACTTTTTATCATATATTTAATTTCCTTTTGTATTTTTCTTCATTCAGTTTGAATCCATCGAGATTACAAATATACGCCACGAAATCAAATCATTTCTTGTGTGTGCTCCGAAACATTCAAACAGCAACCAACCATCACTGGATGCTACATGCGTAGATCAACAAGGACAACGAAGAGGATCAACTACGCAGTACTGGACTCAACTGGGGAACGGATCGGATTAACAGACAAGGATACGGACGGAAGAGGATCGAAGGATACGGACGAAAGAGAATCGGAGGAGCCAAACGGAAGAGGATTAGCTGAGAGAATACCGGAGGAGCAGATCAACAGAGCTGACGAAAACGTACACGAGGACACAATTGAGAACGAAGACGGTGTAGACGAAATTTCCACGCTTGTTGAGAACTGGAGACTTGACGAAACAGAGGAAGAGATCAAGATGGAGAGCGAACGATTGAAGATACTCATCATCCAACAAAACATTGCCTCTAGAAACGTCGAAGACATCATCATGGAAAACGATCTTGAGGACATGACACTTGATGAAGTCGAAACAGTGACCATAAAGATTGAGGAATTGAGGACCAAATTCAGAACGGCTCATGCAGAAATCGAACTCAATTTACCCCATGAAGAGTACGAGCAGAAGTTTGTTAAACTCCACGAACAAACGATTTCCGTGATCAGAGAATTCATGATCAAAATCAAATTAAGACGGAAGGAACTGCGCAAGGAGCAACTTGATAAACAAACTCGCCTCAACCGATTATCACTCACATCACAATCATTCCTGATGAAAGAGGTCAAAAACGCTATGAAGCCTCTTACTCAGAAGTTCAGTCAGAAACCCACAACCTTCACTTTCGACGAATTGATTCTTGCGAAAAAGGACCTTCAAGCTGATTTACAAGCGGTGAATGCCATATCCAAGCAGATGAAGGACATCCTGACGATGAAGAACGAAGAATCGGACAGTGAAGCCATCAAAACCATCAACGACAGCTATGACAAACTCGTTACTCTCAAACAAACTTATTCAGACAGTCTCCAAAATGAAATAAAGGAGAAGGAGATCGTTAAGCAGCAAAGCTTCGAAGCAACCAAACTCAACATCAAGCTGTCGAAATTCAAGGGCTACGACTCTTCAAGTGACATTTATACGTTCATAAGTGACTTTAACAAACTCTATATAAAGTCCACACCAACAGCCCTTCTACCAGACCTCCTTCTTGAAGGTCCGGCCCTCACGCTTGTTAAGGGGGTCGACACCATTGAGGAGATATGGCGTCGTTTGAAAGCGTCGTATGGTGATGCCAAGCTGCTGCTCACAAAGAAACTGTCCCAGTTAAGTCAGACGAGCAAAATCTGGAAGACAAGGGATCCAGAGAAGCAGATTGAGACGTTGAGCAAGATTCTGAACCTTATGAGAGACTTACAGAAGTTAGCTGCAGATCACAGCATCCAAAATCGCCTATATTACAGTGACGCTATCGAAAAGGTTTACGCACTCCTGGACGATGTACGCATCACAAGGTGGTTTGCTTTGCTTGACGAAAAAGAGCTGAGCGAGCCCGAAGCATGGAAAGAACTCATTAAATTCCTGGAGAAAGAGCTTTCAGTACAACAGAAGAAGCTCCTTCACTGCTCATCCCACGACAAATCTTCATCACAACACTCACGAAGTCAACACGGTGCCCATCCTGCAGAAGTTCATCAAGATCAACCGTACATCCAAGAAAAATGCTTCATCTGCGGGGAGACGGGTCACGTCAAAACAAATGGCCCAAATCGATCAAAGTTGATACAATACTTCTCATGTCAATTCTTCGCAGGCATGACACCTGCGGAACGCCTCAGTACACTCAAGAAGAAGGGACTTTGCAGTCAGTGTCTATACCCTGGTGCCAAGTACTCACAAGAGAAACACAAAGAAGGTCGGTGCCAGAGAACCTTCACCTGCCCTCACCCATCACATGACGGTCACGGATGCCGAAAGCATGTTCTAGTCTGTCAGGAGCATGCAACGTCACAAGAAAACCAACGGATTCTCCAAAATTTCAAGGACAGATGCATCCTACGCCCTCAACATGCAGACCTTCCAGCATTCGCAAAGGATATCAAACTGTCGTTCTACGCTGAAGTTCAATCACACAAAGCTTCAACAAGCAAGATCAAGCCTTCAAACTCCAACCCAGCTGAGGAGCCAGTTATTGAAGATAACGCAGTCTACATCCTGCAAACAATCTACGTCAATCAACGCAGATGTACGATCTTCTTTGACCTTGGATGCAGTAACATGATAATTTCAGAGCGAGCAATCAGCTACTTTGGTGACCGAGCAACTCTTGAGTTTAAAGGAGATGTGTCGATTGGCGGAATCGGCGAGATGAAGACCACAAGTCGAGGGATCTACAGCATACGTCTACCCCTCACCAATGGTCGTGACGCTCACCTCTCCGGGGTTTGTCTGCCTCGAATCACAGCAACCCTCCCGGTCTATCCACTCAATGAAGTTCAAAAGGACATACACCTTGCCTACAGTCAACTTGGTAAAGATCCTGCAAGTCTACCCATGTTACCACCAGCAATCGGAGGAGACGTTGATGTAATGCTTGGGATCAAGTATTTACGTTACCATCCCAAGGAGATTTTTCAGATGCCATCTGGATTGACCATTTATGAATCACCGTTCAACAACGCAGATGGTGGAAGAGGTGTCGTTGGGGGTCCCCACCATGTGTTCAACAACATTTCGAAGCATCATTACAGCAGTCAAGCAATGCAGTCATTCTTGGCTAACCAACAGCAAATGTTCGATGCAGGGATCCTCGCCAATCCTGACGTCGCACTACTTCACATCAAAGTCGATAAAGACCACAACCAAGACCTTCTGTATCATCAACCAGAAGAAGCCAGCACAGCATTACTGTCACGAAACCAGAAAATTTTCGAAGACGTTGAAGCAGCTGGAAGCAACATTGATTACAGATGTGTCAATTGCAGAGACTGTAAAACCTGCAAGGAGAACGAATCCACCGAGTCCATTAGCATCAAGGAGGAAGTGGAACAAGACCTTATCAACAAATCTGTAACCATCGACATCAACAAGAGACAGTGCTACGCAGATCTCCCACTTCTTCACAATCCAGAAGTAAAGCTCGCCAACAACAAACAGAAAGCCCTGAAAGTATATCATCAGCAGCTAAAGAAACTCGACAAAGAACCCAAGGACAAAGAAGATGTGATTGCCTCGGAGAAGAAGATGCAATCTTTGGGATTTGTTGCCTACGTTGAAAGCCTCAGCCATCAACAACAACTGATGCTTCAGAACAGCAAGGTGCAAAATTTCATACCATGGAGAGCTGTGTGGAACACCAACTCTCTCTCAACCCCATGTCGCGTAGTCTTTGACGCATCACAACCAACAAGTTCCGGGTACAGCCTCAATGACATTCTCGCGAAGGGAACAAACAACATGAATCGTCTCGTAGAAATACTCATTCGTTGGACCTCACATCACACAGCCTTTCACACGGATGTGAGGAAAATGTATAATTCCGTCAAGTTGAACGAACATCACTGGTGCCTGCAGCGATATATATGGCAAGACGAATTGGACAAATCAAAGTTGCCCAAGGAGAAAGTGATCATGACTCTAATCTATGGGGTCAAGTCATCAGGAAACCAATCAGAAAGAGCATTGAGACAAACTGCCCAAATGTCAAAAGAAGATACACCAAAAGCAACTGAGGTAGTTGAAAACGACACTTTCGTTGATGATGTCCTGAGTGGTGATGAAACACCTGAAGCTGCCATCCAACTTGCCGAAGACTTGGAAGTTGCAATCAACAAAGGTGGATTTGCGCTCAAAGGAGTAACGTTCTCACATCAACCGCCGAGTCCAGACCTTTCTGCAGATGGCAAAAGCATAAACGTAGCTGGGATGAAATGGTACCCCGAAGAAGACACAATCTCGTTGGACATCAGTGAATTGAATTTCGCTAAGAAAATCAGAGGGAAGAAACCTACAACCATCAACACAGTACCTGCCAACCTGACCCGTCGCCAATGTGTATCAAAGGTTGCTGAGTTGTATGATATCACAGGCAAAATCACACCTCTTACCGCAGCCATGAAGTTGGACTTGCATCAACTCGTCGACAGAGGTTTAGATTGGGACGACAGAATTCCCGATGACCTCCGACCTGTTTGGGATTCGCACTTTGCAATGATGGAGGAAATCCCGACAATCAGATTTCATCGTGCAATCGTACCTGAAGATGCAGTTGATCTCAAAATCACAACAATCGACGCAGGAGATGCATCAAAAGACATCGCTTGTGTTGCAATCTATGCCAGGTTTAAACGAAAATCTGGAAACTTCTCATGTCAACTGGTTTTCTCCAGATCTCGACTTGTACCAAATGGATCAACACAACCTCGAGCAGAGCTACTGGCGGCAACCCTCAACACTCACACTGGCGAAGTTGTCAGGCGGTCGTTCAAAAAGCATCACCAATCATCACTCAAATTAACCGATAGCCAAATTGTTCTGTTCTGGATCAACGGAAGCGACAAACAACTCAAACCATGGGTCCGGAACAGAGTTCTTGAGATACACAGATTCACCAAGCCGTCAGACTGGAAGTTTGTCAGGAGCCAAGAGATGATAGCTGACATCGGAACCCGAAGAGGTGCTACCCTCCAGGATGTTGGTCAAAATTCTCCGTGGTATAATGGCCTTCCATGGATGCGTGAGACCGAAGACAAGTTTCCTGTAACAAGCGTTGACAAGATCAAGCTGAACCAAGAAGATATCACATTCGTCAACAAAGAAAGAATCCTTCCACAATTCGAACAAGCACCAAACAAATGTCCTGTGGAAAAACCATCAGCCCATCTATCCTCAATCACGGAAAGACACAAATTTTCTCAATATCTCCTCGACCCGAACAGATTCGATTGGGCAAAGATCATTCGAATAATGGGACTCGTCATCAAATTTGTCAATAATCTGAAAAATCGCCTGAAAAGATCGTCAAAATCAAACCTGACAACTCAAACCATCAGTCAAGCTGAGAAATACTTCTTCACGAAAGCAACTGAAGAGGTTAAAGTGTTCACACCAGAGAAGAAGTACAACAAGATCAGCAAACGTAAAGATGGAATCCTCTACTACGTTGGAAGAATACTGCCGTCTAACGAAATCACTGCTACCGGAAGACTAACCGAAGCCATGATCGACCTGTCAGCTTCCATGTTCTTCGTGCCCATTATCGACAGGTACTCACCAATAGCATTCAGTATCGTCAATCACATCCATTGGAAACATCCGGTTGCAAAACATGCCGGTGTCGAAACTGTGTACAGATATGTCTTACAAGTCGCCTACATCATCGACGGCAAAGAATTGGTGAAATTGATGAGAAAACGCTGTGAGCGATGTCGATACATCACAAAGAAGACTGTGGAAGTGGAAATGGGTCCAGTCTCAAGGCACAATTTCAACATAGCACCACCATTTTACTCGACTCAAGTAGATTTGTGTGGACCACTGAACGCCTACTCAAATTTTCACAAGCGAACTACCGTTAAAATATGGCTTGTGATATTCTGCTGTACAACTACATCAGCAACAAAAATCAATGTTATGGATGATTACAGCACGCCATCTTTCATCCTATCATTCACAAGATTTGCAAGTCACGTTGGTTACCCGAAATACTTGCTCCCTGATGAAGGAAGTCAACTTGTTAAGGGATGTGAAACCATGCGTCTTGACTTCACCGACATTCAGAACCATCTCTTCTGCCAAGCCCAAGTGCAATTTGATGTTTGTCCTGTCGCTGGTCATCACATGCATGGGAAAGTGGAGCGGAAGATCCGAGAAGTTCGAAAATCCATCACTACAAATTTCCACAACGAAAGATTGTCAGTTCTCCAGTGGGAGACAGTTGCTGCCCAAATCGCAAACACGATCAATGATATGCCGATAGCAGTCAACAGCCACACAGAATTCGAAGTTGCAGATGTTCTTACACCGAACCGCCTTTTGATGGGACGAAACAACAACCGAAGTCCTGCATTTCCAGTCAAGATGACAACCAACACTGACAAGTTTGCTAAACTTAACCAGAGGATATTCGATGCCTGGTTTGAAGTCTGGCTTACTGTCCATGTTCCCAACCTGATGCATCGCCCGAAATGGTTCCACAACGATCGTGACATGAAAGTTGGGGATGTCGTTCTGTTCACGAAACGAGACGGTCCGATAGCAAACGTGTATCAATTCGGAAAGGTGAAACAGTTGGAATACAGTACTGACGGGAAGATTCGAAAAGTTCTGGTCGAGTATCGAAATCACAATGAAAGTGTGAATCGTGTCACACATCGAGCAGTCCGTAGTCTTGTAATGATTCACCCCGTGGACGAATTGAGTGTTTGGGAAGAATTTTCAATGTTGGAAAACGAACAATGAACAAAATTTTGAATTTTCTGCTGGGGGAATGTAAATTGAACAAACTTCAATTCTAGTGTTTATATTAAAAATTTTGTTCCAGTGTGTTCAGGCCCTTATTATCAGTTTGTTTACATTTTGGGTCATATCTACTTTGCTCTAGAATCCCTTTTTTGTATTTATAGCTCACACAATTAAGGCTCTATTTACTATTTAGACAGTATTTTCAAGTTTATATGCTAAGGCTCTATTTATTTTTATATTTGTATGTCAACTTTGCTTAAGGCCCTATTTACAATTTACATGTCCACTTTGCTTTTTTGGCCTTTAAATACCAGCTCTTAGTTTTGTCATTCAGTTGTCAACTTGATCTTGAGCAGTCAACATCAAATTTCAAGATGGCCTCTCAACTCAACTTTCAAATTTTCAAGTTTGATAACTAACTCATATCTCAAATAATTTTCAACTATCAAAATTTTTTCAATTCAACTTTCAACACTTTGGAGCCACACCCTCTTTTCAGACTCACATTCTGGCAAGCTGGTAAGCATCTGGACTTATAATATTTTTTACTTTTTGAACTTTTTTCAGACTTAGAAATTTTTTCAAACTAAACTTTTTCAATTAGATTTTTTCAACTTAAACTTTTTCAATTATACTCACATGTACTTTTTATCATATATTTAATTTCCTTTTGTATTTTTCTTCATTCAGTTTGAATCCATCGAGATTACAAATATACGCCACGAAATCAAATCATTTCTTGTGTGTGCTCCGAAACAGCCATCAACAAATTTCGTTCTTGGATGATTCCCTCACCTCCCAGAGTATTTTATTGTCACAAGACAAAGCTTTTCATCAACTAAACTGTTTCTATCAGGATCTTCTGCTTTGTATCTTTGTACTTACATAGCTGGCAGCAATTGTTTTTTACTTATATTTATATAGTTACATAAAGCCACCCATTTTAAGATCATTTTTTTGTTTCGTTTTATAAGTCTTCCAATGTAAGTCGATCAAAAAAAACATCTGCTTCTCTATCGAATTCCAACAGAGCTTCATAACTTATTTCACACCTTACATCCTCGATCTTGAATGCTAACGAGCTCCAAGCATTGTACACCCAGATATAATAAAAGATATGAGGCCGATGTTCAACTTTATGGGAAATGATGACGAGGAAAGAGAGTAGATTTCGGAAAAAAGTTTTTTTGCACACCAGGATGAAAGGATGAAAAGAACTCTGAATTTTCCAATGGTGAAATTGGTTTTTCAGGAAGTGGCTATTTATTTTCCAAAAACGTTGCATTAGCAGCTCGTTTGTGTACATGAAACATCATGAAAAGATAAAACATATTGATCATGTTGCGTATTGATCCTTTTGTTTCAAAAATGTTTAACATGAGCTTTTAGAGATGCAAATAAGCTTTCCAAAAATATGACATACTTGTTTTTTTGCCTCACTTTTTTTTACTCACACCTTAAGATTTAATGATGACCTGCCAATCCAGAATATTTTAAGACTTGTGGAACTATGAACTTCTTTCAGCACTATTTACATTATTTCCCATAATGCTTTTCAGTTTGTCCAGTAAATATCAATTACTTAATATATTAATAAACATTGCCTGAAAGGTTTTTTTAAAACACGTTATAGTGAACTTCGTTGCCAGTTCTCTCATATTTGATCGAGCAAATTGACTGTAGCTTTGCGTTTTGTCAATTAAGTTTCACCTCAACTTTGCCTTGATTCAAATTCCAATTTATCAATCCATTAGGATTTCAATGTTTTGTTCAATGCCAGTTCTTCCAATGTCACATTCATGTTTTCAAATGCCTTGCCTTGCTTAGTCATACTGCCATTCATGTTCATCACCAAAACCTTCCTTTTTTACTGATCAAAAGAATGAAACTGGATGCAAGAACACATTTCCTTCTTCTTCATTTGATTGCTTTTTGATGAACATTTGGGCCTTTGAAAATGCCTATGGGATTATTTTTGGCGTAAATAATTTTTTTTCTCCTCATTTTTAAGAGCCAACATTCCGACAAGAAGTACATACCGTCGCCAACAAGCAGAAAAGCTTTACATGCTAAGTGATAGCAGGATAGGGGCTCTTCGTCCCTGCTGCTTCCAAGGGTAAGGCTGAATGGAAACAGTCTAACAGCACAACAACTGTGGAACGACTATAGTATCAATGCATGCAGTATTGCTAAAGGTTTTTTAAGATTTCCCGGTAAGGGTAAATCTTATTTATTTGCGCTTTCTGGTCTATCCTCTAAGAACTGCGCGGCACCCGTTTTTCGCCCGGTTCCGAATCGGTTATCAATTTCAAAATGGTTCTTTTTATGGATGATTTTTGGGCTGACATAAGTTTATATTAATATTTTCGTTCATTTAAATATTGTTATTATTGAGATTACCCCGATGAAACAAGTTTTATTTGTCATCATCATCATCATTCACAACATTTACCCCCCAGCATGTACTTTTAGTGGTAAGCTGCGAGGATAATCTTTGTCCCAGCAAATCCTGAGTGTTATGCTGCGAGGGAGAACAATACTAGGTGTATTTCATGATTATCACATAGAGAAAGCTACTTGAATGTATTATCATCATGAGTTATGACATAGTTAAATCAGTACTAGGATCATTCCACCAGGGCCATGCTAAATTTGGTATGACAGCAGGTATTCAGTGTTCGTGTAATTCCCTTCTTTCACTTTGCTGGTCATCCATGAGAAGAGCAAGAACATGGACCAGTCTTGATTTAGATTATGTGTTAGAGCAGGGAGACAAAAATTTTAGAAATGTTGGTATCCCAAGAACTCTTTTCTGTGATGAACTACTGACAACAGGAATCTATTGCTGACCAGGAACTTGCTGTTGAATACATAAATACAACTGATGGAGATTTTTCCAAGGTTGTGCAATTAACTTCGTAGACATGAATAATATCACCCAAAGTCATTCAACAGGCATAATTGTTTTCATTGAAGGTTATTGTGTGTCAATAATATTTGATGACAACTTCTATGTTTTTGATTCTCATAGTCGTAATCAAAGAAGAGACCATTGTACCCAGGGAACATCTGTTCTTCTTAAATTTCAAATTCTGTCACATGTGAAAAATTTCCTTATTGCTACATATCTGGGTTCAAAAACGTCATGTTATTTCCAAATGAAATACGTAAAAGTGGTAACTGAATTCATTGATAACGTGAAAAAATGTATTTTTAACAATTTCAATTCTAAGAGGAGGGCTTTTTGGAATAAAACTTATGGGAAAAGATCAGCAATGAAAAAGTGTGAAGAAAGACATACCTTGAAACATAAGGCTATGAAGGCACAAAAAAGGAAGCAATACTTTGAAAAAAAGGATACTGAACAACATATAGCTAAAAAGGCACGCATATGCAAAACCAGTCAAAATTATTAATCAAAAATTAAGGGTACAAAGAAACATGAGACTAGAAAGAGACAGAAGCGTGAAGCAAGTAAACGAATATTAAAGGAACTAGTATCCCAGGTAAAAACTTTTTACCGAACTTAACTTTGAAAACATTAGGTCAAATCCACCATTCCCGTGGTACGTACGCGTCGCTCGCCACCCATGTTCAGTATGCGTTGTGTCACAGAATTTAACTTGTGTAGAAGTTTCTTTTCAGGCATTAATTTGTTATTACATTCAGAAGAATAAAATCAGAAACAAATAGCAACATGGCTCAGAATAATATATTTATACGCAGAAGAGAAGTAACTTTAATGTAAAAAAAAATGGCAATATATAACACAGAACTGTTTATCCAGACATACGAAACCAAACATTACAAAATGTTAATTCAAAACAAATTGATACCTTCCAACTTTTTCTTTTGTTCCAAAGTTACTACTCGACTGCAACCATTAATGAATTTTTGAAATGATATATAGTCTGTTCTTCCCAAAACCATCAACGTCATGATTAAAACCATGAGTTTCATTTCTTTATGCTTTTTTTATTATTACCTAAAAAATTAATACTTGAATTGTAATACCGAAAACCTAATCATGCTATAAGAATATTGAAATAAACAACAACAACAACCAAAAACAATGAAATTCAACTACACATTTATCCTAAAAACAATAACTAAAAACAACAAAACACCGTAATAATAATTGTAATACTGTAATACCGAAAATGTAATCATGCTATAAGAATATTGAAATAAACAACAACAACAAAAAATGAAATTCAACTACGCATTTATCCTTAAAACAAAAATTTACCCAGAAGATAAAAAGTCACAAATAAAATCATAATGCCAAACTTATATATATATACCCAGGTACGTAAACGATTACCATAACACAAAATAATGCATAAACATGATAAAATATAAAGTTAAGAAAAATCCAACCAATAACGCTTATTTTTCGTAGGACAGTTTCATTGCACAGTCATAATTAATGATTTTCTTAAATACATAATCCATTCTTCTCTTAACTAATCCTCTCAACATTATAATTCAACCCATCATGTGCTTCATTTCTATTTTAACAGATGAAAATATTCAAAAAACATATAAAAAAAACCTAATCATGCTATGACGAAATCGAAAGAAAAACAAAACAAACTAAAAGACACTTTGAAAACATATTTACCTTAAAAATTATAATGAAAAACACAAACTTAATGACAGAATAAGTATAGCTAAAAAGAATTTTTAACATATGAAAACATTCACATTCTGAAGCCATTTTTTATTTCCAGTTCAAAGCTCCTCCCTGGAAAATTCAAAACACAAAAGTAAACATCCCTCATATCCTTTATTTATTCACAAATACTAAACTGTGTTTTAACTAAATAGATACTATTTTAACTTTACCTTTCAATACCAATTCACATCACCCATCATGATAGTAAACAATTTTGATCATCTGTAAGCCATTATCAAACACTTCTAAACTCTTTTCTTTCTATACTTCATACCTGTAAACAAACTAATACACTCGATTTACTTCCCAGCATAGTTTCCTGAAACTGAAAGGCATAAATAAAGAAAAAGATTTCAATGCATAACAGTGACAGACAAAAGAAATAAAAACATTCATAGCTGTAGGACCATTTTTAATGTGATAATAGCGCGCGTTACCAAAACAAATTTCTCTCGTCTTCCTTTTCATCCAGCAGCATATACGCATACTAAACGACAGAATAACTGAGACATCCACTCAAAGCTTTCAAAACTAAATGAAAACCATTCCTTACAGTGTAAATAAACATCAAACTGCTTTCTTCTGTATAGCGATATTTGATAACTAAAACGTAAGCAAACATTTAAATACATACATACATAACTCACCTGTTCTTTTATTAATCTAAAATATTAAACAATAAAAGTTTTATGATAATACTACTTTGTATAGACCTGTTCGTTCGTTCTGCACAGCCAATTTTTAAAAACTTCACTGCACTTCTTCTGTATTCTCAATATGCTTTCACATTGTAAACAAACTAATCACTTACACTGTTACTGTTCTTTTATTAATCTGAAATAAAATCTAAAATACAATAACAATAAAAGTTTAACAATAAACAGTTTCATAAGCAGCACGTATACAAACCTGTGTTTCTTCGTGAAAACAACTGCGATAATGAAAATCGGTTCTTAACGAACTTATTTTTGGAAATCGTCAACCAATCAAATTGGCGAAAAAATAATTTCTTGCGTTTTGATTGGTTTAAAAATTTAGACGTCACACTTAGATTATGTAACATTAAAAAAAGTGTCTGTCACCTCTGCGTGGTTTTGCGACGAAAAAGGAAAAAATAAGAAGGATTTGACCCTGAGAAAAAAACCAAATATATCACTTTCTAAAATAAAAGTGTGACACACAGCGCGGATTATTATAATAAGACTAGTATCCTGTGTAAAAAATTTTTACGGGTTTTAATTCTGAAAGTGACATCTCAAACCTGGTGTCGAAAAATTAAATCACATCATGATGAACTCCCACATGACTTCCTCCCTCATAGTTGTTTTCCTGCTGAGTATGATCTGCAATCTTTTAAATCCAAGGTTAACCGCCACCTTGCTCTGTCTTTATAACTCTGCTTCCTTTTCTCATCCCTCTCATCTGTCTTTACAACTGTTCTTCCTTTTCTCATCTTGTAGCTTTCTGCCTAGTAGTGGCTTCGGCCTTGCAGGGAGCAACTCATTTAAAAAAAAAAGAAAAAGAAAGGGTATCAGTGCTGTAAGTACTTTAAATTTTAAATATAAGAGCACAAAACAGTCGTTTTACTTGGAAGATCTTAAACCCATCAAAAATAAAAACACGCGCTGTGTGTGGCTTTTTTCACTCTGTAAAATAAATTATATCGATTGAAGATGCAATGCAATGGCTCCCCGTGATGAAAAATCTAACGTCAACCCATGTTCAGCATGCGTCCAGTTCACGAAAAATAAAATGAAGAATTGGCAATGATGATAAGTTTGCCCATGTTGTAGAGTATTGAATATAACTGGTAATAATTTTTACCAGTTTTAGTCAATGTTAGTTGAACCGAGAGAGAGGATTAGTCAATTAAATATTTACCAACTATTTACCTAATCATAATGAAAATTTTTACCCTGTAAAACAAATCATAATAAAACTAATGCAAACCTATAGACCAAAGAATCCAACATCCCACTATTATAATAATGCGTATAAATGCATATGTGTATCACTGGAACTGAACCAAATAAAGGTTTCGAAAACTTATTTTTTACCCTGGAAACGTGAAACAAACATTGCAACACTTAAAATGCCCTACTTCAGACCAAAATCATTTTTTTACATGCAGAAGATTTAAAGGGAAATTAAGCCTTTATCAAAAACTTTTTATATTAGCTGCAGAAAGGTCTCATTAATCTTCTGTGACCATTAAAAATTATTTTAAATGATAGCTATACTCAGTTTTTCGTTATTTAGTATCTAACAACGGACGCCATTGCAGTGCTCTGCGATGGAAATTTTGACGTCACAGCGCGATCGCTCTTTTTGTAAGGATTACATAAACTACAACATTTTGTTTTTGTTGATGAAAGTTCTTGTGTTCTTTATTAAAAAGTATTTCGTTTTAGATTAATAGCAGGTATATGTGCGTAAGTGAGTTTTTGAACAAATGTGTATATTTTAGATGTATAAAAAATGAAATGTATGACTGTTTTTGTTTTTCTTGAATCGTTAACGATAAACCTATTTTACATTTTGCTGTTTCTTGATGTTTAAGATTGTTATGTTATGTTGTCTTTGTTGTTTTTCTACCGTTTCTCCTATCTTTAGAACATAGGCGTAAAAAACATGTCATCATGTGCTGCCTACGTCTGATGTTTCTGCAAATGAAATTCGCTCTGTGACGTCATGATATTTATAACGAAAGCTGTAATGGCGATTTAACTAAGTTGTTTTTTTAGCAGTTTTTTTCATCTGGAATACCTTTTATACATAAAAAGGTGTTCCTCTAGGATAAATGAAGTATTTCATGCTCAAATTCAGAAAAGAAATTTTAAGGCTTAATTTCCCTTTAATGCAGAAAAAAATGGCAATACAACAAAGAAGTATAATATCGTATACACAGAATAAAAGTCATTAAAACAGTGTTAATCTTATTTAATGATCATACAATAAAAGGTTTATATTTCATAAAGTACAATATGTTAAAATTTAAAATCTATAAAATATTTATAATAATAATTTACATACATAAGGAAAGAGAAAAAAACCTTCAAAGCCTAGCTTCCTCCACAGCCATAGTAAAGTCATCCACACTTTCACAAATTATCTTGAGGGAACGGCTGCCCCTAAGGCAGAGCAGAGCAGATCTCATAATGACAAAGGACAGTTTGCACCTGATCCAGGTCATTATATGATCATACCTCTGTCCTGTCTTGTCTGCAATGCGCTCTGCAAGATGTTTGTGATAAGTAAGACATTCCTGGCCCATTCCTCCGTTGATAGAAAAAACAAGAGGAGTGAATGAGCCGTGTTCATTATTCAAAACTCTGTCATTATATTTTCGTTTCTTCTCAGCCTCGTGCTTTTCGTATATTTAGTTGACAGGAGTGTTTACTTGAGACTGACAGTTTGTATTTGTGAATCGAACATCGAAATAGGCTGATTGTCCCTGTCTCCAAAAACCCCTGGCTCGTACATCAAGCCTGGCTTCATCATTGTTTACGGGTTGAAGCTTGGGTTCAATCTCCACATCTTTACAAACTTTGTTCAATAAGTTTGCTTCAAAATTTCTAACATTATCGTGGCGGATGGAAACGAAGCCCCCTTTTTTGCAATTCATAGCGTGGTTGACATCGAATTTGCTTCCACATGGGCACTTTGTTGGGAGATTTTTGATATCACGATTGTATCTCAATGCTACTGCATCTCGAAACTCCTCTTTATTTAAGGTGAATCCATGCTCCTTCAAGGGCAGAACCGTCAGCCAACTGGATGCACCTTTCTCACGGCTTTGTTCTACAGCACGCTTATCCTCTTTGTTTAACTGGTTATCAATTAGGTCGTGTTGAGTCTTGTTCTTCTCCGATATTTCCTGAACACGTTTGTTTCGGATTTCTCTGACAGTCTCTTGGTATGGAATGTTATGCTCTTGATTTATAATGACATCGGTAAGTGGGGCGGTGATGATAACAGAAGATTGGAAGTCAGTTACTGATTTTTCTGACAGAATCGGCATACCAAGTCCACCATCTTTGACGGGAAGTTTGAATAACTGCCTCTCCGCATCTGTTATGGTAGAACCGATAATAGCTGGTAGTAACTGTTCATATATTATATCGTCTAATGGTTCAACGAAGTTTTCCGTTCCTGGAATTGTCCTTAAAAAATAGTTAAACTTGTGAATTTGTCCATGCGTATAAGCGGTATATGCTGCTTGTGGTTCGGAAATTGCAATATCGGACAGTTTTTTCAGTTGACTACTCCATTCGTTAATTTTTTCGGTAACATACTCCTGTTTAAACTCAGCACTTCCAATACATGCTCCTAAATGACGATGACCAGCGGTGGTGAATTTAATCAATGAACCACAAAATATAGTTTTCACTTTTTCAGTGTTGTTCTTATCTTTAATAATTATCCATGACTTAACCTCATTAACATTATATCCTACTTTTCTTCCTTCAGCGATAACTAAATCCCACCATACTTTAAGATTTTCAATAGTTCCTGCTCCTGTGGCATCATCTGCGAGCCATACCTGTTTGACAGATGGAATATGTCGAAGATACTGTTGTAAAAGTATCGTGCTAAGAGCATAAAACGACATTGCGAGGTTGTCGCCTTGCGTAGTTCCTTCTTGAGATAACAACTCTAATCCTTTTCCAATAATTAATCTGGATGGCAACCGATACGTATTTATTAGGATGGTTGAAAACTGTGGACATATAATCCGTATGTTGTGAAGAGCTACTTTGCGATTTAACGAATTGAATGCGTTCTCTGCATTCACAAGAATAACCGCTTCACATTCTACTTCCTCAAAGATTCGTCTCATGGCGTGAATTGCTGCTTCAGCGCCTCCTTCAATACCAGAACAGACTTGCAAAGGTCCTGCTGCATCTTGAATATCGGCTTTTAGTACCCATCCAATGGTCTTTCCGATAATTCTGCGCAATTTTTCGCCAACACCAATGGGGCGGACCCCAGGGATTTTGTTGAGGGGTATAAGATTACATGCTACTAAAGCGTCTATGGATGAGGGGTCGACGATGGTTGTAGTTAATTTTTTCGCAAGTTTGGCTATTTGTTCTCTCAGTTCTTTTCCTTCTTGCTTGTATTTATTGGTTGCAAGAATGTTTTTAAACTGATCTGCGTCCAAACGTGATGGTCCAGCTGCTCCTTTTGTCTGTTTTGCTGCAATTCTGATCAGATCCTCGTCTATTTTGTCAAAATACGATGGATGTATTTGATGAATTGGTCCGTTTAATAGAATATCTTCTGCTATCGGAGCAGGATCAGGGTGCTTCTGTCTAAGTGCTTCTAATACTTGGTTGTTCATTTCGTGCACCCCGGAATCACTGTTAGAAGAAAGAAACTTGATAGCTGCGGTAACCTTTCCCTCCATCATTTATTTGGCACATCATTAATTTTACACAGAATAAAAGTAACTTTAGTGTAAAAAAAGCAATACATAATGCAGAACACAAAAGCAAACATTGAATAACATTACAAAATGTGATTTGAAAACAAATCGATACCTTCCAACTGTGTTTCTTTCGTGTTGAAGTTACATTGGACAGAATTTTTGAAATTGATAATCTGTTCTTCACCAACCATCAACATCATGATTTAAACTATGAGTTTCTTTTCTTTATGGTTATTGTATTTTTTATTTTGCTGATCTAAAAGAAAAAAGATTTCGAATGCATAATGATTCAAACCGTAACCGTATTATGACAAACAAACAATAAAAAAGGAACTTAATACTGTATATGCATCTACCGGTTTCAAACCAGCTAATCTTTTCGGTCAAAACCTTGTTAAATTTGTTTGGGAGGGCGAGGTTTTGGCCAAGTGATGTCTCGTTCTTCCAAACGCTTTTAACAGAGTTTTCACTGAGAAGTTTGATGGTTTGAAACCGGTAGATGCATACCCTCATAAGAGAATTTGTATAGCTAAAGATTTTGAAAACATTCAAAAAGTATACAAAAAAACTTAATCATACAACTAGCTAGTAGTTTTCACTATAAATGCGCCCGTAGCAGGCTCTAGACATGATCAAAACACTTTCGTGTATTAGGTTATGATATGCCACATTTCTTCCACGGAGAATTATTTAAGTAGAAACGGCTACTTTCTCGCGCCGAAATAATCCACCTCAACTTTTCAAAACAATGTGCTACCTCAAATCCAATTCACTTTTGGATTATTCCGATAACTATCCAGTGGAAGAATAATCCAAGACCCGTATGGACAATATAGCAAGAAAACAACATATAAAAACGAATTCGGGATAGGTGTATAGGGAGATGCATTCTTGTGGATACAATTACAGTAGAATCCCGATAACTCGAAATACGCAAGTTACGAATTATCTTGTTGTTTGATTAGTAAAAATTTTATAACGATAAGTTTTAACAAACAAAACCATATCATTGTTATACCGAAAATGTGTTTATAGAAGAACAGTGACAGCTCAACTTGTACTTTTTTATGTACAAGTTTTTTATTTTTCATTGGGAATAAATAAAAAGAATGAAACCATAATATCTTTTCTTTTTTTAAACTGAACCTTTATAATAAAAATTAAGTTTTCCAATAATACTTTCACATAAACGTTTTTTTCTATAAATAACAAAACAAAATTTTAGCAGTCCTTATATTAACAAAAGAATATTTCACTAGTCCTTCTTAAATGTCAGTATGTTGCACAACCTTTGCGACAACCCTTTTTTTCGTGTAATGAAAATCGTAATTTTCCATTTCCAATATTGCTTCTTTGAGATCGGTGCTTGGAAGATTCAAACTTTCAATAACGTTCGGAAACATTGTTAACGTTATCTGTTGACCTGGTTTTTCCAATGTAACATCGCAGGCAAATGTACGCTTGAGTTTCATAGTTGCCATTTTTCAGTTGCACGATTTGCATGTTATAAACTTTGCTCCTTTCGTATCAATCAAAATTTTCTTTCGGCAGGAAATGTTTCTACATGAGAAATATTCTTCGACCTTCACTGCAACTACCTCCGGACAACGAAACACGTTAGATGGCTGTACATCTGCCGGTTTCACGAGATTTTCTATCCCTTCCACAAGCTTTACTGTCGTAGCCATTGTAGTGGTAACTTTTAAAACTCCATTCCAGGAGTTTATTGCTACCGACTGGTAGCCTTGTGGTAGAGTGCTTGCTTCCTGTTCGGGAGGTCACGGGTTCAATCCCCGACCGAGTCATGCCAGCGACTATAACAGTGTGAATCAATCCTCTCTGCTTAGCACTCAGCAAGAGAGTAGGAATGATGTCTAGGGTGGTTGTCTAGTTGAGCGGTTCCTGTCATTACAGCTTCCGTAGCCCAAATGGGGGCTTTAAATGCTCTAGGACCTCCTTCGCAGGACCCTCATTGATAACAGTACCTTACAGAACTGAAGAGGCTATCCTGGGTAAACATTAGTAAATAAATAAAATAAATAAAAATCTTTTAGTTGATAAGATTTGCCTGCTTCAATTTCATTAATCAAGGGCTCCCAAATGGCAATATCAATGCTACCACTGGGGTCAAAGATTTTTGCATCAGGTACTGCCTTCATGTATGTTCCAACCGACACCGTCCTCTCTGCTTCTATCCAATCTATCTGGCCAGTCAAAGAAAAGGTTCCATCAGGTGGATATGATTGAAGATCGGTAATCTTTAAATCTTGCTGCTCATCAAACGAAAATACAATCAAATGAAAATACTTAACAAAAAATGTACCATATAAGGGTAAGTGGTCCTTCAGCTACCGAAACAACCTGGTTGTCCCATTCCTCTTGACAGTAACGTTTAGTGGTTTAGTGTTGTATACAATGATTTTGATGTACGTACAATGATCTCGATGTACGTACAAAGATTTTGATGTACGTGCAATGATTTTGATGTACCCACAATGATTTCGATGTACGCGCAATGATTTGGTGGGAAAAGGTTTATTCGCTAATTGCCGAAACAGTGTGGCTATTAACCTGTTTTTGTTTCTTCTTTACCAGACTTTCTTTAATGGGTTTTCGTTCTAGTAATGTGGGCGAATATTCTTTTCGGCTTGTACTAAAATATTCACTTTTAAGTCATATCAATGTCTTCATTTGTTTATTAATGTATTATTTTAAACAGATTCAGATCTAAGTAGAAATGAATTGTCTAGTTCAATACATCGAGAAGAATAAAGTCAGAGAGTCTGTGATTCCATCAAATTGGGTTATAAAAGACAAGGTATTTTGGGCTAATGGTTTGAATGCAAAGAGAGACATGGAAAAATGTACGGAGGAAGGATGGGATTGTTATGACCTGGTGAAAGTTAAATGCACTGGTGGTAAGCCTTCTACTACTTTGATTTGTAAAGTCCATTGGAGAATTCACCTATTGTAGATTTCCCATATCTGAAAACAGCAACATCTTTATAATTTAAGTTTAATGTATCAAATCATTTTAGATTATGAAACATGCGAAAGGTATGAATTTACCACAACTGCTGAGGAAGATGAAGATGATTTGCAATATGAAGCTGCACGAAAAAAGAGAAAGAGGCAATGTATTGATTCTGAGGAGGAAGATGGTATGTGTAGATTGTTATAAATTACTTGAGTATATTGTTTTCCACCCTTAAATGTGATACCCAAGTAACTATCAGGAATACTTATGTTATCACATTTAAAACTAATGTTACACCTTTTTGTAGATGTTATGTTGCCAGCAGGTGGTGGTGCTGGAACTCCAAGAAGATCTTCCAGAAAATCAAAGATGTTTAACAAGCATTTAAGTGAGAAAAGTGCATGAGAGATCACACTGAGACGGTCACCTAGAAAGCAAAAATCTGCGTTATCGCCTTCGCCATGTGAAAGACCAGCAGAAATATCACGTTCTATAAGTGGTAGATCACCTAGGAAGCAAAAATCTTGCCATTCATCTTCACCATGTGAAATACTGGGAGAAACATTACATTCTATAAGTGGTAGATCACCCAGGCAGCAAAAATCTTGGTGTTCGTCTTCATCATGTGAAAGTTCAACAGATGCGTCAGATTTTGTAATTGAAAAAACGCAGCGGAAAAATGGAGCTGCGCACAACAAAAACAGATACTCAATGTCGGAAGAAGGTATAGCAATACTGAAATTTATTGAAGGGTTAATGTGAAAATAAACTAGCACATAGCTCTCGCTATGATTGCCCACACAACAGGCTGAGAAAAAGCAAACAGAAGAGTGGATAAGTTTTTCAATACAAGGAACAGTGTATACACATTCAAAAACACTTTGCAAGTGCCAAAATAAACAAATTTATTGTTTATTTATTGTTTATTTTTTATTGCTTTTAGATTTTCAAAGAAAGGTGATATACTTCTGACAGAAATAAAGAAATGTTTGAGCGCCAATTCCAAAGGCAGTGATGAATTCCCAATGACAACACTGTGACACAATAGAAGAATTCTTGAAGTTAATCCAAGATGTAAAAGAAGATCCAAAGAAGTATAAAGATTTGGTATGTGCCCTTAGTTTTTCATTATTTTGGTATTTTTGAGTAAACTATTCACCCACCCAATATAAAAGTTTGAGGCAAGATAGGACATGTATGAATTAATTCACAGGGAAACCTGTGACAAAAGCAAGTTTTTATGAAAATTTAGCTGTTGTGGTTATGAGAGGTTTACAAGTGTGAGTTTTGCAGTATATTCCTAAGTTTGATAACATTAATTTAATGCTTTAGGTGAAACATCTAAGCAAGAATGGCTGTACCACTGCAAGAAAAACAGTGGAAAATATTCTCCTCGAGTAAGTAATTAAAATGCATTGAAACATGATTCTTATTTGCTACAACATTCTCCTTACAAACATGACAGTAAGATGAAAACTTTTGTTTTTAGTTTGACTGATAATTCAGTTCTCTCCGAATTCAATATGGCTGGTCACCATGGAAAAAGGAAATTCAAGGAGCTGCCACTGTATAATGTAATGTAATGACGTCATGTAATAGAATAAGAAACGTAATGAATGTCTCTGAGATAAATTAAAGCATGTTTCATGTATTCTTAAGTGGAAAATGACTTATTTATGTCATCTGTAGAGAGTGCGATTAAATCCAAGAAAGGCATGACGAAGGAAGAAGTTCGGTTGCATTGTGTGGATATTTTGAAACATGCACCATTTCAGAAAGGAGGCTCTAAGGAGAAAAAGGACGACCTTTGATTAAAGTAATTTATATTTATAGGCATTGTAGTTATTAAGACATATCGATAACATTTTTTGAGAAACTAAACAATCGAAATCGGAATTACATTGTTTCGAGTCCCTTTCAGCTTGTCGGAAGCATATTTTGCAATTTTACGAATTTTGAAGTCTTTAATGGTTGAGTTGAGGAAGTCATGGGAAATGTAAATCGACTTTATACGTTTTTGAAAGTTAGGTCATATTTGTGTTAGATTTAAAAACTTTTTATAACTGACGATTTGCTGTTTAAGTCACGTATTTTCAATACCAGAACAGACTTGCAAAGGTCCTGCTGCATCTTGAATATCGGCTTTTAGTACCCATCCAATGGTCTTTCCGATAATTCTGCGCAATTTTTCGCCAACACCAATGGGGCGGACCCCAGGGATTTTGTTGAGGGGTATAAGATTACATGCTACTAAAGCGTCTATGGATGAGGGGTCGACGATGGTTGTAGTTAATTTTTTCGCAAGTTTGGCTATTTGTTCTCTCAGTTCTTTTCCTTCTTGCTTGTATTTATTGGTTGCAAGAATGTTTTTAAACTGATCTGCGTCCAAACGTGATGGTCCAGCTGCTCCTTTTGTCTGTTTTGCTGCAATTCTGATCAGATCCTCGTCTATTTTGTCAAAATACGATGGATGTATTTGATGAATTGGTCCGTTTAATAGAATATCTTCTGCTATCGGAGCAGGATCAAGGTGCTTCTGTCTAAGTGCTTCTAATACTTGGTTGTTCATTTCGTGCACCCCGGAATCACTGTTAGAAGAAAGAAACTTGATAGCTGCGGTAACCTTTCCCTCCATCATTTATTTGGCACATCATTAATTTTACACAGAATAAAAGTAACTTTAGTGTAAAAAAAGCAATACATAATGCAGAACACAAAAGCAAACATTGAATAACATTACAAAATGTGATTTGAAAACAAATCGATACCTTCCAACTGTGTTTCTTTCGTGTTGAAGTTACATTGGACAGAATTTTTGAAATTGATAATCTGTTCTTCACCAACCATCAACATCATGATTTAAACTATGAGTTTCTTTTCTTTATGGTTATTGTATTTTTTATTTTGCTGATCTAAAAGAAAAAAGATTTCGAATGCATAATGATTCAAACCGTAACCGTATTATGACAAACAAACAATAAAAAAGGAACTTAATACTGTATATGCATCTACCGGTTTCAAACCAGCTAATCTTTTCGGTCAAAACCTTGTTAAATTTGTTTGGGAGGGCGAGGTTTTGGCCAAGTGATGTCTCGTTCTTCCAAACGCTTTTAACAGAGTTTTCACTGAGAAGTCTGATGGTTTGAAACCGGTAGATGCATACCCTCATAAGAGAATTTGTATAGCTAAAGATTTTGAAAACATTCAAAAAGTATACAAAAAAACTTAATCATACAACTAGCTAGTAGTTTTCACTATAAATGCGCCCGTAGCAGGCTCTAGACATGATCAAAACACTTTCGTGTATTAGGTTATGATATGCCACATTTCTTCCACGGAGAATTATTTAAGTAGAAACGGCTACTTTCTCGCGCCGAAATAATCCACCTCAACTTTTCAAAACAATGTGCTACCTCAAATCCAATTCACTTTTGGATTATTCCGATAACTATCCAGTGGAAGAATAATCCAAGACCCGTATGGACAATATAGCAAGAAAACAACATATAAAAACGAATTCGGGATAAGTGTATAGGGAGATGCATTCTTGTGGATACAATTACAGTAGAATCCCGATAACTCGAAATACGCAAGTTACGAATTATCTTGTTGTTTGATTAGTAAAAATTTTATAACGATGAGTTTTAACAAACAAAACCATATCATTGTTATACCGAAAATGTGTTTATAGAAGAACAGTGACAGCTCAACTTGTACTTTTTTATGTACAAGTTTTTTATTTTTCATTGGGAATAAATAAAAAGAATGAAACCATAATATCTTTTCTTTTTTTAAACTGAACCTTTATAATAAAAATTAAGTTTTCCAATAATACTTTCACATAAACGTTTTTTTCTATAAATAACAAAACAAAATTTTAGCAGTCCTTATATTAACAAAAGAATATTTCACTAGTCCTTCTTAAATGTCAGTATGTTGCACAACCTTTGCGACAACCCTTTTTTTCGTGTAATGAAAATCGTAATTTTCCATTTCCAATATTGCTTCTTTGAGATCGGTGCTTGGAAGATTCAAACTTTCAATAACGTTCGGAAACATTGTTAACGTTATCTGTTGACCTGGTTTTTCCAATGTAACATCGCAGGCAAATGTACGCTTGAGTTTCATAGTTGCCATTTTTCAGTTGCACGATTTGCATGTTATAAACTTTGCTCCTTTCGTATCAATCAAAATTTTCTTTCGGCAGGAAATGTTTCTACATGAGAAATATTCTTCGACCTTCACTGCAACTACCTCCGGACAACGAAACACGTTAGATGGCTGTACATCTGCCGGTTTCACGAGATTTTCTATCCCTTCCACAAGCTTTACTGTCGTAGCCATTGTAGTGGTAACTTTTAAAACTCCATTCCAGGAGTTTATTGCTACCGACTGGTAGCCTTGTGGTAGAGTGCTTGCTTCCTGTTCGGGAGGTCGCGGGTTCAATCCCCGACCGAGTCATGCCAGCGACTATAACAGTGTGAATCAATCCTCTCTGCTTAGCACTCAGCAAGAGAGTAGGAATGATGTCTAGGGTGGTTGTCTAGTTGAGCGGTTCCTGTCATTACAGCTTCCGTAGCCCAAATGGGGGCTTTAAATGCTCTAGGACCTCCTTCGCAGGACCCTCATTGATAACAGTACCTTACAGAACTGAAGAGGCTATCCTGGGTAAACATTAGTAAATAAATAAAATAAATAAAAATCTTTTAGTTGATAAGATTTGCCTGCTTCAATTTCATTAATCAAGGGCTCCCAAATGGCAATATCAATGCTACCACTGGGGTCAAAGATTTTTGCATCAGGTACTGCCTTCATGTATGTTCCAACCGACACCGTCCTCTCTGCTTCTATCCAATCTATCTGGCCAGTCAAAGAAAAGGTTCCATCAGGTGGATATGATTGAAGATCGGTAATCTTTAAATCTTGCTGCTCATCAAACGAAAATACAATCAAATGAAAATACTTAACAAAAAATGTACCATATAAGGGTAAGTGGTCCTTCAGCTACCGAAACAACCTGGTTGTCCCATTCCTCTTGACAGTAACGTTTAGTGGTTTAGTGTTGTGTACAATGATTTTGATGTACGTACAATGATCTCGATGTACGTACAAAGATTTTGATGTACGTGCAATGATTTTGATGTACCCACAATGATTTCGATGTACGCGCAATGATTTGGTGGGAAAAGGTTTATTCGCTAATTGCCGAAACAGTGTGGCTATTAACCTGTTTTTGTTTCTTCTTTACCAGACTTTCTTTAATGGGTTTTCGTTCTAGTAATGTGGGCGAATATTCTTTTCGGCTTGTACTAAAATATTCACTTTTAAGTCATATCAATGTCTTCATTTGTTTATTAATGTATTATTTTAAACAGATTCAGATCTAAGTAGAAATGAATTGTCTAGTTCAATACATCGAGAAGAATAAAGTCAGAGAGTCTGTGATTCCATCAAATTGGGTTATAAAAGACAAGGTATTTTGGGCTAATGGTTTGAATGCAAAGAGAGACATGGAAAAATGTACGGAGGAAGGATGGGATTGTTATGACCTGGTGAAAGTTAAATGCACTGGTGGTAAGCCTTCTACTACTTTGATTTGTAAAGTCCATTGGAGAATTCACCTATTGTAGATTTCCCATATCTGAAAACAGCAACATCTTTATAATTTAAGTTTAATGTATCAAATCATTTTAGATTATGAAACATGCGAAAGGTATGAATTTACCACAACTGCTGAGGAAGATGAAGATGATTTGCAATATGAAGCTGCACGAAAAAAGAGAAAGAGGCAATGTATTGATTCTGAGGAGGAAGATGGTATGTGTAGATTGTTATAAATTACTTGAGTATATTGTTTTCCACCCTTAAATGTGATACCCAAGTAACTATCAGGAATACTTATGTTATCACATTTAAAACTAATGTTACACCTTTTTGTAGATGTTATGTTGCCAGCAGGTGGTGGTGCTGGAACTCCAAGAAGATCTTCCAGAAAATCAAAGATGTTTAACAAGCATTTAAGTGAGAAAAGTGCATGAGAGATCACACTGAGACGGTCACCTAGAAAGCAAAAATCTGCGTTATCGCCTTCGCCATGTGAAAGACCAGCAGAAATATCACGTTCTATAAGTGGTAGATCACCTAGGAAGCAAAAATCTTGCCATTCATCTTCACCATGTGAAATACTGGGAGAAACATTACATTCTATAAGTGGTAGATCACCCAGGCAGCAAAAATCTTGGTGTTCGTCTTCATCATGTGAAAGTTCAACAGATGCGTCAGATTTTGTAATTGAAAAAACGCAGCGGAAAAATGGAGCTGCGCACAACAAAAACAGATACTCAATGTCGGAAGAAGGTATAGCAATACTGAAATTTATTGAAGGGTTAATGTGAAAATAAACTAGCACATAGCTCTCGCTATGATTGCCCACACAACAGGCTGAGAAAAAGCAAACAGAAGAGTGGATAAGTTTTTCAATACAAGGAACAGTGTATACACATTCAAAAACACTTTGCAAGTGCCAAAATAAACAAATTTATTGTTTATTTATTGTTTATTTTTTATTGCTTTTAGATTTTCAAAGAAAGGTGATATACTTCTGACAGAAATAAAGAAATGTTTGAGCGCCAATTCCAAAGGCAGTGATGAATTCCCAATGACAACACTGTGACACAATAGAAGAATTCTTGAAGTTAATCCAAGATGTAAAAGAAGATCCAAAGAAGTATAAAGATTTGGTATGTGCCCTTAGTTTTTCATTATTTTGGTATTTTTGAGTAAACTATTCACCCACCCAATATAAAAGTTTGAGGCAAGATAGGACATGTATGAATTAATTCACAGGGAAACCTGTGACAAAAGCAAGTTTTTATGAAAATTTAGCTGTTGTGGTTATGAGAGGTTTACAAGTGTGAGTTTTGCAGTATATTCCTAAGTTTGATAACATTAATTTAATGCTTTAGGTGAAACATCTAAGCAAGAATGGCTGTACCACTGCAAGAAAAACAGTGGAAAATATTCTCCTCGAGTAAGTAATTAAAATGCATTGAAACATGATTCTTATTTGCTACAACATTCTCCTTACAAACATGACAGTAAGATGAAAACTTTTGTTTTTAGTTTGACTGATAATTCAGTTCTCTCCAAATTCAATATGGCTGGTCACCATGGAAAAAGGAAATTCAAGGAGCTGCCACTGTATAATGTAATGTAATGACGTCATGTAATAGAATAAGAAACGTAATGAATGTCTCTGAGATAAATTAAAGCATGTTTCATGTATTCTTAAGTGGAAAATGACTTATTTATGTCATCTGTAGAGAGTGCGATTAAATCCAAGAAAGGCATGACGAAGGAAGAAGTTCGGTTGCATTGTGTGGATATTTTGAAACATGCACCATTTCAGAAAGGAGGCTCTAAGGAGAAAAAGGACGACCTTTGATTAAAGTAATTTATATTTATAGGCATTGTAGTTATTAAGACATATCGATAACATTTTTTGAGAAACTAAACAATCGAAATCGGAATTACATTGTTTCGAGTCCCTTTCAGCTTGTCGGAAGCATATTTTGCAATTTTACGAATTTTGAAGTCTTTAATGGTTGAGTTGAGGAAGTCATGGGAAATGTAAATCGACTTTATACGTTTTTGAAAGATAGGTCATATTTGTGTTAGATTTAAAAACTTTTTATAACTGACGATTTGCTGTTTAAGTCACGTATTTTAAGCGTTAGCACTGTTATTTATCATTGTTAACTAATTTATACTATTATTTATGAACGACATTTCATCTGTATACTTAACATTTCATTCATTGTAAGTTATTTATACAGTGAACCCTTTTTAATTTGAACGCTCAAGGGCTGAAGAAAACGTTCGATTTATGGAAAGTTACGGAGGGTTGTTTACAAAGGGATTATCGGTGAAGGGACCATGAATTTCGTTGGAATGAGAGAGAGTTCAAATTATGGAAGTTCGAGTTAGAGATTTGACTGTAGTTATATTATACGAAGTTGTATTACAAGTTTTCCATTGCACGTTATGGTTCTGCTATTATGTATAAGATTTTTATCGAAAAGATTTTTATTTATATTCAGTGTACTAATATTTATGAAAAAAGTTATATTTTTATTATCTATGTTTTTATCCTGATAAAGAATGTATAAGAGCTATATCTTTTTTGTCAAGAAACGTTTTCCCTCCTACACCGGTATATTTTCTTCCCACCTCTGGACTTTTCTAATTTGAACTGACCAATTGGATTAAATTCAACGCATCCTTAAAGCATTCGGATTTTAGTTATAAGTACGTTATTATATAGTATGGACTATGTTGCAAAGTGCTCGATATCAAGGATAGAGCGTAATCAATTTCATATGAGATGAACAAGGAAACCATGACAAGCTATATTATGAAAATATCACTAAAACCTACAAAAAGACAGACCACAAGAGATATCACCGTATCAACATGGAAGCAAAATCGATCGCGGAAGACCTTGATCTATCTGAAAAAGTAGAATGCCTAGCCCAAGCGAAAGCATTTATAACACTCAAAGATCACAAAAAAGATTTCTTTAATCGCCCAAAATGTCGATTAATCAACCCAGCCAAGCCAGAGTTAGGAAAAGTGAGCAAGGTGATTATCGAAAACATCAATAAAATCGTCCGAGAAAGCACCCAAATCAACCAATGGCATAACACCACTGATGTAATAAAATGGTTTGAAAATATCAAAAATAAAGATAAATGCACGTTTATTCAATTTGATATCGAAGAGTTCTACCCATCCATTACAAAACTCTACTCGAAAAATCGTTAGCACACGCAATGCAGTACACAAACATATCATCAGAACAACAGAAGATAATCATGCACTCGAGAAAATCCTTATTATTCACAAAAAAACAACATTGGACAAAATGCAGTCTTTTTTGTCCAATGTTGGTTTTTTGTGAATAACTATGACGTAACTATGGGTACTTTTGAGGGAGCAGAACTCTGTGAAATGGTCGGTCTCTACATTCTATACCACCTTGGACAACTGTATGGCACTAAAATGAATGGTTTGTATAGAGATGACGGTTTATGCTGTTTCAAAAACATTGACGGACCAAAATCAGAAAGAATCAGAAAGGAATTCGTTAAAATCTTCAGGGAGAAATTCTCACTTAAAATCACAATCGACACAAATTTGAAAATCGTCAACTTTTTGGACATCACACTCAAATGGAACATACCAACCGTTTTCGAAACCCAATAGCCAACCCGTTTACATTAACGCACATTCAAACTGAAGGGAATGCATGTATATTTAGTTACTAATATATGTTTTACAATGAACATAATCTAAATGAGAAAGGAAAGAATATAATATACTATAACAAATGGGACGACATCCCTTCATCCCCCCCCCCTAGTTCATAGTATGAACGATAACTAAAGGGAGACCCATTTTCCAGTCTCAGGTTTGTAATGTTTCTTTGCACGTCTCATACGAGGAGGACGTGATCCAGTCATTAATGGAACGACATTGGAATTCACATCGTTGAGTAGATGAGAGAAATCAGAAGATGACAATCGTTGGATTGAAGCCATAAGTGCAGATTCTATGATGTCTGATTCTTCGAGGAAGTCAACTGTATTAGACGATGATGGGTGACGAGATGCTGCATCAGATGCACTGTTGAAACGCCCAGGCATGTGAGATATTCGAAAATACCATGGGAGAGTCCTCTGCTTTAGTCTGAAAAGACGTGTGTTACGGATCTCATCCAGCATACGATCACCGAGGAGCTTGGTCAGGGGTTTATGATCGGTCACGACTAGAAGATCGTCGCAACCTAGTGTGAAATAACGTGATTGTTCAAGCCCCCAAGCCACTGCCAGAGCCTCCCCCTCAATCGGTGCATATCGTTTTTCAGGAAACGTGATCCTGCCAAAGTAATCTTCCAGCCTCCAGGGCAGCAATCTGGCATTGTTGTTTGGCATTTGCAATGTTGTTGAAGGAGGAAATATCCGATACCTTTGCATGACCAATCCAGGCGAAGACATGTCGGTTTCTGCAGATTGAAGATTTCCACACCCCTACGGATGGCGTTGATGATTGCGGATTTGGATTCCTCAAACGCTTTGTCGAGCTCGTCATCCCACTGAAACGGGTATCTAGGGAAAAGATACGGACGAAATATCTCAAGGTGATCGCAAAGCTGAGCGTAGGTGGCAACTTGGCTTACGAGTCCGAACCAGCTTCTGATATCTGTTCTTGATTGAGGTCTCGGAAAGTCTCTGATAGCGTCCAAGTATTTGGGAAGAGGTTCAATAGTGTTCTCAGAAGCAAAGAATCCAGCAAACTCAACTTGTTTCTGTGCAAATTGGAATTTTTTGGGGTTCAACACAGTCCCTGATGACCCAAGTTTAATTAGTAAGTCTATCGTCCTCCACCAGTGCTGTTCAAGGTCAGTGTCATAGTGAAGCATATCATCAACAACCCGTTCTTTTCGTGTGAAAGTTGACAGTGTTGAGTCGAGCCTTCTGTTATAGCCGTCACCAGATCCTTTGAAACCTTGCAATGCTCTTGTGTATCGAAAGAGCCCAAACGGTGTTATGAAAGTAGTCAAATGTTTATCTGATTCTCGTAAAGGAATGCTATGGTACCCGTTCCATGCGTCGACAACAGACTTCCAGGTCCCGGAAGGTACTCGACGGACAACGTGGAAGGGGGACTCAGTTGCGTACGCATCACGACGGCAATACTTGTTCATTCTGGATGCATCAACTGTACGTCTTGGCAATCCATCATGCTTTCTGGAGACAACCATTCTATGACACCATGTGACTCCCTCATTCTCAGGTACGCGTTCAATGACCCCGAGATCGATATCACGCATCAGATCCTCGTACACCTGCTGCTGCCAGTGAAGGGGTATCTTGGCGGCTTTGGTATGGGCGAACGGTTTCGCATCCTCCTTCAGATGGATCTCCCAGGGTGGTCCTTCCATGACCGGTAAGGGTGTGTGCGGGCAAGTGTTGAAGGTGGAGTTCTCAAAATACTTGAGTAGCCATTCTTTCATTCTCCCGTTGTTTTCTGGACTGAAACTCAAACGGGAGTCCTGTGGGTCTGGTAGGAACAGGTCCACGCTTTGGACAATCACAACGTCCGGCCTCCGGCATCGGGTGAGTGCTCATACTTTGGAGCAAACCATCTACATCCTTAGGTGTGATGATGTCGGCACATCCTGGGGCAGGGAAGGACTTAGGTAACATATCCAGATTCAACATGGTGTCATACGAGAGGTAGAAACCGCGAAAATCTCTACTAATATAAATCATAGATTTTGTTGAGAGTATAGAGCCACTCTGTGTTTTACCTGAAATCGTTCCAAAGAATGCACCGTCAATATGTATCGAGGACTTATTTGCAGCATTCAACGTCATTTTCACTGGATGTAACGTATCAATAGTGAACCCTGCACGAAGGAACTCGTCCAGTGACCACACATCTGACTGGGCACCTGAGTCTGCTAAGGCGTAGACAGTAAAAGGGTATGACGGACGTGAGTCATTAGGGTGTTTACGCAAATACGACGTGGTATGCTGAAGTGATAGCGCCTCCTTATAACCACCTGTGTTTAAATGTGATTACGCAGATTCAGCACGTGGGTAGATAATTAATAATTTATAACTACGGAATTTGAATGAAAGATCATTTATCTGCTCAAAAAATGTCGAATTTGAGAGAAACGAGGAATGCTTTATTGTTAGCTTTTGATGAAAAATCATTGACGAAATTGAATTTAAACTTTTATATGACATAAACAGCTCACGCAACGACTATCCTTATTGGAATTATGATCGCTTTAGTTTGGATTGTTACACTGATGCTAAAACGTGGTCTGAATTTTATAAAAATGACATTTACCGTTTGAAAGACGTTTTTGAAATTCCCGATATTGTTAATACATATAATCGTCTGTCTGTTCCTGGAATTGAAGCATTTTGTATATTTCTTAAGCAATTTGCGTATCCATGCAGGTACTACGATTTTATTTCCAGTTTTGGACGTCCTGTGCCACAATACAGCATCATTGTTAATTCTATAATGAACCGAGTTTATGACTGATTTAGTCACCTGCTAAATGACTTCAACATACCTTCATTGGCGCCAAACAAATTGGAAGAGTATTGCTTAGCAATAAAAAATAAAGGAGCAGCTTTGGAAAACTGCTTTGGATTTATAGACGGCACGGTTCGCCGAATAAGCAGGCCAAACTCAAACCAGCGAACTGTTTATAACGGCCACAAAAAGTGCCATGCGCTCAAATTCCAAAGTGTTATAACACCAAACGGATTGATAGCCAACATGTTTGGACCAGTGGAAGGTCGCCGCCATGATTGTAGCATGCTACGAATGTCAAACTTGTTGCCAAAACTGAATCAAAGTGCCGTTGACACAAACGGAAACGTACTTTGCTTGTATGGGGACCCAGCATACCCGTTGCGTGCGAATTTACAATGTCCCTTTTCATATAATCGCATCACTCCCCAGGAAATGGCCTTCAACACATCAATGAGTAAGGTTCGAGTTTCCGTTGAGTGGCTGTTTGGGGATATCGCACAATGGTGGGCATTCATCGATTACAAAAACAATTTAAAGATTAATTTAAGTGCCGTCGGAAAGATGTATTTAGTTTGTGCCTTATTGACCAACGCAAGAACTTGTTTGTATGGGAACATCACGAGCCAATTTTTTAATTGTGAACCACCATCATTAGAAGATTATTTTTTGTAATACTAAAAACAATCTAAAAAATCTTTAAGGGCATTGTTATTTCTTCTCTTTTCATTTCAAAACTTCCCCCTCCCCCACATTATTTCCCACTAACATTTCTGGAACGGTATAGGGGACGGAATACATAAATTCAAGAATAATCACGATGATAGAAACTATATTACAACAACCATCAAAGACAAAAACTGTTGTATTTATTTATTAAGTTTTTCTATTAGGGCAGCAAACATTTGAAATTGTTGCTGCATTTGCTGTTGTTGCAATTGTATTTGCATCTGCATATTTTGACTCATTGTCGCGTACACTTGTTGCGAATTCTCCGCCTCTTGTTTCCTGATTGCCAGTTCTTCCCACCAAATTTTTGTTTCTTCTACATGCTGCTCACGATTTAGTTCGTTTCTTTCCGTCAAGAAGGCTAAAGTCTCAGTTTCACCCCTCTTTTTCTGTCGAGCAGGGTTGATTTCATCACCGTCATCATTTTTCCTTTTTTTGGTCTCTGAAAATGTCTCCATGGCGCGAAGCCTCATTTCTGCACCCTTCTCCTTTTCTTTTTCGTCCAAATTTTTTTTCGCTTCATTTTTTCCCGCAAGTTCTTCTTTACAATTTTCAATATTGTCCAGGATCTCGTCAAGTAGCACATCGATCTCTTTTTCTTCCACCGAAATCCCAGAAGCTCGCTCCTCTTCTGCTTTTTTAGATTTTCGTTTCGTCAGGAGCAGATTAAAATGATCTCTGACAGCTTTCGTGAAAACGCAAAAATCTCCCAGATTTTCGTTCAGGTTTTCGGTTATTTTCAGCTACCCAGCAGCACTTTCTTTTGAACCTTTGTTATGCTGGTAGGGTCGAATTAACAAAACTTCTCGACATAAAAAAATGTCTCTTTCATCATTCCAATTTTGTCGTTTGCTAGCCATTATTTTGATTTTATACTTCAATCACAAAAAACTTCTGTCACTGAAAACGCTCAAATTACGGAAAACATTTCAACTTATAACTTACATTGCGCATTTTTTATTGTTTTAGAGGTGGTGGTAGAATTTCTGTATTCTACAGCCAATTTTAAACACGACGCTGTAGAAATGGTTTTACCCTGAGCTCATTAAATATTTATGAAGAAAATCTATTGTTTTCTTACCACCACTTCTATATAACGTCTATTTGCGTAAACACCTTATTGGTAATTTTGAGGCGTGTGCTTGGATAGTTCCTCAAACGAGCTTTCCGCCATTCACCTTTAGAAAAGATATGGTGGTTCAACGTGATATGATTGGGTTGACTCTTGCGCGACGGACCCTTCTGTTGATGTTGCACATTAGGACGTGAAGGCTGAATCTTGGGTTGAGACATAGCACAGATTTGACCAAATGGATCGGAGTCCCCAGCAGTGGAGATGGTGTTGTTCTCAGCTTGATCGGACTTCTTCTCGTTACAACGTCTCCAGCAGGTGGCGCATCTTTCATGTGGCTTTTTGTTCTAACCCCCGGATTTTGGCGTGTAAAGGTGGAAAACTGATCTGCAATCGGGGCATGGGGCGGTCTTTGCTTTGTCGACTGCAGAAAGAGAGGATGATCTGGTTGCAGGCTTCCCACGGGAACGACGATACTCAGATACACTCGAAACACCGATTGAAAGACTTGGGTTTTGAGCTATCTCACAAGTCTCAACAAAAGCAGTAATTTCATTAATCGGTTTGTCGTGAATGTTCTGAGAGCTGAGTGCCTCTCTACGAATGTCTATATCAGCAACCGCATTCAGTAGAACATCCGTTATGCGTTCGTCAGTATAGTATGTTTCCCCATTTAAAACAGTAGCACAGCCTGTACATTGGGTTATAAATGTAGTTTTGAACTCACAGGTTTCTGCCTTGCCTTGGACGCGGGCAGCAAATGTCCTGAATTGTTCGTCAGCTCCCTGAATCATGGAGCTAAGTTCTGCACGAATAACGCCTAGCGCAACAGGTACAACTGCAAGGGACTTCAGGATGCATGTGGCCTCTTCACGTGTTGAGGTGGTGAAGGTTGGATATGCACGTAATGTAATGTTGCCAAGCTCCTCTGTAGTGCATTCTAAGAGCTGGGCTGCGACAGATGTGTCAGTGATGCCTGAGCTGATCCGATAGGTATCCCACCTGCGACTGAAGGCGTTCCATTCCTCAAAAGTAGCATTCATTTTGATCTTGGGGCGTTCCAATCTCGGGACTCTGACAGTGGGCACCATCTGTCCTTGGGGAGCGTTCTGGTGGATGTTTCCGTGTATATTAAGGATGGCGATGGCACCAGCCATGTCGATATCAGGGGTTGCATATTCGCACGTTTCGATCGGGCACTCCAAAATTGTCATGATTTCAGTCCAAAACGAAATCTCACTCCAATGATTAGATCAACTGTTTAGTAAAAGATTATGTTCATGAAGGGAACCTCCTTGCATGTATATTTAGTTACTAATATATGTTTTACAATGAACATAATCTAAATGAGAAAGGAAAGAATATAATATACTATAACAAATGGGACGACATCCCTTCACAAACCACCCACCAAACATCATCAGACGTATTCCTGCAATGATTGCGGACAGAATAAGCAGCATTTCTTCCAACAAAAACGTTTTTGACCTCGCAGCACATATGAACTGGACCATAAAGATCCTGGTTATGTAGAGAAATTGTACATTGATGATAATATTGGTAAATACGATTTCTCTTTTTTGTCTTTTCTTGGCCAATTTTGGTTGGGTTTTTTTGAAATGCAAATTATGAAGTCATTTTTTCCTACTAATTTGGACATTTCCAAAACCATTATAGGCTATGGTCTTTTTGCTAAAAGGTTCACTTCAAAGGGTAAAATCGTTTCGGCATATGCAGGAGAACGGATTTCTGTTGCAGAAGGTGAAAAGCGGTTACGAAGAGATGGTGGCATTGAATCGCAAAAAGGCTCTATGAGAAGTTACCTTTACTTTGTAGAGCACAAAAATGAAAAATTTTGGTAATAATCTTGTAAACTTATCGATTATTTAAAATTAATTTGAAGTTTTAATCTTTATGCAACATATGTGTTATTTTATCAGAATTCAATGCTAAATAACATTAGTTTCCTCAGCATATTTAAGATCTCATTCTTTAAAAGAAGAGTTTGAGCTGAAAGTCTTAATTTGTTGTTATATGTTTTGCTAAATGTATACATGTTGGTATAAAACAAACCCTTGATTATGATTTTAGCATTGACGCATCGAATGTGGATAGATCAGCAAAATATATGAATGACTCAAAAAACTTTAACTGCATTGTTAAAGCTGTTTCTTGTATCGAAAAAGCAATTGTTTGCATTTTTGCAGCACAAGATATTCCAGAAAGGAAAGAATTGCGTTACAATTATAATGATGTTAAACTTCCATGGAGAAAGCAAGTATGTTCAATAATGCTTTTATTGACGGCTTGATGAAGATCGCATTTCTTAGAGAAGCTTGTGGCCCTTATTAAATGAATTTCATTTCCTGTAGGCAATGTTTAAGAAATACAAAGATCCCTTCATGAAAAGTGACTTGCAATACAGGTATATCAACTTTTCTTTATTTCCCAATTCTTGAACAATTTTTTCAAACCATTTGGTAACCAATTTTACTTAAAATAAAGTGTACTTTTCCGATTTTATGTGATTCTCTTTTTTTGTTCCTTTTTGTAAATCAAGCAAATTGAAAAATTTTACTTGGATTGAATTAAGCACTTTCTTTGGACATCCATGAAAATTACCTTAATGATGTTGATTTAGGAGTGAATTAGGTTTGACTAGTTAGCGAATTTTGATGAAATCCACCAAATCACATTTTGCTAATTTACATAGTTTTCTATTTGCCAAATTAAAAGCCCTAGAAAGTGAAATTTTGTAAATATTATATCTTAATGTAAAGCAGTAAACAAATTTCACCCGTTTGTGTTTTTCGCCAAATGAAATCCTTTCAAAATATTCTAGTTTGGTCATTCGCCACACAATGGCGAAAAATGAATTTTGGTACCGAATTAATGCGCCAAGGGGAATACGTGAAACAATTATAACCATTTTTTTTATTTCTTTTTTTTCGAAATCAATTGTTAACAATTATGATCCATCCATCCATAAAAGATGGGAAGAATAAGGAGATGTGGGAAAAGGGGAAAAAACTGAAACACTTTTGAATATTTTCATTTGACAATTAAATCTTACTACAGGTTATTATTGTTGTTGTTCTGAGTATGAAAAAAAGAAATGTGTGAATTTGTTCATCCAAGAAAACTTTCGTTGAAATTCTTTATGCCAAGAAAGTCATCAGTCAAATTATTCCTTTTTAAGTTTGTTAATTTAACCTTTTCCTCTATAGGAAAGAAAATTATGCAAGCATACAATGTAACATGAAACAGGTACAAGTCTATACAAAGGCTATTTTCGTTTATCATTGATTTTAATCCAGTTGTTCAAAAAGGAATTTAATTCAAAAATGTTATCTATATATTAATAGCCGATTCTCTGTCTGTCTGTCTGTTTGTTTGTTTGTTTGTTTGTTTGTAAGTCACGCAAAATGGTAGATTGAGTTGTGAGCGAAATTATTTCTTTTTTTGTGTGCGACGTGAGTTTGAAGCAAATACATTGCAACCCCGATCGAACGTGACTTTTTTTGGCTGATGAACTAATAGGAATAACGTTTTGTTTTTATTATTATTGTTAGTTTTATATTCCACGTTGACTTGGCTTTGAAAACAATACATCAACTAAATACAAAGAAACTAACTGATAACACATTTTGGACAAAAAGCAGCCGTGGGAGAACGTGGTAGCATCTCGGTTTGCCAGTGTATCCTAACGTATCCTTGCCTGACTGTCTGAGACGGGTGAACTTTTTTTTCGAGTAATGAAAATGTTTAAAAACCCATAGGTAAAAAAAAAATATCATAAAACAAAATATTTTTTTTGCTTTTATCATAATAGTTGTCTTTAATCGATTTCTTTTAATCTATTTTATTTTATATCAGATCGAACGTTTTTTTTATTCACTTGATTCATTTAGCACGTTTCATTTATACGTTTATTGATACAGTGACACAGAGCAGGTGCACATGGGCGGCGAGCGACGCCGCCTTGGCGGCTAGTCTATATATTAATAGCCGATTCTCCGTCTGTTTGTTTGTGCGTTTGTTTGTTTGTTTGTAAGTCACGCAAAATGGTAGATTGAGTTGTGAGCGAAATTATTTCTTTTTTTGTGTGCGACGTGAGTTCGAAGCAAATACATTGCAACCCCAATCGAACGTGACTTTTTTTGGCTGATGAACTAATAGGAATAACGTTTTGTTTTTATCGTTATTGTTAGTTTTATATTCCACGTTGACTTGGCTTTGAAAACAGTACATCAACTAAATACAAAGAAACTAACTGATTAAACATTTTGGACAAAAAGCAGCAGTGGCAGCAAGTGCGGTTTGCCAGTGTATCCTAACGCTTGCCTGACTGTCTGAGACGGGTGAATTTTTTTTCGAGCAATCAAAATGTTTAAAAACCGATAGTTAAAAAAAGAGTATCATGAAACAAAAAATTTTTTTGCTTTTGTCTTAATAGTTGTCTAAATTTCTTTTAATCGATTTCTTTTAATCTATTTTAATCTGATCGAACGTTTTTTATTCACTTCATTCATTTAGCACGTGCATTTTTTTCTCCTCCCGTGTGATCTTTTTAAGAGAAACCATTTTTTCACCTACTTCTGACAGCACCCATGTTAGAGCGCGTAAAACAAAAGCTAATAATAAGTTGAAAAGTTTTTTCTCTCTGCGTTTTGAGTGTATTGTTAAACTGATATTTGATTGGTTTAAAATCGTAAAGATAAACCACGTGAAGTTCACGTTCGGAATGCATTGTGTAAAGCAAGAAAGTCTGCTTACATTTTAAATGCGACAATAAACGGCTGAGTTGAGAACATGAAAGATTTGAAACACCAGGAACGTATTTCTCTTCACTTGCAAACAAGCTTTATTTAGCGATAAAACCAGCAGCAAAGGAAGTCTTATCGCTGGTTTTAAGTGCAATAATTTGGAGCAGGTGGTGATACAATGCAGGCTGAACATTGGCGGCGAGCGACGCCGCCTTGGCGGCTTTTATATATTAATAGCCGATTCTCTGTTTGTTTGTTTGTTTGTAAGTCACGCAAAATGGTAGGTGAGCTGCGAGAGAAATCATTTCTTATTTTTTACGCGACGTCAGTGTGAAGCCATTCCATTGAGACCCAAATAGAACGCGACGTTTAGGGAAAATTATCTCGGTAACAAATAGGGATAACTGACGTTTTTTGGGGTCCGCAATACAGGTGATGGGGTGATGAAAAATTTGGGTCTAAATATTTTGAGGGGACCGGTCTGTGACGTCATCAAAACTTTTGATCGACGATATCTCTGTAACGGTTGGTCGTAGCGAAACGATCCCATATATTTTTTTTATCAGTTTTTCGAGCTCTACAACATGGACACACTTATGATTGCAAATTCCTTAATTTTATTTTTCGTGAAATCAACGCAGGCTGAACATGGGCGGCGAGCGACGCCGCCTTTGCGGCTATCTATAAATTAATAGCCGATTCTCTGTCTGTTTGTTTGTTTGTAAGTCACGCAAAATGGTAGATTGAGTTGTGAGCGAAATTATTTCTTTTTTTTGTGTTTGACGTGAGTTCGAAGCATATACATTGCAACCCCAATCGAGCGTGACTTTTTTTGGCTGATGAACTAATAGGAATAACGTTTGTTTTTATTATTATTGTTAGTTTTATATTCCACGTTGACTTGGCTTTGAAAACAATACATCAACTAAATACAAAGAAACTAACTGATTAAACATTTTGGACAAAAAGCAGCAGTGGCAGAATGTGGCAGCATGTTTGGTTTGCCAGTGTATCCTAACGTATCCTTGACTGTCTGAGACGGGTAAACTTTTTTTTCAAGCAATCAAAATTTTTAAAAACCGATTGGTAAAAAAAGAGTATCATGAAAGGAAATATTTTTTGCTTTTCTTTTAATAATTAAATTTCTTATTTTAATTGTTATGCGCTTCAGATCGATCAGATCAAAAGCTAATAAAAAGTTGAAGTTTTCTCTACGTTTTGAGTGTATTGTTACACTGATAAAAGATTGGTTTTACCAGATATTGTGACTTCGAATCTGCTTCTGGTTGAGCACAAGTTGTATGAGCCGTTTATAAGGAAATTTGACGTCTATTGATACAGTGATACAGAGCAGGTGGACATGGGCAGGGAGCGACGCCACCTTGGCGGCTAGTCTATATATTAATAGCCGATTCTCTGTTTGTTTGTTTGTTTGTTTGTTCGTTTGTTTGTAAGTCACGCAAAATGGTAGATTGAGTTGTGAGCGAAATTATTTCTTTTTTTGTGTGCGACGTGAGTTCGAAACAAATACATTGCAACCCCAATCGAACGTGACTTTTTTAGCTGGTGAACCAATAGGGATAACGTTTTGTTTTTATTATTATTGTTAGTTTTATATTCCACGTTGACTTGGCTTTGAAAACAGTACATCAACTAAATACAAAGAAACTAACTGATTAAACATTTGGACAAAAAGCAGCAGTGGCAGAACGTGGCAGCATGTTCGGTTTGCCAGTGTATCCTAACGTATTCTTGCCTGACTGTCTGAGACGGGTAAACTTTTTTTCGAGCAATCAAAATGTTTAAAAACCGATAGGTAAAAAAAAATTTTTTTTCATGAAACAAAATATTTTTTTGTTTTTGTCTTAATAGTTGTCTTAATTCCTTTTAATCGATTTCTTTTAATCTATTTTGATCTGATCGAATGTTTTTTATTCACTTCATTCATTTAGCACGTGCATTTTTTTCTCCTCCCGTGTGATCTTTTTAAGAGAGACCATTTTTTCACCTACTTCTGATAGCACCCATGTTAGAGCGCATAAAAGAAAAGCTAATAATAAGTTGAAAAGTTTGTTCTCTCTGCATTTTGAGTGCATTGTTAAACTGATATTTGATTGGTTTAATATCGTAAATAAAAACCATGTGAAGTTCACGTTCGGAATGCATTGTGTAAAGCAAGAAAGTATTCTGGCATTTTAAATGTGACCGCGACAATGAACGGCTGAGTTAAGAACATTAAAGATTTGAAACACCAGGAACGTATTTCTCTTCACGTGCAAACGAGCTTTATTTAGCGATGAAGCCAGCAGCAAAGGAAGTCTTATCGCTGGTTTTAAGTGCAATAATTTGGAGATGGTGGTGATACAAGGCAGGCTGGACATGGGTGGCGAGCGACGCCGCCTTTGCAGCTAGTCTATATATTAATAGCCGATACTCTGTCTGTTTGTTTGTTTGTTTGTTTGTAAGTCACGCAAAATGGTAGATTGAGTTGTGAGCGAAATTATTTCTTTTTTTGTGTGCGACGTGATTTCGAAGCAAATACATTGCAACCCCAATCGAACATAACTTTTTTCGGCTGATGAACTAGTAGGAGTAACGTTTTGTTAGTTTTGTTAGTTTTATATTCCAAGGACTACGTTGACTATGTTGGCTTTGAAAACAATACATCAAGTAAATACAAAGAAACAAGCTGATTAAACAGTTTGGACAAAAAGCAGCAGTGGCATAACGCGAGAGCATGTTTGCCAGTCTATCCTAACGTATCCTTACGTGACTGTCTGAGACGGGTAAACTTTCTTTTCGAGCATGGTTTTAAGTCCAATAATTTGGAGCAGGTGTTGATACAACGCAGACTGAACATGGGTGGCGAGCGACGCCGCCTTGGCGGCTAGTTTATTTTATTTATTTTTTATTTGGTATTGTTTTACGTGGCTTGCCTCACTCAGTTGCTACTGGATCTGCTTTCCAGGAGGAGCCACTTATTAACCCTTTTAAAACGTAGAAGAAATATTCAGAAAAAGAGAAAGCATTCTTTCTGGGTTCGCCGAATTTTCAAAAGTCGTTCTTTAGTAGGAGTATACCACACTTTAGTAGCTGAACTCAGATTACATGATCGGGAGTTTTTTTTATCGATATCTGCGAATGTCACCCAACAGGTTTGAACACTTGCTATCACTGGTCGCACCTCAAATCAAGAAAAAATTTTTCCCGAGCAGGGAGCCCATTTCCAGCAGAAAGACTTCTAGTTACACTGCGATACCTAGCAACAGGTGAATCACAACAGACCCAATCGTTCTATTTCAGAATGGGGCGAGCAACAGTGTGCAAAATCATTTCTGAAACAACACAGGCTTTATGGAATGCACTGCAACCCATTTACATGAAAGCACCTAATGCTTGTAAAGAATGGGAAAACTTAGCTGACGGATTTGAAACAAAATGGGATTTCCCAAATTGCATCGGTGCTATTGATGGGAAACATGTGTGCATTGAAGCACCTGCCAATTCTGGTTCTGCATATTACAATTATAAGAACTTTCATAGCATGGTCCTCTAAGCAGTTTGTGATGCACGATATTGCTTTACTATGGTGGATGTGAGAGGATATGGTCAAGATAACGATGCATCAATTTTTAATGAGAGTGAAATGGCAAGAGCCTTCGATGAGCAAATCTTCACACTTCCAGAGTGCAGACGTCTTAGTGGTGTAGAGTTGCCTCCAGTTCTTATTGGAGACGATATATTTGCTCTTATGCCCTGGTTGATGAAACCGTATCCTGGGAAAAACCTTTCATTGGAGGAAAGAATTTATAACTACAGATTATCTCGAGCCAGAAGGACAATTGAAAACTCCTTTGGTATACTTGCAGCAAAGTGGCGTATTTTTAGACATGCAATCAAAGCAAAACCTGAAAAAGTGGAGAGAATTATTAAGGCAGCACTCTGTTTACATAATTATCTTCGTTTGACTGATGGATCTAATTATCTACCAACAGGATTTGTAGACTGTGAATCTGATTCTGGAGAAATAATACCAGGTGATTGGCGTACTGATGAACGTGGAGATGCATTACAAAGCTTACCACGTTCTCGAAGTAACTGCTATACGACAGACGCAAATATTGTTCGACAAAAATTAACATCATATTTCAATAGTACAGAAGGTGCTTTACCATGACAGGTGGATTATGTCACATCATGTGGTCATAATCCTGTTGGGAGAAGAATATACACGTCACAATAAAACACAATGGTGCCAATATAAACTTGTTATCCATACAAATGTGAACAATAAAGCTGGCTTCGTAGTATTAAATAGAAAGTATTCACACTTTTTAAATTGCTGAAGTTGAATAAGTTTATGGCGGCTTTATGCTGAAAGCTTCAAAACAGATATAAAAACATGTAAATGTAAAACTAGCTACAGTAGCTAACTAAATTTTTGAAACATAAATAACACTGATAATAATAGCAACTTTCATTTGTAAACGAAGTCAACAGTTTGCATTTGACTGTATCATGTTTGGGAACTCTAATCCAATTAAAAATTGCTGAATATGAATTTTTGCATATGCATACGTTTGTGGATTCAATCTCCTCAAATTTGGTACAACAGATTTACAGAATAGCACGACATCATCATCATCATCTTTTTCATTGTTACCTTTGTCCAATACATCTGAAATTTTTCTCATTGTCGAAGTAACAGAATTTTCTAATTCATACAATTCTTCCTCACTACGTCACCTTTTCGCAGCTTGACTTTTTCGAGACTTTTTCTGTTGTTGTCGCTCTTGTTCAGAATTACTCGAAATATCAGCATCAATTACACCATTCCCCGTTTCAGAAGCTACCCCATTATCACATATATTTAAAACACTATCTACTAAATCTGTTTCAACAGTATTATCCCTATTCAGATGCACCTGTTGATGTTGAGGAATATTATTTGCTGTTGAGAAATCCAAATCATGCAATGATGACGCAGCCTGTTGATCTTCAATAAACGTACTTTGCAAGTTGGTGGACGTTTCTCTATGTTCTATGTAAACATTAAGCCACTCTAAATAGGCATATTCGTTTGAAACAATACTTCTCGCTGAACCTGAGGGTGTCAGCTTTCTCTTTTTTATGTACCCGCCGTAGGCACTTTGGATGTTTTTATATTTTGTTTCGCACTCTTGCGGTGTCATTCCAAATATTTTACCAACACTATTCCACGCGTTTTTCTTCATTTGAACAATCTTAAAATCAACACTAAATTTATCATATAACACTGGATACTTTTGTACCTCGGCCATGAATGCTTCTTTGGTAAATTCTTGTGTTGTTTCTTCCTCCATTTTCCTTCTTAAGTTGACTTTTGGAGCAAAACGCAGAACATTAGCTAGCAAAACAGTCGCACGACCGAAAAAACATGTTTCCAACAACACATTTGTCGCGCAACTGTAGCACGGCTGTCATGGAGATAGAATTTTTTCTATCTCTACGACATTGTCGTGCAACATCAAAAAATGTTGCTTGATCTTCCACATGTTGCACGACAAGTGTTTCCATTACGTTGTGGGACTGTAGTACGACTGTAGTGCGACGATCGCACGATAAAATTTCTTTATTGGAAACCAAGCTTTAGGTTGGAGGTTCCTAAGTATTTGACACTCTCATGAGTGACACAAACCCAATCAAGGGCCTGTGATCTTCTGGATGACCTCCTGCAAACCCGATGTATCATCTACCCAATTTCCCTCACTTGGCATGGGTCGACCCAAGGCTATGGTACATTCACTCGCGCATGGTGAATCTCCGCCGAGGGGAATTGAACCCTGATCTCTCGCATGAAATACGAGAGTAATAATCACTACTACGGCGCCATACAAAATGGTCGCCATACCAAAATGATACGCCAAACAAAATGATCAAATTATGTATAATTTCACAGAACCATTCAGTTTTCGCTGTAGAAAGGGGCTTATGCAGATTATGATAAGAATTCAGATAATGGACTTTCTGACTTTCTTCTTCCTTACCATTAGTTCAATACTGTCAATAGCCAAGAATTGCCAAGTAGCACAAGTAGTCATGAAAAAGAACAAAGAAATGATGTAAGTTTCATTTGATACCAAAGAACTTATATATTTAACCATGTGCTTCATTTCTTTAATGGTTATATACACTTTTTCTTTTCTGACCTAATAAAGAAAATATTTCAGTTGAAGAACAGCTAAAATTCATATCACATTCACTGCAACCATATTGAAGCAAACAAAAACAAAAGACATAAAGTTGGCTGGAAGACAGGCAGATAGATAAAGTACCAAGCATCTTAAATTGTACAGGAAAATCTAATAAAAGGCAGACATGGTTGAGGTGAAATGAGACAGCATCAGACGTTCCCCCATTTCCACAGCCATTGAGAACCATTTTTAATTGATTTGTAAATAAGTAAATTACAGCGCGCGTTACCAAAACAAATTTCGTTCGTTCCGCGTTCCTTTCCATCCAGCATCCAGCATCCAGTTTGCATCCAGCGAAGATACATACTAAATGATAGAATCATTTAGACTCATATATCTTTTCAAAACTCAATTAATTAATCTTTCAAAACTAAATTAAAATGAAAACCATTCGTTACTGTGTAAAGGAACATTATGCATTTCTTCACTGCACTTTCTTCTGTATAGCCATCACTAAAACGTAAACAAACATTTAAATACATACATAACTTACCTGTTCTTTTATTAATCTAAAATAGAATAGTAGCAGTGAAAGTTAAGCAATTTATAATAATATCTTCGTACGTACAGACCTGTTGTTCATTCGTCAAACGATTAATGAAAATTGATTTTTTCTGCATTTCTTCACTGCACGTTCTTCTATATAGCCATATCTGATAACTAAAACAAAGTAAATAAAACGTTGAAACATGTGCTGGATGTATACTTGTTATTTGTTATTCATTTTCGTTTTCCACATAAAAACCATTTCAGTATGGTTTTACATAATACATACATAAATGTCAATACATTTACTTACGCTCTTTTATTAATCTAAAATAGAAAAACAAAAAAAGAAAAGCAAAAAGTTAAGCAATAAACGTTTTATAATAATACCTTCGTACAGACCTGTTCGTTCGTCAAACGAGTAATGAAAATAGATTTCTATCAACGAACATTGTCACTATAGTTTGTTCGATTTCGGCAACCAATGAAAACGGCGAAAAGACAATCACGTGTCAAAACAAATGATCGGACTGCCGCTATATGACCACGATTATGAAGATTTTGACCATTAAAAAAACAAAACACTATCTAAATTAAAGTGGGATGCACGCGAATTAGTATAATAAGATTTAGGACGTGGGTCTATCTGGCTTTGTTTATTCTTTCCATTAGCTCAATATTACCAATGTTGGAGATTTATCAAGAAACACAGGCTGTTGTGACAAAGAGGAAGTAAGTGAGGTAAGTTTTTTGTCATGTAGAAAACATTAATATTACATCAACAGTGGCGGATCTAGAGGTATGTCGAAATTTGTGTAGGAGAGTGTTAGCAATCTTACCATAAAAGAAAAGCGTTCAAATAATCCCATTGGTAATATAAATTGAATTCACAAATAATGTTAATGCTCTCCTACACAAATTTCGACATACCTCTAGATCCGCCACTGATCAAAGCTTGAGTCCTTTGAAAAGGTGGATGTGAATGGGGCATTTGGAAAACTCTTTTATGATCAGAAATCACGATATGGCTTTTTAATTTCCTCGAGTCCGAAAACCAACTTCAGTTATTTATTATTTCAGATAATTTTATGGAAAATAAGTTCATGTAAGTTCAAATTTAACACAGTAACAGTATTTGACGTGAAATAGATTTTGTGAATAGTGACTTTGAAGTGTGAAATTACGTTCTGGTGAATTATCTACCTTTCTATTTTGTGTAATAAAATCTTATTAGGATGTTCCTAACTCGGTTAGTGAAAATGACAATGAAGATAGTGGCTTTGACCTCTCACAATCAATAATTTATGTAAGTCTTCACGTTGAAAATGTCTTTTCTGGAATTTTCATTTGTTCTGTTGACCCAAGGCTTTTGTAAACTAATCATAGATTGATGCATTCGATGAGCCTGAATCTCAGGAAGAATGTTCAACAGAAGATGATGATTATAATCCTTCCTCTGGAAGTAGCAGTGAAGATGTAATGAGTCAAACTTCAACATTAAGCCTGGAAATCCCTAAAAGCGCAAAATCAAAGAAACGTCTGAAATGCCCAACCTTGATTTTGATGAGTATTTAAATGAAGATAATAATGATTTAAAGAATGCAATTAATTCAATTGTTGAGAAATTGGATGTGCCAAATGATTTTAATGGTATGTCTTGTATCTTGAGTGTTTGGACAATGTTTTCGGTTATTCTTGTTCAGATACTTTAATAGGAGAACCTTTTGCGAGAGAATTTTTCGCGAATTTTAGATATATTCGCAAAAATAAATTAAAAAAAGTTTTTGTTGTAGCCATGCGCCAAAATAAATCCCGTAAAAAATTTTTTAAAGAGATATAAAAAATTTTGGAATGATTTATGGTTTTAGATCATACTAGGTGACAATGTACACTTCTACACCCATGGAAAAGCCTGATGTAAAACATCTTGAAAACTGAAAAGTTTTGCCTACTCAAATCACACACATTGATTCGCTTAATGTGAGAATATGAATGTTTTTGAACGAATCCATGATCTCTACAATATAATCTTTGTTACTTAACAAGTTTCTAACATTTTGATGTAAAATATGCATGCCTATTCAACTTAATAATGATTCAAGTTCAGGTATAGATCTCTGTGGGCCAGGACAAGATTCAATATCCCCAGCTAGTAACAATAATAAATGCATGGCAAGCTTCAGTTTCATACATAAAACTTTCGATGATTGCATTTGGTACATCGATTCTAATATTATAAGTATCTCCAGTATCTTTAGTAATTCCATGGTAGTAATCAAAGCAAAGAGAATCACTACTGACCAAAGGCTTCTTGACAAGAAAAATCATACAAATTATCAAGAGCGATCTAAGCGTGACCGTCCTCGTTGCGGCCATCTCGATGTATTAGATGGTCTATGGTGTAATAATATGTAGGCAGTTGGTCTATTAGTTCGTCAATCCAATGTTTTCTTGTGATTTTACCGTGGAATCTTGTTGGTTGAATTTTTTTATATTGAACGTCAAAACTAGACAGGAGTGTATTAACAAAGCTATTTTACTTATCAGAATAGTTTTCAAAAGGTATTGAATTTAATTGAAAATATCCAATTATGCAAAATACCTTTAATATGGGCACGGTAAAATACGATATTTATTACGTTTAAGTTATATGATCAGGTTTAGTATTTTGACCTCTGATGAACTTGAATAAAAAGACGTACGTACGCGGACGTTAGGATGAAATAAGTATGTTCAATGGACAACCTGTGCCCACTGGATAAATGAAAAGGACTTAGTTGATGACGAATAGGGCTGATATAACTTTGATCTATTTATAAGAAAGTTGTTTTATCGTACTTTGTTTTATTTTGGAGGGTTAGCAAGATTAATGGAAAGTTCAAATAATGTCTTGTGAAAGGATTTCAACACTAAACTTGATATAAAGTTCAAAAACTTATTCTCAGGGACTTATTTTCGGGCGGTTTTGTGAAAATTTGAGGTGATTCTCGAAACTTTATCCCATTCTTGAAAATAGATCCCACAAAATTCGCGAGTTTTTGATATTGCGAAAAGTTCAGCCGTGAAAGTTTCTCCCTTATCTTTTAAGTACAAATTCGAGGAACTTTGTGAAGTTACATGATGGAAGATGCTTTTGCTATTATTGTGTTGATGCCATAATACTGTTCATTAGCACATCCAATTTTTTGTTCATGTTATATGGAAAGACATAACCAAGAACAACCAGATTTTTCCTTTAAGTGTTTTTTTCATTTCATAACGATAATAAGTTAGAATGATTATATAGGTTCAAAAAGGTTGTTTCATTTTATTTTCAGGCAATAAAGACAATGATGAAGCTAACAGAGAATGCAAGTACCTTCTACCTGATTCTTCATTGCAGCTAGATGGAGGAAAAAATGAAACAGGTATCTTGGAAGGTACTAGAATTTCCCTAACAAGTCTACATCACTATTAAAACACTATCAAGACACTATCAAGGGTTAATATTGGGTCACTGAAAGGCTGAAAAATAAAGGTGTTTCACCAAACTGCTTTTGTGGTGTATTTTTCAGCATTGGTGTAATGTAATTCATATGTATCTTTAGACGATGATCTAGATGAGACAGATAGTGATGCTGATCAAGACGAGAAAAGCAATGAAGGTGCTAAAATAAAAAGGAAATGTAAGTATTTGTGTTATCTATGTAATCTGTTAATAAAATTTACTGGGGGTTACTTCGCAGTGTGAGGGTACTTATTATTTTGGGCACTTCAGTTTTGCAGCTGCAAAAAATAATAATAAAAATAAGCATAAATGTGGAACACATGAAAATTAGTAGCTTCCATAGGAGATGTTTAGAAGCAAGCTAATGTAACTTCCACTAGAACAGCTTTTGTTGTTTTTAGCTGGAATTTATACTGATGTAAAGTACAAAGATGGGAGGAAAAACATTGTTGCCTATTTTGCAAAAAATGGCTTTATAAAATGTCCCGCCATATCGAGAAAAATCATCGATTAGGACAAGCAGTACAAGAAGCTTCGAAGTTACCCAAAAAAGAATGTCAGAAGTGCTTAGAAATTATTCGTCGAAAGGGTGACTTCGAAGCGAATATGTCTCATGCTAGAGAGAAAAATCAATATCTCACTGTTGTGAGGGAAAGTAAACAGTTAGATGTTAAAAATTACACACCATGTATCAATTGTCATGGTCTTTACAACAACAAAACTCTGGCAAAACATCTGCAATGTTGTAAACTCAAAGATACCTCATCAAAGGCAAAAGATGATCGATTTAAAACATTAAAAGTTGAACTTTTTTCACGAATGGTCGTAGATGAGGTCTCCAATCTCATTAAAAATGATGATGGACTGATGCTATATGCGTACACCTTATATGAAAAAGGTGGGTCAAAAAGTTTTAATGAAATATCCAGTAAACTCAGAAGTATTGCTAGACTTATTATTGAGTATCGCAACCTCACAACCCTGAAAGATGCTACTGCTTTCAGTTTAATTGACCAAAGCAATTGGGACAATATTATAACTGCGGTAAAGCAAGGAGATGAAAAGGTCGCTATTCCTACTTTGCTCCTTGCTGTTGGAAGATCGTTAGAAGATATTGCTTGTACGAAACGAGCCTGGGGTATTCGGTTGAAAGATCAGGATATAATCGAGGATGCAAGATCGCTTTTAGATTTACATGAAATGTATTGGCATATATATACCAAACATGCGATATCTACCATTAATGCCAAAAAGGACAAAACTCCTGAATTACTACCACTCACGGCAGACATTCAACTGTTAAGATCATTCTTGCTAAAAGAACTTCAAGTTACTTGTGAGAGTAACCATTCTTTTGGGATGATCCAGCAAGAATGGAGTTACTTACAAAAATTGGTTGTGGTCAGGATAATAACTTTCAATGCTAGACGTGGTGGGGAAGCTACAAAAATCCTCCTCACAGACTGGGAAAGATGTCATAAGTGGAAACGCCAGGATGACATCCAGTCAATTGAAGATCCTCTTGAGAAGGTGATTATTTCCTTGTGCATTTTACACTTATCACTTATGAACAACAGATTATCAAATGTTATTATTGTTAAGTTGTTGCATTGCAGAACTGTTTGAGAACATCTTATTCAATTTACTCCTTCCATTTCTGTGGCTCTTTCTATCCTTTTCCCCTTCCTCCCTCAATTCGTTAAATTGTCACAAATCCCACAGCCCCTTTGTTAAGACAATATCCAACTCCCACCTTGATTATTTGGCCCACTAAATGTAGCACATCTTTGAAGTCATTTTGCCATAATGTTTTTTTTTTCCTTTTTGTGTTCAGAAGCTCGCTGAAAGATTGAAAGTAGTTTATGTTAAAGGCAAAAAGAAAAGATGCGTCCCCATTCTCATTACGCAGGAAATGCAAAATGCAATAAGTGTTCTTCTCAAGTACAGAAGCGAAATGGGTGTAGACAAGGCCAAAACATTTTTATTTCCAAGGCCATCTGGAGGATCATTAAATCCATTGCGGGGATGCAATGCCGTAAATGAGATCAGTGGCAAAGCTAATTTGAAAAAGCCCGAATTGGTGACTAGTACAAAAATTTGGAAGCACATGGCTACCATTCTACAATTACTTGATATGAATGATGCTGAGTTGAATTAGGTAACTGACCATTTTGGCCATACCCAAGATGTGCACAAACAAGGGTATCGTCAAGAAGAGTCCACTGTTGAGCTAACGAAAGCGGCAAGAGTCTTGATGACAAAAGATCATGGCGAGCAGTTTAAAAATAAAAAGGTGGGAGATTTATGTGCGTTTTATTGGATTTCTTCTAATATGTCATTGTATTATAATTAAGGTTTCTTTACAGGAGATACATGCCATGTATCATGATCAGAAATTGCATTGCAAATTGTTTTTCATTTCTTAAATCTTTTTTTTTTTTTGTAGTCAAACAAATTAGCCTTCCGTTATTAGTATTTTCTATTTTACACAAGCCTATTTAAAGGCCCTGATACACTTATGAATTTTTCTTTCGAAAGATTTGCAAGTTTTCTTTCAGACATTGCTAAAGAAAAATTTCGTAATGTATCTTGTGTTTTTAAAGAAATTAAATGTTTTAAAGTTTTCTTGAAAACTCTGAAAATCTTTAAAAAAATAACGAAACGGTTCATTATTTTTTGCAAGAAATTTTTTTCTTTTCGCAAGACATCAAAGAAAACCGACAGAATTTGTGGCACGATTTTTGCGAAATGAATGAACTTTGAAGAAACAGGAACTCTGTAGGGAGAAACAGAATACACGAAAAAGAAGAAAGTTAATTTTGAGAATACACGAAAAGAAGAAAGTTAGTTTTGTGAGAAACATGGACGAGTTAAGACGTTTCAGGTACAGTAAATATATTTGTTTTTGTTTTTTTTAAAGTAGCTAGTAGCATCTTTTTTTTAAACACTCTGTGCACCAAAGCATTTTGTATTTTTGGTCTTTTACATATAGCGTTGAGATGCTTTCTGAGGAAGACCAGCTAAGACACGAAATTGCTAGAGATGAGCAAGAAGAAGGAAAAGAAGTTGCAGAATCGTCAAAAAAGAAAAGAGAAGCAAAAAAAAATCTTGGTCATGATGTCATGACCATATTATCAAACTCATACCTTTATGGGAGGCAGAACCGTGCCTGTTTAAAACAACTTGCGCTGAGTATAAAGACAAAGAACAAAAGACAAAACGCACTTACTAGAATTAAAGCAAGAATGGAAGAATATGGAATTAGAGGGTTGACAACAGAAGATATTAACAACAAGCTGCATGGCTTGAAAGTTTATTTTTCTGCGACAAAAAACAAATACGAGGCATCCACAAAAAGTGGCGCTGGAGCTGATGATGTTTACAAAATTACTTGGCCGTATTATGAAAGCCTCCTATTCTTGAGTGATAATTTTACACCAAGGCAGGGAGTTTCTAACTTGCAAACAGATGCCTACGACACAGAAAATATTCCTGTTTCGCACAAAAGCAAACGAAAACGAAAGTCAATGGAGGAAGAAGCTGAAAAAGAAGAAGAAAGGGAAATGTTTAGGGCTACCATCAATGTTTTGAAGCAACCTGTGGTTGCAGAAAGCTCGACTGATAAGACAGCAGATGACCATTTTTGTCAAATGTTGCTTGTTCAGTTGCGGCAGTTAGAGAATGGTGTGAGTAAAGAATTCCTAAAGTTAGAAATTCAGAGGCTGTTGTATTCGACTATGTACAGTACACATCAAGCGCAGTTCAATCCTTTCAGAAATACTCCTCAACCTCGAGTCCAATCATTTACCAGTCAACTACAACAAGATGAATCGCTTAATGGTAGTTCGTATCAACCAGATCGTTTAGGTTCTCCACAATACAGCTTTGATCCTAGGTAGAAATCAGAGATGCTTCATCCTTATGTTATGTATTTGCTTTTTCCATGAAAAATAGAAGTTACAACTGAATGAATTATTTTTTTACGCGTACAAAATGTTCCATTGCCAAGGTATTTGCCCTGGTCCATAGAAGTGCTCCATGAACTTTTCTCTGACTTTTTCGGCGGTCGCACTTGGTCGGTGGGGGGCTCCACACTTTAAAGGCTTAATGTTGCGCGATATACCATCTTCTCTCCAAGATCCAGGTATTACATTTCCATTTTCGATCTCAAAATCAATAAATCCAGTAGGCGTGTAAGAATCTGAAGATTTCAAGCGCAACATATTGTGAAGAGCAAGAGATGCCATTACGACATGCTCAATCTTACCTGGGTTCAGAAACGCTGTAGTTCCAAAAAGCCTAAATCTATTGGCCCATATTCCGAAGGCATTCTCACTTATTCTCCGCATGCGTGAAAGCCTGTAGTTGAAAATTCGTTTTTCATCGGTCATTCCTTTTTGTGAAAAAGGTTTCATGCAATGAATACCTAGAGGGAAAGCATCGTTGGCTACAAACACTATTGGTAAGAGCTCAGGGTTTTCTTCATACCAGAAGTCGTCACAATCTTTCGGCAAAGGTTGGGGTGGCGGTAAATTCAACTGGTTTTTTTTGAGGGCCTTAAAAAATTGTCAATTACGGTATACACCACCATCGCTTATTCTTCCCTGACAGCCAACTTCCGCGAATAGAAATTTATAGTCGTAATCAACGAATGCAAGGAGAACAACGCTGTAAAATCCCTTATAATTGTAGAATTCAGAACCACTTCTAGGAGGACATTTCAGGCTAACGTGTTTACCATCTGCGGCTGCAAAACAATTAGGAAATTGCCATCGATCTTTTGTCATGTTTATCAGCACTTACCAATCTTCTTCACTTTGAGGAACTTTCATGTACTTTGGTGCCAACTTCTCAAAAATAGCTTTACCAACAGGTAATATGAACTGTGCTATTGTTGAGCGATGAATGCAGTACTGATATTGAAGACTTTCAAATGATTCATTAGTTGCTAAGTATCTTAAAGTAACGGCAAGCTTTTCTTCGGCAGAAATCGGTAAACGAAATCGCGTGTGTTGTTTGGATATGAGAGGTTTGACTTCTTCCAGGAGCTCCTACAGAAAGAGCCAGTAAATATGTTGAAAATAAGTCCAAGTGAATCTAATAGGCAATGAATTTAGTTTTTTTAGTTCTACATACCGTATAAGTTTCAGTGTTCATTCGCAGGTATCTTCGGAATTCCTCTTGATCTGTCAGCAGAAGTTCCATGAAAATATTATTATACGCGCTTTTGTCGTTTCTTTCCTTTAACCAATCTCGCACCCAACAGGTCCTTCTTCTACTTTTTTTCACCAAACGCCTTTTTCGAAATTTTTTAAGGAGCAGAATAAACAAGCAAGCAACTGCTTTGCGTCGATCCATTTTCAAAATGAATCAGAAACAACAAATATTTAATAAAGAAAGTAAATATTTTAAAGAAACATTTAATTAATTTAAAACATTTCAGAAAGAAAAATTTTAAATCTTTCGAAAGAAAAATTCATAGGTGTATCAGGGCCTTAAGTTTTCACAATTTTGCCAATTTGGAATGTGATAATTTATTAATTATTGGGGAAATGTTTACTTCTACTACTCAGTGAAAAATTCTAAAATTTTGAAACACTTAAGTTAAATGCAAAGCTCGTCATTATCTTCTAATAAATTTTCTCATTAGGTTCATCAAGCGAAAACATAAAAAGAAAGGGTGACATGTTTATCTTCGTATTTCTTGTACAGTCTTTTGACAAATCTTTACAGTTACACTTTGAGAATAATGCTTCTAATACCTCCTCTAGTAGTACTCAATTTACTTTTTGACTTTTCTGATTTTATGTATTGATATTTGGAAGGTATAATACATATCATATGAGCTCATTTACCATCGCTCAGAAACCTAAGAAATTTCTAGAGGAAGCGAAATCCCAGTTTAATAAGCCTGTTTTACAGTGCTGGAATATATCCTACCCTATATGCTGCCCTAAAAACGCTTAGGTTTGCAAATTTTTTAAGCCTTTACAAATGCTCTATAGAGCTGAATACATTGACTTGACATTGCATATATTACATATTTTATTATGCATATCAATAAAATATATTGTCACAGTCGAATCCTGGGCCTGTGGGGAGCATATTAGAAGCAGATTTTTTTTCAGAGACACGTGGATCATACACCACCAGGTATATGTTTTTTCATGAAAAAATAACATTCCATAATGAGAAATCCAGAGGTAAGACGTTAGTTTATGAGCAAACTAAATTTTGTCGATGTTATATGATATTTTTCAAAAACTCAGTGGATTGATTATGCACCTTTCATGCCAATGTAACATACCTACAGGTTTGTTACTTTTATTTAATGACTAAAAGTATGTAGATCACTAAACTAGCTGTTTAATGACAATGTCAATAATTGTTAACGTTCCTCTTGGTTTCTTTCATGTAAGATCTCCATGATCAGCAGCCGCCAAAAAAACAAAGAGTAAGTTTTTTCGTTTTTCTTGTTATTCAGGCAAATCTACTGTAGACCAGTGAATTTTGATAGCCATTCTAATAAGCTAATATTGAACATTTCTAGAAGTTAGAAGAAACAGAAAAGTCTGATAAAATCCAGAATGACGAGACTAACTCGATTGATATGATAGGTATAACATTGATCTATTTGATCTTCATCCAAACATTTTGAATTTGCTTATAGATATAAGGCCTGTTCTTTTTAGTAACTGCTAGATCCATCCACAGCTCAAGTTCAGATGAGGAAGTAATTTTGCAAAAAACAACTAAAACGGTATGTATGGTAGGTTATTTACTTAACGTCAAGGTCTCGGGACTTGCAGGATGATTATCCTTATGCAGTTAAGTGGAATTTCATGCGAATAAGAAAACTTTAACTTTTCTATAGAAAACGTCTGTCCAAAAAAGTTCGGAAACATCATGCGAAGGTAATGTTAACACCTGCAATTTACTAATTATACAATGATTAGACAATCTTTCAATTTTCAAAACTATCAAGGAATGTACTCTAAAATCAAAGTGATTTGTAAAACCTTTCTGGGGTTCTTAATAGATCAGGGTGTTACTTATTATTTTTTAGATTTCCCCTCACATCTTATTTAAGACTGCCTCGTCTATTGACTTTTTCGTGAAGTCTTTAACGTGTTTCTCCTACTACTACCATTACAACTCCAAAAGTATGAAAGATGCAACGTTTACATGAAATTGTTGTCACATTCACAATTCCAGCCAATTTTCATAAAAATTTTTGCATGAAACAGTTGTTTGTGCTAATTTCGAATTTGGCTGTCAATTCAATTTTTATGAAAGTTTCAGCTAAAATCATGTTGTATTTTGAAAATGTTTTATTGCATCCAGAAAATATAGATATGTAAACCTGATAAGTCCTGCAGATATGCGGCGTAATTCTGAACAATATTTATTTCTTTGCTTTTGAACCATCCTTTATACATTGAATATAAAACATCAAATTTCGGTTCATTTTTTTAAATATTAAATTGTTTTTAGGTACGAAACCTAAAAGGGCGAAATACAGCTCTGAAGAAATATCCGCCATCAAAACATTTTTGTATCAAACATTATCAAGAAAACTGTCCCAAGCTTCGCTGATGTTGGCAGGGCGAAGGAGAAGTTGAAAGTTTTAAGAGGCAAGAGTGATTTGTCAATTCACTCCAAGGTTTATCTGATCAACAAGAAGTCGAAGTGATTGCGACGTTTTACAGTCTACTCTGGATAAGTGGAACCCCCGATGAGTGGAACTTTCGTTTAGTGGAACCAATTTCTCCGGTCTCTTGGATTTGCATTAACAATCCTCTCTTATTTTATTCGGATAAGTGGAACTTTCGATTAGTGGAACCATTTTTTTGGTCCCGTGGAGGTTCCACTTATCGAGAGTAGACTGTAGTTTTTGTTTTGTTAAAAACCATAAATAGAATTTCTGAAAAAATTGCTTTGCTCGAATGAGATTAGATTTGTAAGAACTCACTTGTTAATCTTTGCTATTTTGTTTTACTTTGCCTTTGACGTTTTACTTAAGTCCTTTGCTTTAACAATGCGAAGGTTATGAGCTAAAATGTGAGTGACATTTTAGATAAATTTTTCTTTGGCTTCACAATGTATGTATTTGAATCTCTTTGGATAAAGAGTTTAATATTTTACTTAAAGACACTAATAAGAAAATTCAGGGTTTTTTTTAACTTATATCTTGTCCCGCTATATATCATAACGTATTTCTTACCGTCCCGCTAAGTCTTCATCAAAATTATTATAATATCCTGTTTTTCAACTATTTCACCATGCATGCACTCGTGTACCACTGTGCCCGTTTATTTTGTCATCGAAAGCCAACAAAAACATTTAGAAAAAGTTTGTCACGATATTACCTCAAAATAACAAACATTGTTGTCAACAATTTTTTTACTTAGCGGGACAATTTTATATCCTCTAAACATGCCATATGCATCACTTGCAGACCATATAACCTTGAAACACTTAATGGGACATAAAATGTCCCGATAATATTTTTGTCCCACTAAGTATAAAAAATTTCAATAACTTGTCCCGCTATGTGAATTGGTAAAACAACAACAACAGCAGCAACAATAACATTTACATTAAGAACTGATTATTCAACAACAACAACAACTTCTCCAGATGTTGCAGCACCAGCTGGAAGAAGTTAAAGAAGAACAACAGCAGCAACAGCAACAACAACGACAAGAACTACAACAACAACAACAACAACTTCTGCAGGTGTTGCAACAGCAGCTAGCAGAAGTTAAAGAAGAAGAACAACAGCAATGACAACAGCAACAAAGTCAGCATCTGCAACAACAGCAACAACAACAGCAACAGTTGCAACAACAACAGCAGCAGCAGTAACAGTTGCAGGTGCTGCAACAGCAACAACAATAGCAACGACAACAAGGGCAACAACAACAACAACATCAGCGGCAATTGCAGATGCTGCAACGGCATCAAGAACAACATCAGCAGACACATATGCAAGAACTACTGCAACATGTCCTGCAACTGCAGGAAGAAAACAAGAAACAGAAGGAACAACTTTTGCAGTTACAGGAAAGATATGAACAGCAGCAGGAGATACAGACTACTGTCGCACGGTTGGAACGTCAACTGGATGCATGTCGACGTGAAGTGCGGGAAACTAGGGGGAGAATTAGTGGAAGTTTGACAACAAATGGAAACATGAATCAACAGATGCAGCAGGGCAACCGGGAACAAGCTCGTTTTTTGACACTTAAGTGGAATGTGAGAGACGGGCAACTGATTGTCAAGTGGAACTTTGGCAACAAGAAAGCTACCAACGAAGGCTACGATCTGATTTGGATCATCTGGAAACCTACAGTGAGCAATCGCTCCAAGAATGACCATAATTTCTCCTTGTGATGCAGGCGTTTGAGCACCTAGTTAGGCTGCTCTTTGATCCGCAACATCAAGGAGATAACAATTACTGAAGGACTGAGGTAAGTGACAAACTAATGACTGACGGACAAGGGTACATTTGAATTGCAGAGGCTGGAGCTGGACAGGTTCTTCAAGCTGCAATGTCTTTGAATCATTCTGCAATCTTTTTAACAATAACTAACATTACAATTAAGGACTAGTGACAGACAGCAACTGGTAACGTTGAAAGGGAATTAAGGAGACTCTTGTGTTTATCACGTATTAGCAAGGATGTAAAAGTTTGTTCATCATTTTATTGTTGTGGCATAACTAGCATAGAAATTTTTTTTTATATTGGGGGAGTCAGGGAAAAGTACTGGTTTTAACAAAAAATATTTTCAGATTGAATAATTAAGAAAGTCTTTTATTTCTGATTAGAGTAAGTATATTTTGATGTATATTTGGGTGATAAGAGAAAAAACTGGAAGCGGTCCTTGTAAAAGTTTTTGAAAAATAAGCAAAAAGGTCCAGAAAAAGATCTCCAAATATGATTTATGTTTTTATTGCAACTAATATGGGAATAAAATGCATACATACTTAAATGTGCTAAAACTAATTTTTGTTATTCCAAAGTTAAATGGAGTAAAGGTTCAAACTTTGTTCAACATTTTGTTAACACTTTATTTTCTGAAACATTTTATAAAGACTGTCTTGTAAAAATTATAAAAATATTGAGAAATGCGAGACTCACCTCACATTTGGGTATGTATCCAGTTTGCTAGAGTGAATGATGGTGAATAAGACAATTGAATAACCATTGGCCCAACATACCTATCTCTACTTGTAGAAATGTTTTCAAAACTTTGCTCAGCTTTTCTTTACATTTTTGAAAGATTTTTACAATGGCAGCTTCTAGTTTTATTTGTCAATAATTCCTTTCTACTTAACCAAATTACAAGAATGATACAGCTAAATATACTTAACGGATTCCCATATTCAGAAGTAACAAAAAAATTATCTTTCATAATTATCCAGTCTTAGGATGTTTTTCATTAAACACTTGTACTTTTTCAACTCACCTCATATATAATTTTAAGTAAAAGTGTTGATTTAGTTGATGGTTTACTCAAAAGCATCTCTCAGTTGTTGAAGTTAAATGATGTTTGCTACATGTCACATTTCAAGTAAGTCATATGAACCTGGAATCCAAGAATTTTAGTAGTTGTGGGCAAGAAATATGTTTATATCAAATGTAAATTGATGAATTTGTTGAAATCATGTAAATTTCTTTTGATTGAAGTGTAGTTATGTAGTTCCTTAAAGTATTTCCTGTGACAAATATGTTTTTTGTGGATAGTGATAATAATAGGAACCAGCTGCCAAGGCGGCGTCGCTCGCCGCCCATGTCCACCTGCTCTGTATCACTGTATCAATAAACGTCAAATTTCCTTACAAACGGCTCGTACAACCTGTGTTCAACCAGAAGCAGATTCGAAGACACAACCTCTGGTAAAACTAATCTTTTATCTGGTAAAACCAATCTTTTATCAGTGTAACAATACACTCAAAACGTATACAGTGTGTCCTGAAAAAAACGGAATCCTAGATTTAAAAAGCTGTAACTTTTGAAGTTTTTACTCGTTACATGCGATTTTTATATCATTTAAAAGATCTTTTTCTTAACTTTTCAGAAAAGATACATATATTTTGTGAAGTTTAATATTTAGAAAGTTATTCAGGTTTAAATGTTTTGATACAGTTATTAACTTCTTAAAGATCAATAAACTCAATGCTTAACGATCAATTATCCTTTTGTTTTCAGTAAAATGTTGTCTTGAGTATTGCTGTGTTAAAGTCTGCACGAAAATTTTTGAAAACTCACAAATATTTTAATGATTGTGTGAAATGTGCTTAAACGTAAAATTAATTCTTCAATGAAAACTTATTCCCCGTGCTCTCTGAAAACCTTTATAACTAGAATAAAATATCGATAACTCACTCATCATGCAGCTTACAGTAGAACAGAGAGTGTTTGTTGTGAAAAAATATCATGAAAGTAGAAGTTTTGTGACTGTACGAGCAGCTTTTCAACAGCAATGTCCTGGCGTTAATCCACCTTCGAATAGCACGATTTTTAGAAATGTAGAAAAATATAACACTGAAGGCACTAGCAAAAATTTGAATAAAGAAAGGAGTGGTAGGAGGAGAACAGCGAGAAGCCAACAAAACATCCAAATAGTGAGACAGTTATTGCTCAGCAGCCCAATGGCTATTCCTGCCGACGCAACCCAACTGGCCTATCCAAAACATCATTTAACCAAATTACCAGTAAAGATTTACGTTGGCATCCTTACAAGATACATGTTGTGCAAGAGCTGCAAAATGGTGACATGGCTAGAAGTTTGCGTTTCTGTAGATGGTTTTCTCACAATGCCCACAATCCACGTTTTTTGGCCAACATTGTTATTGGAGACGAGGTTGCTTTTCACATGTGTGGCAGAGTAAACACGCAGAACGTTCTTTGTTATGCTCCCAAAGGCCAGCCTCGTGATTATAATTTTGAGAAAAGTTCTTCCCACCAAAAGCTGAATGTTTGGATTGGCCTATGTGGTAATGGAGAGATTATGGAACTCTTCTTTTTCAATAGAAATGTTAACGCACGAGCTTATTAAGAAATGTTGGAATAGTTTGCGTTTCCTGGAATAGCAAGAGCGTTTGGATTGTACGCCGGTCCTATTTTTCAAAACATCTGGTGGTTTCAGGATGGAGCCCCAGCCCATAGCTCACTCGAATTCCGTCGACTTCTAAGAACAAAGTTTCAAAACCGTGTGGTTGCTCTCCATCATCCCGTTGAATGGCCGCCCAGATCTCCTGATCTGACTCCTTTGGACTTTTTTCTTTGGGGTTATCTCAAGCAGAAAGTTTTTCGTACCCCTCCTGCTAATTTGGTAGAATTACGAAGGAGGATAGTTGATGAAGTAAACGTACTAAGACAAAATCCTGCCAATATCAGGAGTTCTTTTAATGCCATGATGGGGCGAACTAACCATCGTATGCAAAGAAATGGCTCACATGTCGAATTAACCTAGCTTGAATTTTTTTTTGTTATTTTGTGTGAAAAAGTTGTTTTTAGCAAGGATTTCACGAAAAAATATTTTTGTCATGTAAGTGTAGCATTACATTTTAGCATACCCTATTACCTCGGTTAAGGGCGCTGCGCCCTTAATAAGGACAATTAAAATTTCGGGAATTTTTCAAGAAAGAAAAACGACGGAAAAGGGCGCATGCGCCCTTTTCCGTCGCCTTACTTTTCAAGGTTAAAAAACAAAATGTGTTAAGAAGTACAGGTATTTTCACTTAAATATCAATTACCTTGACCTCATCGCTTTCTACATGTACCTCTTCTTCTTCTTCACTGTCTTCTTGTGTCTCGCCGTTCTCGTTCCCACCATCCGCGTCTGTTGACTCATCGGTAATCTCCTCATGCTCCTCTTCCAGTTGTGATGCAAACATCTCGTTTAAATATTCGTTCACTTCTTGTATCACCTCTTCAGGAACCTCACGTGTTTTTATTGTGTTTTGAAGTCTCGAATGTAAATTTGAATTGCTTCCGTTGTATTCAATATATCCACATTCACGAAACCCTTTGAGGATAAGGTCGTCAGAGGCAATCTTTTTCCATGCTTCTTCGGCCCATTCAGCCACAAGTTGGTATGATGCACGTTTTCGGTTGCCCTGTTCTGTATATTCCGCCTCCCCGTTTTCAATCCACTCTTCCCAACGATCTTTTAAAATATCTTTAAATGGCTTATTTACGTGCGTATCAAGAAACTGCAATAATGGTGTCATACCTCCGTGGATAATCTTTATATCACTGTTCGCATCTCGAAATGCTTGTTCAACTTGCTTGTTCATAAAGGGCCGTACTTTGTTGTAAAAAAATTGAATGTATAATTGAAGATTATTTCAAGAGAATTAACTAAAAATACTTGATTTTGGTTTTTGATAGTTTCGTGATGTTTTTCATGTTTTGGACGGGTTAAGGGCGCATGCGCGCTGCTCCGTTTAAGGGCGCACTGCGCTCTTAAGTGAGGGGCGCCCTTAACCGAGGTAATAGGGTAGTCACAAGAGAGAAACGTATTGACGATTCGATCGTGTTTCGTATTGAACGGGTCATTAATCTGCAGTCACGTATTTTCTAATTAATCTTTAACCTTTTAATTACATGATCTCATGCTAACAGTCCTTACTATAGCCCAAATATTTTTAATTTGAAAATAAAAATTACATATGGAAAGACGAGAAAATCTTCTTTCTTTTGGTGTAAAAAGCCAAAATATCAAAAGATACGATTGATAAAAGTTAGGATTCCGTTTTTCATCGTTAATTGCCCTCAAAGGCCCAAGCTTGAACAATAATCTTGAGAGAAAAGTTCTATGACCGTTTCGCAACAGAGTGACGTAAAAAATGTAATATCATTATAAACGGAAATCATGATAATGATCATTCTGCTGTTGCTTCCATGAAAATTTCTGTGATTTCTCATTTTTCTCCTTTTATCTTTTTTACTTGTACATTCTTCATAAAACTTGTAACGTAACACTGATGATGTTGTTTTAACGAAAAGCTTCTGCTTCATTTTAAAACTTGTTTTTTTCCTTATTTATTGATATAATATCACTTTTGTTTCAACTAATTCAATGTAGTTTCTTAAATTCCCTTAGATTCCACCAGAAAATTTGCAATGAAAGTTTGTTTCTGTTTGAATTCAATGTTATGATGTTGATAAAATTTAATTTTTAGATGTTTTTTTTTTCTTCCAAATCATACTGACCTTTTTCACGTTTACTTCTGAGTATATCAAATGATAAAACGACAATGTAAAATGTGAAATATATTTCGATCATCTCGATCATTCTCAATCAACTAAAAAACATTTTGTTAAAAGTTAAATTATGAACAGCTAAAAGTAAAAGGTGCTAATTGATATATATATATAATACAATAATTTATTAAAATATTCCCAAGGCTAACATTCAGCGACAATGAAAATGAAAATTAAAATAAAATTAAAATAAAATATCATAGCATTACGAAATTTTCTGAGTAGTTGGAATAAAAAGAATTTTTCGCTTGGCCATAGCATAGGGTTTTAACAGAGATGAATTTATGAAAAATCTAAAGCGCTTAATTTTTTTCCCTAGCGCTTCACAAAATATTCCCTAAAACATGTTTTAAATACCAAGTGTTTCACAAAAGAGGTCTTTCGATCGGATAACTTTGAAAGGTTTTTTATTTCTGAATATTTTCTTATGTTTGGTGTATCATTTTTCTAATTTGGTTGAGAAGAAAAAAAGTTATGGACGAAAAACTGGAAGTGGTGTTGTCTAAAGGGGGCTTACGCAGACTATCACCAAAACGGTTTATGGTTGTAACATAATGTTCAATCTGAAACACATACAAAGACTTCATAAATAATATATAAATATGGTATATGGTATACATGATACATGATATAATAAATACAATAAATACAATAAACAATAAATAGTATGAGAAACAACCTACCAGAATGGCCGGATATGATAGCTGGAAAGCTGTCCAAAATGGTGTACAAAAGTACAAAAATGAAATAGTTGAAAATTTGATTCCTAACTCATTGAAGTTATATGAGTGAATGAACTGTGTGAAAATGTCTCAATATTTATAAAAAATAAAGTGATAATTGCTCCCAATTGAATATAATATGTTACAAAGAAAAGCTAAACAAAGGAAAATGTGTGATATATATAAAAACTAATTACCTAAGTGTATATGATGTCATGCAATGTAGCAAAAAATGGTAGACAAAATGGTAGACAAAATGTAAACAAATAACAAGAAATTTAAAAGTAAATGATATTTTTGTATTTTTTAAAAAGCTATAAAGTTTTTATTTGATTATTCAACACTCCCCCAGGGAGGTTTTAAATTTCTTGAGCACAATAATACATATCGACCAACAAAACGTATCGACCAACATGTCGACCAATAAAATGTATTACCAACATATCGACCAATAAAACATATCGACCAATAAAACATATCGACCAACAAAACGTATCGACCAACAAAACGTGTCGACCAACAAAACATATTGACCAACATGTCGTTTTGACCAACATTAGATTAGTCGACTTTGGATTTATCGTGTAATTCATCCATAAAGTCCATCTCATCAATAGAACGTATCAGGACAAGATTTCTGACTGAGCGAAACGTTTCACGATTTAAAGATTCATTTGAGTTTCTGTACTTTACACGTACTTTTCGTACTATACCATCTTTTGTCGGTTCTGCTTCTGAAATAATGCCATACTGGTAAGTGGATGAGATTGCTGTGTCTGTTTTTGTGAACAGCACGATGTCTCCAACTTGGAGGTTCTTGTCTCCATCGAACCATTTACGTTGCTCCATAAGTTTTGGGACATGATTCAACAACCAACTTTCAAACCAGCAATTGTAGATTTTGGTATTTAATTTTAATAGCTTCAATGGGTTGTTACATACAATCATCTCACCAGTTGGGCTGCGTTCATTACTTCTGCCAAGAAGTAGCCTGTTGGGTGTGATTAAATCCAGGTTTTCAACATCTGTCTTACTTCCAATTGTAATTGGCAAATCATTGATGCTATTTGCAATAATTGAAACTAACGTCTCCCATTGAAGTAATGATAAACGTTCATTCTGAGCACTCTTCTCAATTGACTTGTTTATCTCTTGAATCTTTCTTTCTGCTTTTCCATTCATATTATGTCCGCCAACCGGACAAACAGTGAATTCAACAGCAACACGTTTGTGTATTTGATGTTGGATGTCACTGAAATTCAGACGCATATCATCACATGCTTTAACTAGTTGACTCCCACTGTCACAGAACAATCTTTTTGGGAAACCATAGTTGCTGGAAAATTGGATGAATGCCATGATGAATGCTTCACTTGAATAATCATCCATTATCTTGATGGATGTAGTTGTTGTTGTGCAGCAACAAAATACTGCAAGCCAAATCTTGATGGTTGTACGTTTGTGGAGTGGAGAGTAAGCAAGGTACGGTCCTGAAAGATCGACTTGTGTGCCATAAAAAGGTGGTGCAACAGTGATGCAACATTCAGGAATTGGTCCCATTGTTGCTTCAATGGTCTTCTTCATAAGATAACGACATCTTAAACACTGCTTTCGAATACATTTGACCAGTTGTCGGCCTTCTATGATGTAGACGGTCTTTAGGATGCATCTCAATGTTGTTTCAACACCAGAATGCTTGTACACAGGATGATTCCAATGTACGTCCAATACCACGCTGTATGCAATGGGGCTGTCCTTGTCCAAAACTGGAACACAAAACGTTGTGCTGGCAAGATCTCGCATTGTAGTTGTGTATCTTCCAACGATGGTGACTTCATCTTCTGGCAGAATTCTCCCAGTATAAATTAGAAGATTGCCTTTTCGAGAGGTGAATTTTTCATATTTCTTTGGTTGCACGAATTGAATGACTTCACATGTACCCATACGAAAGAAGTAGTCTGCAGAAGTTTTAAGTTCAGCTTCTGTGAGTTGTGTTGACTGTTGTTGTCCTCTCTTCAGTAAGTGGTTGCAAAATCGTATAACATATGCAAGAATTCTTACAACTTTGCTAAATGCGTGACGATTCGGATCTATTAGGTAGCCAGAAAATACATACCTATCTTTGAGGTTGTCTGGTATATGTTTGACAAAATGTGCATTAACTTCCTTCTCAGCTTCTAATACTTCATTTTCATTCAGCTTGATTTCATCTGATGATAACATAGGAAATGATGTAGATTGTAGTGTCATCCATGGAAATCCATTGATCCACGTTGAATCTTGATTGACGTCATGTATAGTCACGCCCTTTCTTGTACCAATGTCGGCTGCCATATCTTTGGACTGAACGTAATACCATTGTTGTCTTGATGTGAATCGTAATGTCTCGATGACTCTGTTTCGGGTCCAGAGTTTCAGTGGCTTTTCATCGTTTGATAACCAATGAAGGCAAATTTGGCTGTCTGTGAACTTGATTGAGCTTTTGTGGAAATCTTTGAACGATCTTCGCACTATTTCGCCAGTGTAAGCGTTGGTCAAAGCAGCATATAATTCTGCTCTTGGTTGACTCATATCCTTTGGGACAACACGTGTGCGTGCAAATACAAGTTGACATGAGAATGAGCCATTTCGTCTTTTGAATCTTGCATATACACACGAACAAACCATGGACTTGCTTGCATCTCCAAAATCAAGTGTATTGATGTTGAGGTCAATTGCATCCTCGGGAACGATTGCACGATTGAAGCGAAGAGTTCCAATGTTCTTGATAAGGTCGAAATTTGATTCCCATAGTGGACGTAAGTCATCAGGTATAACATCATCCCAGTCAAGTTTGCGTGAGACAAGTACTTGCAAATCCATCTTCAGTGATGCAACAATAGGGGCAACTTTGCCTGTCAAGTCAAATACCTCTGAAACTTTTGATGAGCAGTGTCTTCTTGTGAGTTTTTTTTGAATTACATTTGTCATGTTTGAAGGTTTCTTGCCACGTTGCTTCTTGGCAAAGTTGAGATCGCTAATGTTAATTGATAGTGTGTCTTCTTTAACGGACCACTTCATCCCTCCAACAAAGATAGTCTCTCCATCGTTTGTGAGGTTGGCAGGTGGGTCTTCTTCGGAGAAGGTAACACCTTTCAATCGGAATCCTCCCTGATTCAGGACCAATTCAAGTTCGTCGGCTCGCCGATGTGCAACTTCTCTCGTATCTTCACCAGATATGCAGTCATCTACATAAACATCATCTTGGATCGTTTCATTGACTTCAGGATATTCAGATGCTGATAGTTGAGCGACTTTGCGTAATCCAACGGCTTGGTTCCCACTGGGACGAACTCCATAAATCAGGGTTTTGATAACCTTTTCATCTGGGATGTTGTCTGGATTTAGATCCTCGTTCCAAATGTATCTCTGGTAACACCAATCAGATTCTTTCAACCGCACAGTATTGTACATCTTGCTAATATCGCTATGTAGAGCCACACAATGCATTGACCAACGAATGAGGATTTCCTGCAATTTGTTGAGTTCGTTGAGTCCTTTTGCAAGTACATCATTGAGGCTGTTTCCAGATGATGTGGCTTGTGATGCGTCAAAGACGATTCGGCAAGGGGTACTGATGGAATTCCCCTTCCAGACGGCCCGCCAAGGGATGTAATTTTGGATTGGATTTTCTTGTAACATGAGTTGAACGTCTTGAGGTAGGTTTTAAGTGTACTCGACAAATCCCATTTGTTGCAGTTTCTTCTCTGAGTTGAGTACGTCCTCCTTATCTTGAGCGTTGGCTGGATGATTCAGTTTCCGGAGTTGTTGACGATAAACCTTCATTGCCAGATCTTTGTTTGGAGAAAGCTTCGATTGTGGATTATCAATGAATGGAAGTGTTGCAGATGTTGTAGAAGATTCAAGATCAACATAGACTGAAGATTCAATGAGGCTTTGCTTAACCTCCTCTTTAATGCTGATTGCTTTGATTGCTTCGTGGTTCTTGCAGGATTGACAGTTCCGGCAAGTTGGGCATTTGTAGCTGATCTCGCTTCCGGTTGACTCAACTTCTTTGAACACTCGTTGTAGCTTTGATAGATGAACTTGGGTTGGGCAAATAGTTGAAAAAGGATCCCCTCCATATCCAAGAAGAGGAACGTCTATTCTGGTTTGTTGATACTGATAGGTGACAAAACTTGCTGGAAAGTTCTTGTGGACTTGTGTGAATGATTTGTGTGGTCCACCAACGACACCACGTTCTCCATTCGGACATGCAAATGAAGATTGGAATATCGTTAACCCAGATGACAATTGATGAATTGGTTTTGGATGATATCTCAAGTACTTTACTCCGATCATGAGATGGATCTCCCCTCCAACAGACGGCTGAAGTTTTGGAAGCTTCTCGGTGCCACCAGTTGATTTGTAGTGACGATGGATGTCCTCTTCAACTTCCTTCAATTGGTAGATTGGAAATTTGGACGTAATTTTTTTGAGACAAACTCCTGATAGTGTAACGGGGCTTCCATCGTGTAATGAAAGATTGACATGATACGTTCCGGATGACTTCATTGACATGTTGCCGACACCACCAAGTGAAATTGGTTCACTGCTCTTTATTTGGGCATATGATCCGAGTAGCTGGACTGCCTTCTCAGATACAATAAAATCGCTACAGCCAGAGTCGTAGAAAATGTTGAGTTGATTGCCATTGACTTGAATGGGCTGTAACAGATAGATACCTCTGTTTTGGATGGAATCCTTTGATGATGGTTTGGACACATGGCCATGTTGGATATGAAAAGACAGTTGGATTTCCCTTGAGAATGTTGGGAGGTTAGATGACTTCATACATCTCATCTTGAATTTCTCGAGTACTTCTTGGTTGGCAGCATCTTCTTTGTGCTTTTCACAAACGAGCACATGATTTTTGATTGGATACTTGCTGTGACTTGGATGTGGGCAGATGAACTGGCGTTGACATCGTCCTTCTTGGTGTTTTCCTTCATTTACGTTTGCACCAGGTAGTAGACATTGGTGGCAGAGTCCTTTGTCACGGATGATCTTGAGACGTGCAGCAGGTGTTTTCTCCGCAAATTTTCTGCATGTGAAGTACTGTACGATCTTCACATTGTTGGGACCATAGGTTGCAATGTGGTCGGATGATCCAGATGATTCCCCGCAGATGTGACAGATTGGAGATTCGGTAGAGCCAAAGTATGAAGATTCTTTAACAGGTCTTCTGTTTGTCTTGAATGACCCTTCCTTGTGATCGTTTTTGTCTTTGAGGCTGTTGATTATTAACTTCTGTTGTTGAAGACTTTCTTCTCGTTCTAGAAACTTGAGTAAACGTTCCCAAGTCTCTTTTTCGTCCGGTTTATTATCTGTAATGCTTGACAGGAAACGTGTAAGTCGTCCATCTCCGAGATGTGCATAGATACTTGTAAGTGCGTCACCATAGTACAGGTTGTGTTCAATATCGTGTTTTTTGGCCATTGACATAACCTCTCGTAGCATGTTGGTAAGTGAGCTGATTGCAACCATTAACTTCTCAGGATCCCTGATTTTTGACAGATCAGGTTTGGTTAGCGTTTGTAATTTCTTCGACAACATAATCTTGGTGTCACCATAGGCAACTTTCAATCTTCTCCATATGTCATCAATGTCGTTGATGCTTCTCACCAGAGTTAAAGCTGGCTCAGCAAGGAAATTATTCTTTAGCAGATCAGGCAAAAGCTTGGTTGGCGTGGATTGAAGATACAGTTTTTCAAAATTGTCTTTAAAAGTGTAATAATCAACAGATGATTCATACCCATGGAATTGATTGAGTTTGATGTTGAGGTGCTCTTTGTTGTAATGAAGATCTTTGTCAAGTTTTCGTTTTGAGATTTCGTCGTTTACTAATTTAATAAAATCATGTTTACGAGAGTCTAATTTCGCATATCTATCTCCGATATCTTTGACCACAATAAGTGTCTCTGCCTTTGTAATTGGTGATTGCAATATCTCCTCGTACTTTTCGGACATTTTCTCAAATCTCCTGATGATGGAGCTGTTTTCATTCTTCAGTTGTACAAGTTCAACATCACTGATTTGTTCAAGGTTTTGTTCGAATTGTTTTTCAAGCTGTTCTACAGAGCGTTTCAAATTCTCGAGGACAAAGACAGCTGCAACTTCCTTTGATCCACTCGCATCAATGGATTGTTTGATTTGAGTTCTGATAACAAGTTTTGATTTGTAATTGACGGCTTCCTTGATCGAGGTTGAGATTGATTCATATATGTTGTCAACGGATATACGTAAAACATCATCTGGCGTTACCTCGCGTAGCTTTTGGCGAATTTTCTTCCTACTTTGTTTGTGTTCTTCAATTAGGTTGTCAACTTCTTGTGTTGAAGCACATGCACAGAGCGGACTTTCATCGATCAGTTCTTTTGCTTCTTCTATCAGGTCCATAATGTCTGCAACAATTGTCTCAGGCTGCGTCATGGTTGACTCTTCTGATTCGAGGTTTAATGGTTGGTCGGACAAGGTGACTTCAGGTTCAGGTTTCTGACAGACTTGTCCAGTTGAATGAAGTTTACTGTAGTCGAGTACCTGTTGGTTACGTAGGTTATATCTCGACATACAAGTTGGATATTGATGATTGATATTGATACCACGTCAGTTGGAATTGGTTGAACTTGGTATGATTGAGCGATAACTTTTAATCAATGGTTGAATTGGAATGATCCTTCTGATTGAATGTTGTCTAAAGGGGGCTTACGCAGACTATCACCAAAACGGTTTATGGTTGTAACATAATGTTCAATCTGAAACACATACAAAGACTTCATAAATAATATATAAATATGGTATATGGTATACATGATACATGATATAATAAATACAATAAATACAATAAACAATAAATAGTATGAGAAACAACCTACCAGAATGGCCGGATATGATAGCTGGAAAGCTGTCCAAAATGGTGTACAAAAGTACAAAAATGAAATAGTTGAAAATTTGATTCCTAACTCATTGAAGTTATATGAGTGAATGAACTGTGTGAAAATGTCTCAATATTTATAAAAAATAAAGTGATAATTGCTCCCAATTGAATATAATATGTTACAAAGAAAAGCTAAACAAAGGAAAATGTGTGATATATATAAAAACTAATTACCTAAGTGTATATGATGTCATGCAATGTAGCAAAAAATGGTAGACAAAATGGTAGACAAAATGTAAACAAATAACAAGAAATTTAAAAGTAAATGATATTTTTGTATTTTTTAAAAAGCTATAAAGTTTTTATTTGATTATTCAACAAGTGGTCCTTGTAAAATTCTTCAAAAATCATACTAAAGATCCCTTTTTACCCAGTTTCCATGAAGGGCACACAGTTAGAAGAAAACAACTCCTTTCGTCTCCTCAGCATCACTTTTTCACAGGACTTCACATGGCGACTTCCTACATTTAGGCAATCGTTAAGTCAGCCTATATGAAGGTGGGCTCCGTTCTTCTTGCAAGAGCATACCTCAGTCCTGAAGCCATTCTTTACATCTATATTATATTATATTCTTTACATGTACTATTTGACCTTGCATTGAGTATTGTTGCCATATCTGGGGTGGTGCACCCTCTGATTCTCTAAATCTTTTACATCATATTCAGAAACAAATCTGTAATGCTATTGGTGATAAACTTGAAAGTAAACTTGACACACTCTCCCATCGCAGATATGTGGCGTCTCTTTGCCTCTTCTATAATTACTTTTACGGAAAATGTTCAACTGATTTCTCTTCTCATCCCCGCATTAAGAATTTTAAAGCGAAACACAAGATATTCATCTAATTGCCATGATCACACTGTCAGCATCCCAAAATCATCAAAAACATTTTACCAACAAAGCTTCATTCCTCACTCCTCCACTCTCTGGAATTCTTTACCCCTGTCTGTTTTTCTTTCTCATTATAATCTTCAACACTTTAAATGTATTGTTCATTGTCACCTTTCCTCCTTGTACCTCAATACACATTAGTGGTTTTTAAACCTTGTATTGAGTGACTAATTAAAAAAAACAAAAAAACAGCCGATCAACATGTCACAAAGCAAGATTCATGTTTTTAATGCAAACCAGAAGGGAATCAAACACATTCATACTTAAATGTGCTAAATCTTATTTCTCTTGTTAAACTGAATGAAAATGTTCACATACAACAAAGAGTTTGGGTATGTATCCAGTTTGCTAGGGTAAATTTTGCTAAGGAGGTCATTATTTTTATTTTTCACACATAAAAGGAAAGGTTCAGTGAATAGGAGTGAAGAAAAGCTTATCTTACTACATCTTTGCAAAAAACAAATAAATGCAATCTACTTACAATCATTAATCTACTTGTGAGTTTTCATCTAACTAAAAGTATAGAATAAAATGATTTAATAAAAAGAGTCAGATATGTTTCTTTGTTTTCCAAACATCCTATCACAATACTTTTCTTATTTCCACAGATGCAAGAAAGGAAACAACTTTGTAACTGTTTAAATTTCTGATAAATCAATAAATTTGATGTTTCAGCATATGATTACAAACAACAGAATTTTATGTGAATAAGCTTATAAAATTAAACAGAAGAGAAAAGTAACAAAAATCACTAGCTAGATGATTTTAATAACAAAACAATGTTAAATCTTATATATAACTAGTAAGCAGCGTAAACGTTTTTGACGGCTAATAATTTCGAAAACGATGTGCCACGTTGAAAAACTGACCCAAAAGAATGTATTGTGTATTAAATGTATTAAATGGATTGTTTCGCTACGACCAACTGTTGCTGAGATATCGTTGATCAAACATTTTGATGACGTCATAGCTGCAGTACCAAATAAAATGTAGTCCCAAATTTTGCGTCACCACATCGCCCGTATCGCAGACCCTAAGAAACGTCAGTTATCCCCATTGATTCTCGAGATATTTCCCCAAAATTGTTGCGTTCTATTGGGGATGCAATGCAATGGTTCCCCGTGATAATATAAAAACTGACGTCAAATGCCACGTGCTATTATACTAACTGTGAATGTTCCTTATGTGGTCTAACTGCGGCTATATGACCACGATTATGAAAATTTTGGCCGTAAATTTTTAAAGAAACCATCACTCTCTAAGTTAAATGTCTAACACATGATTGCGGATTATTATAATAAGATAGTGAGTCACATTTTAGTTAAATTTTAGTTAAAGTTGATCGGCCAGGTATTTTTTTATTACGGCAACGGAAAATGCATCTCTCTGTTAGTATTTCATGGCAATATTTGATCTTGCCAAATGAGCTCTGTTCCGCTAAGCTACACTCCGCAAAAATAAAGGAAAATATATTTAATTTTGGAATATTTAACTCTGTCACAAAGTGAAGACGACTGGTTAAAAATTGTGGAAAACTTTGAAAGTAGATAGGATATGTAATCGGAGCGAATTGAATGCCAAAAGCTTACAGGATCACAGTATCACAATTACAAAGGTTTCTTCAGTCTTGTTCTAAGCAAACTATTGCTTTTTCCTCTTTGACGTCGGATAATACGGCATTAACAATGATAGTGGTGTCCTTTACACTCACAAATAGCCAGATGTTTGAAGATGATCTTTTAAATCTGCCAAGGAGTAAACAACACGATGGGTTCAACGAGTCTTTACCATTTAACCTGCTAGGGGATGAAATATTTCCTCTGAAAAGATGACTGATGAGACCATATCCTGCTCCATTATTAATAGCCCATGAGCTAAATCCCAAAATTTTGGGGATTCGGCTCAGTCTTTAAGAAAAAGGGAAATTCGTGTTTTGTTATCTATAGGGTCTTTTAGGAAAGGTATGATACCCTGGTCAAATCGGTAGCTTTTACATGGAATCAGGGGGTTAAAGTAGGAGTACTTTTGGCGTATATAAGGGTTCCTTAAGGAAAATAGCATTTACAGTGATATATAATTAGTTATTCCTTGACAGTTAGTGATCCAAACGACTTGAAACTTGGTAGTGGTGCTGAAGATATGTTCAAAATTAGTTTGTAATTTCAAAAATCTTTTTCAGGGGGTTTGGTTAGGAAAAAATAAAGAAAAATCATGTTTTTTCAAACTATTTTTCGCATATTCTTTACTAAAAAGACAAATAAACAATAAAATATCTCATTTAAAGTAAATAATATACTAACTCATTTAGGTAATACCAGAATTAGGCACAATTGAGCTAAAATTATAGATAATAATACTGAAAAGTAGGTTTTCAGGGTGTAAAATTGCTATTTTTTGACGAAAAAACATCTTACCGACTGGTAGCCTGGTAGCCTGGTAGCCTTGTGGTAGAGTGCTCGCTTCTTGTTCGGGAGGTCGCGGGTTCAATCCCGACCGAGTCATGCCAGCGACTATAACAGTGTGAATCAATCCTCTCTGCTTAGCACTCAGCAAGAGAGTAGGAATGATGTCTAGAGTGGTTGTCTAGTTGAGCGGTTCCTGTAATTACAGCTTCCGTAGCCCAAATGGGGGCTTTAAATGCTCTAGGACCTCCTTCGCAGGACACTCATTGATAACAGTACCTTACGGAACTGAAGAGGCTATCCTGGGTAAACATTCGTAAATAAAATAAAATAATAAATAAATAAATAAATAAATATTTCTGGTTTACTTTCAATAACTCACTAGAAACCTCTTACAAATGGAAAATATGATTGACTCGATATGATAGCAGAAATAACTGAACATAATTGCGTATTATCTAGGTTATTTGGAGGCACCAGGGAAAAAACAGGGGATTAAATATAATTTTTAAAGGGAAAAACGGCAAATTTCAGGAAGGAAGCAAATTATAATTATAATTAGTATGATATGTTTTTATTTCGGATAACAAGTACTGTAGCACTATATATAAAAGCAAAAGTTGTATTTTTTGATAGTCTTTTTTTCTAGCAGCAGATTCCAAATCAGAATCACTGTCATTAGCATCAGGTTCATCACAAATAAAACTTGAGAATGATTTGATGGTGTCTGAGATTAAAGGTGAAGAACACATGAAGAGTTTCGTTGACAAACGCAAAGTTTATCAAACTGTTGACTTTTACGATCCTATCAAGTGACTCTGTTTTGTAGCATTTTCATTTACTAAAAACATAGGCAAAGCAAAACTGAAAAAGTTGTGCAATTCAGTGCCCAAAGTGATATATCTGGAAAGATGTCTTTAATGGAACAGGTGGACTTCCCGGTAGCTAAAACGTCACGTCATATTAATTGAAAAGGTGAAAGATCATTACTACTGTGTTACAACCTACAAAATATTGATTTTCTTTCACGGTTACCTGTTAACCTTCCATGCAGTTATGGGATTTGCTTTTGTCAGTGCATTTAGTGGTAAAGGAAAACTAAGGCCCTTAAAGCTTGGTTTCCAATAAAGAAATTTCATCGTGCGATCGTCCTATTACAGTCGTACTACAGTCCCACGACATATGGAGACGAAAAGGGAATCACAAATACAATAAACATTGCTTGAGCTTTCATTTAATTACAATTTCATACTGTTAACTTTTTTATATAGAAAATTACAAGACCTTAAAGTAGAAGATTTTTAAAAATAAGTGTGGCTGACAAACTGTCTCACAATGATTGCCTGGAAAAACACTGTAGAATTTGTGGTAATATCAGAGTAAAATATTCAATAGAGAAATAATGACATTCAAAGCATATTTCAACACCGATCAAGATGGAATACTTCCAAATTCTTTTTCAATAACTGCTTTGCAAAGCTGAAAAACCTGCTAAAGCGTGGTTCCATTCACACATTGATCCCTTTAACTTGGAAAGAACATTGCATTGGAAACTGCAGTACTTGCAAATTATTTAAGTCAAATGCTAAAGGAGGTCGTCCCAGCAAACAAAAGAATAAAGGGCGCCAGTCAAATCACCTGCTTTTGTACAGTGTAGCTGGTCATTGCTTCTAAACAAATTACATGCTATGTCCCCTCAACAAGATATTGATTTCAGCCTAAAACATTTTTCAATCGTACAGACCTTATATCTTTGGAATTTGTGAAGACTTAGTGAGGAAACCCCTGTACATAGTGACTTTCACCCACACTTCTGCGGTATATGCCTCACAATACACTTAGAAAAGGAGAGCAATTGCCCTATTTGCCAAAAATGTGTTTTTCCGTGTGAAAATTCCATACAATCAGTTCAATTTGTCCCAAATGCCCTTTTAATGCAAAAATTCTTTTGCACTGTATGTGAAACCCATTCTTCATTAGTGGCTTTAAAGGTCACTTTTGCAGAAAAAAGACAGTTATTACCACAAGTGATATACTGAACATTAATTCCTCTGAGGACGTACCTCAAGAAGTCATGGAGTGTGTTACTCATATCATTGACATACAGACGCAAAAGTCAAGGTTACCTAACAACAGTGTACAGCTACCTACCAAAGGCTCTAAGGTAAACACACCTTAATAATGCTTAGTCTGAATAGGTCAGTCAAAATAAAAACAGCAATGTTTTGTGGATGAAACTGTGTGTATGCATGCATTTGTAAGACTATCAGAAATTACATAACTTTGTCATCATAAAGAATCTTTATATTTTTTAGCCACTCACAACAACACCTATTCGTATACCAACAAAACATTTTCGCTTATCTAGTAGAAGAAGTGTGCAGGTTAGAACTAAAACAACGAAAGAGCCATGATTGCTGGCCCATCTAATGATGCTATTTCCACACAAACAGTTGCAGTAATTCAAAGCGTTGATTAATGTGAACGTCCCAGCATAGTAAAACAACTAAAAGTACAAGCAGGCATTCCACCACAGCATGTCGCAGCGATGAAATTAACTTTGAATATTCCTTGGAATCAATTACGAAATATTTTAAGATGTCTAAAAACTTTCAACGTAAAATTATCATCAGAAAAAGAGACAAGAAAAATTGCAATTGACTGGGTATAAATGTTGAACGGGCACCCTAACAAAAGTAAATGGAGCAGCAATTGAAGTCGTCCTTGTTCCATGGGTATACATTTACAATCTGATTGGACATTGTCACTATGGTCACTATGATAGCAGCAATGATAAAGACAGGTAAAAATTGTTCAACAGTTTTTATACTTAGAAACAAAATACATAGTGCAGAAAAACATCTCTCATGAGCGTAAGAATATAATATATTAAATGGAAAATAAATAATGAACTAAGAAACAACTAAAGGATAACCAAAATAAATGACTTATAATGCTGCCTCTTACTGCTTCTCATTTCAAGTTGAGTACACATCTCTATATGTAAGATATTTATTCAATAGGATGATGTTAGCCTATGTGATGATTCCACCACTTCCAAGATAACTAAATGAATTTAAAGACATGGTATGGAATAATCACAGAATTCGTCAACAAGATACCTATATGCCAGATGGATATCCAAATCATATATATGCATTTCCTGAAAAATATGGAATTGACAACTGTGGTATTATTTTTTACATCTTACTCATGTAGATTGTGTGATAACTATTTCTTAAGTATATTATATTAACTTGAAAATCTATATTGCTTTAGGATTTATTGTGACAGAAGATGAACTCAAACGCGTTGCTGAACTTTTAGGCGTACTTGATGTAGACAAAGACATTTTAAGTGAAGATCTGTAGCTAATTTTTGAACAAATATTGCCTGATCCTAGCTCAACAAAGCAACTGAATATGTACAATGTTATCTGACTTTGAAAACAAGTGTATAAAAATGTGTATAAAAACTAGTGTATCAGGTGGCAAACACAAGGTTATGATTTAAAAAAATGATCCTCCAAAAGAATATCGATAGCCTATAACATTACTTCATATCCTTTACTCTGGTTTAAAATAAGAAATAACAACCACATGAGGTATTTTAGTTTTCAGTCTTGGCACCTGAGAGTACTACATAGTTCAGCATATATTATAAATTCCTACGTAAAAAGGTGTACCTTGAAACTCAAAGAGTGAAATATAACAAAATTTTAGCACAAGCTTGACACAGCTTTCTCCTATTCAATATTATGAGTTTGGATGTATATACATTGAATCATTCATTGTACTGTAAAGATCTAAAACATGTTTCATGAGTTTACAAGAAATCATGCAATTCTAAAGACTTGCAAAATATATTACATGAGTGTTCTTTAAAAAATGTTTCTTTTTTTATTTATTTATTTATTTGGTATTGTTTTACGTGGCTAGCCTCACTCAGTTGCTATTGCATCTGCTTTCCAGGAGGGGCCACGGCTTAGGTTGGAGGTTCCGAAGTATTTGACACTCTCATGAGTGACACAAAACCAATCAAGGACCTGTGCTCTTCTGGATGACCTTCCTGCAACACCCGATGTATCATGTACCCAATTTCCCTCACATGGCATGGGTTGACCCAGCGCTATGGTACATTCACTCGCGCATGGTGAATCACCGCCAAGGGGAATTGAACCCCGACCTCTCGCATGAAATACGAGAGTGATAACCACTATAGTGATAACCACTAGAGTGATAACCACTATACTACGGCGCCCAACTATTGATAAATTTCCTAATCCAAACAGGGAACCTTCATCCACGTTTGCCATTACAGAAGCGACTTCTGGATCAAACAATGTGTCTCCACAACCTTGGATATCCAAGAGCATCAGTGCTTTCTCTGATTTAAAATAAGCATAGTGAGCAAGGCATTCTGCTTTCATCTGCAAGTGACTTCCTCCTTTCACAGTGTTAAGTGAGTAATCATTGTTCACATACTTTTCAAAATTACCATCGATAAACTCCTGAATCATGACAAATTCATTATTTCACTTACCAAGCATAGCGATATTGTAACTAAACTGAAGCCCATGAGCCAGTTTTAAGGCACGGGAAGAATTTATGTGCTTGTTCATAGTGTCCACAAAATCTTTAGCAAGAACATGCATTTGTACAGTTTTGCGAGCTAATATTTCAGGAGTTTCTTGGAACTCCAAGTTTTCATTGATGCGTTCCATTTCTTCCAATGTTTCCTGCAAAATTTTTTTCAATGCTTCTTGCTTTAAAAAAAATAACGAAATCCTCCTTGCGCAAATTGGGTATCTTCTATAACAACTTCCATTGGTTTTGGTGTAGACCATTCTAATTTATTTAAATGGAACTCTGAAATCTTTATAATCTGTCAAATTATTTTTCTTAGTCTTTACAATTGCCTTACCAAGTTTTAACATTGTTGAAATGGATATACTTTTAGCTATTTCACGGCTGCTGTTTGGCAATGAAGACTGTTGAAAACCTGTCGTAGATATGTTGATGAGTGTTGACCGAGGTGTCCCAGTTTTTTAACCGATGGTTCAGAAAAGGGAGACCTTGCTAAAAATTCACTTTGCACAGTGTCATAGTAGGGAACATTAGATGGTCGACTGTTGAGGACTTCCTTTTTTATAGACCTAACGTGAATGATCTTGAAGTTAGGTATTTGACTACTTTTTGAACATGAAGGGTCTCTCTCCCCTGCTAAAATATCGCAAAACATACCAGCAAAAGTCTAGGTTCGAAATGTTTGTTGCAAGCGTCTTTTATATTCTCCAGAGGTCCTTCATCATGTAGGAGCTCCACAAATTCTTGGGGACCAGCCGTTTCGTATTTTTTTGCCTTTCCAGATGTTTCACTCTCAAGTAACTGAAATACCATTTCTTGGTTCTTTAAAGCTTACCTCCCATAATAACATAAGTTACTTTCAAAACGTTTTTGAAAACGTTTATTTCACTGCCAAAGGATGAAAAAATAGCGAAAATCTGGATTACAGCCATCAGCAGAAAAGATTCTTTACTAAAATCGGTTTTGGTATGCGAAGATCACTATTCAAATGATTGTTTTGACCCCACCAGAGATTTCAAAATGCGTTTCCAGACTGGTGGTAAGTTGCTTGTATCATCAATAGCGTATTAATATTTTAAGTCCTAATAAGCTCTTTTCCATATCTGTTCCGGTTCTGCAAAATACACAGTTCGTATTTCGTAAAAACATGAAAACGAGGTTTATTATGAACTTTTTATTTTTCATAGTGTATTTTAGCTCATAACCCACAAATATTTACTTAATTGCGACATTTTATTGCCATAAATATTTAGAGCATGGATAAGAAAGGAATGACAGAGGACTTGCCTCAGTAAGGCTGTAGCAAAAAAGAGAAAATATTCCCGTGGATTAGAGTGTGCAGCATTTGGATGCAACAGCACCTACTATGACAAAAGTGTAAGTCAAACCTCTTTCCATTTTTTTCAAATTCCCCATGAAAAATCCTGAAAAAAATGTATGGTGCACTCTTATTAAGCGTCAAGTTGGCAGAGATGGCTTCTAAGTGACAAAAAATACATATCTTTGTCACCTACATCTTAAAGAATACGAATATAAGAGGAATCCAACTAATGGAGATTACATAAGGGTGTACAACCATCTTTGAAGCTGCACACCAGTTTCACTTCACCTAAATTATCTCGGCCACCAGTACATTTTTACCACCTGGACACTCTTTATCAACATCAGTTACCTCCGAACAGAATAACAGTGCATTACATCTTAAATCTTTCTTAAATCTTTCATACATTGAACTCACAACTAATAATGGCGGAACGGACATGCCTTCTGAAAGTTCCGAAGTTAATTTAAAGCTTTTGAAAGATTTAGAGAACGAAATTGATTTAGTTATTGAACAAAATGAAGAACATCTTGTTAAAGATAGTGATGAAAAAGTTATATTCGAGAAATATGAAGAATTAAAATACTCGAAGATGAAACAAGAATTGTATTCTGATTTGAAGGATTCACTGAAAGATTTTTTGAAGATGGAAATACGAACTTGAATATAGACGTGGATTTAATACAGCCACATTGTGGATCTGCTACAATCAGTATGGAGTATGTACAACATCTGGAAAAGGAAATAATGTTCTTGAAAGATGAACTTTCAATAAAAAATAATATTATTGATAAACTTTTACAGAAATCACTGTTGCGTAACGAAGCATCAGACTCTTCACGGGAATATCAAATTAAAAATGTGTCAGAAAATTAGTTATGTAATTTTGATTCTGTTTCTGTCCCTGAGATAGTTAATGTTGACACTCCTGAGACCTTGATGATTGAGGCACAAGCGATTCTCATTGAAAAGTCGATAGCAGAACAATTACTGGAGGTAAGAAAGAGTAAACATGATGATTTTGTTAAAAATAAAGATGATAAAGATGATAAAGATGCAGTTAGCGATTCTATTCTTGTTGTTGGCGATTCAATGCTAAATGCAGTCAAGGATAAAAGTGTATTGAAACGACATAAAAACGTGAAAATCAAATATTTTTCGGGTGCTAAAATTGATGATGTTAAACTAGTTAGAAAAACTCCTCGAAAACAAACCCAAGCTAGTTATAATTCATCTTGGCACAAATGATGCACCGTACAAACCCTCGAACGTCATCCTCGACAACCTCTTAGCCTTTAAGAACAAAGTGAAAGAGTTATGTCCTGACAGTAAAGTAATTATTTCGTCTTTGACCCCACGTGTGGACAATGCAAAAGCGGATATAACAATTCGTCACTTCAACAACCATTTGAAACAGTTAAAAGTAGATGTGATGGACAACAGTAATATCACTATCCGGGATCTAGGAAAGAAATCTCATCAAAAGGTAAAGAAAAGTTGGCGAAGAATATTGTTGACACAATAGAAAAGTTTGGACGAAATTGATGCGAAATCAGCGGTGTGCAGCAACCAAACACCATTCAGTCCTTGAGATCCAAGTGCGCAAATAATGTTTTTATAGGGTATGTCAATATAAATTCTATAAGAAACAAATTGTCAGATCTATACAACACTATTGAGGATAGTTTTGATGTCATTTCTATAGCAGAGACAAAACTAGATAGCTCCTTTCCACAACCCCAATTCCATTTGACTGGTTATAAAACTCCCTACAGACTGGATGTCAGCGATACTAGTGGGGGGATTCTCGTCTATGTAAAAAAAGGGATTATCCTCGTCACGCTCAAGACGTTTTGATTTGCCAGATGACATCCAAATTATCCCGATAGAGATTATACTCAAAAGTAAAAAGTGGGTCATTATTTTTGTATATCGTCCACCAAATACTCAGAGTTTGACATATTTTCTGTCGAACCTTTCTAGTATAATTGATTTCTATAATTCAGATAGGTGTGTAGTGATTGGTGATTTTAACGCTGAACCCAGTGACAAAAGCTTATATCTTTTATGGAGAGCCAAATGCTGTACAACCATGTTAACTTCAAAACATGTTTCAAGTCTAAAACCGGCACTTGCATTGATTTGATTTTATCAAACTCAAAACACTCTTTACATTCTACAGGTGGTTTGAACACGGGGATCAGTGACCATCATCAATTAATATACACAATGTTAAAATATACTTATATCAAGTTGCCTCCAAAAGAGATAGAATACAGATCTTATAGATCTGAAATATTCATTCAAACCCCTTCATCTATGGTTTCTCAATCTCAAACTTGGTCACAATACAAGCATCACAATACATGGAAAGCTTTAGTTGGCATCTCTCCCAATGGAAGTATTACATTTGTGTCTGATCTTTGGACTGGTCGAGTTAGTGACAAAGAGCTAACAAAACATCTGGATTTCTGGTGTTACTGACTCATGGTGATAATATAATGGCTGACCGTGGCTTCCATATAGTGGATATCCTTCCAAGTGGTGTAACATTAAATATTCCCCCATTCAAAGGGCAGCAAGACCAGCTCACAGCAGAAGAAACTGAAGAAACAGCCCGGATTGCTGCTGTCAGAATTCATGTGGAACAAGCGATTGGTAGGGTAAAGTGTTACCACATCTTGGATGGTATAGTTCCATTGTCATTGTCACCAATTATGAATCAAATATTCACTGTTTGCTGTTATTTGACCAATTTTTTGCCACCATTGTGTCCTCCACATGACAATAAATCAGATTGAACGATTATCGAGATTTAACACAAAATAAAAACATTGTTTTGGTTGCCGCTTATTTGATTTTAGTTTCCTTTTGTTTAATCACGGAGAAAAATAAAAATGATCTCCTGCAAAAAAGTAAAAATTAACAATATTTTTAAAGCAAAAAAAGTTTCATGCTCTCAGTAGGAGCGTGAACAAATTAACTGATTTTCTATGTTTAGAAAAACCAATCAACGCGTTTGTTTACAACGTATAAGCGAATGAGAATTGATTATTTTTATAGAGGAGCCAATCAATGATCGAGAAATGTATTTTCAATCAAGCGTGCAGGCAAGCATGAGTACTTGAAATAGCTTTGTAAAATTTGTGCATTTAAAGAAGTAGTGGCTTTAAAAACAGATTTTTTTTGTTGAGCTTGTATTATTGTTGATCCAACCACCATGTAAGTATAATTTCTTTCCCTCAGTTACTCTCTTCGTGAAGTACTCAGGTAACACAGCTCTTCTATAAAAAAATTAGGCCAGGCAACATCTTCGATGACCAATGGTATTCATCAAATACTATTTGCTCAACATACAACGGCTCCTGATCACCTAGCCATACCATAAAATCAATGTTGCTCAGCCTGGAACAAAAGAGTTGACCTTGAACTTGATAACAGTATTTGTGTGACTTTGACCATTAATATTTTTCAAAAAAAACTTTTTGTCTTTTAGTTCTTCCTTCATGGTCATGTTGTGCTTGGACAATGGACATTTAATTTCTAATCCCCATTCATGACCAGACTGGATGTTGATGCAAATACCATCAAGTGATGCTCCCAAATATGGATATTCTTTTGAAAGCAGTAAACCAACTGTGGTAACCTGAATATTTTCGTTTTGCAGCGAAGACTTGTACAACTGCAGCACACGATCTTCATTTTGCTTGTCATAATTAGTTGCTGTAGTACTGAAAGAGCTGTAGTACATGGCTTTCAAATTTGAAGATGGTTCCACTTTATTTCTACATGCAATATAGAAGTTCGATACTGTTATTCTGAATTTTTGTAGTTCATGGCAGTGGTCAGATGCACTTTGACCCCTTGTACATTTTTCGATATTACGTATTCCTGATTCAGAAATGGAAAGAGTCAAAGCATAATGATTCATCATATCTTTAAATTCTACTTTACTGATATCGTAATGATCATTGAAGGGACATGATGTTTCCGGTGATGGGATATAAATAGGTTCAACTGTAGCGACATTATTATCTGATAAAACTTCAACTTGTATATCTTGTTCAGCTCCCTGAGGTGGATATGGGTTCATATCGTGAAAAAGATAAAAACAACTCTGACCTAAACACCCAGAAAGATCCATTTTAAGTTGATTCAGGCTGGTAATGTCAATTGTCAAATTCTCTGTGTCTTGATCATGCTGTAGGTGTTTATGTCTTCTTCAGAACTGGAAGGTGTTTGATTGGTAGTGCTAGCACTTGCAATATGACAGAAAATAGCATAAACACGTAGAATAAGATCTGCTTTGGTGCCTGACATTTTCTCTTTGTATAGAGAGAGTATGCCCTTTAACTCACAAACTCCCAGCGATCCCAAGTCTTCCAATGATTTTACGGTTTTTCCTTTAGGCAATGATGCTTGAAACTGCTCCATTTTTTGTTAAAAAAGACATAAATGTTAAAAATTTAGCTAAAATATTGCGTTCTCCCGCTAGAAATTTGAAATTGTTCATAATAAACCTCGTTTTCATGTTTTTACGAAATATGAACTGTGTATTTTGCGGAACCAGAACAGATATGGAAAAGAGCTTATTTATATAATTAAAAAACAATGGACACTGCTTCTTGTTTCTTAGAAAAAATCAAGTTACTACGACTTCTGATTACGGGTGCTATACCAACAAAGTTTCCTTGGAGCTCACTAGAAACCTGAACAAGCACTGCCTTGCAAAAAAGAACGAATCAGAGGGTGTGCGATTGACTTTAAATACTACATATATATTTTTAAAGCTCGCTATTTACTTAGAATTTTCTTTCAGATTGTTTCCGAATGTTCTACTAGTATGTCGACGAGGCAACGATGTAGTTAGTTCATTTGGAACACAAACAGACACTGTTTCACAGCTAAACATACATCAAGTTCATGACAGCAAATGCACTCCTCCTCAGTTTTCATTGTGATGCAATTGCCTCCACACTTACAGATTTATTGCAACGACCTTCTTCCCGTTCTTCGTCTGATGAGAAGTCTTCAATTGTTGACCAACTAAAATCTGAATCTTCACCAGATCCCGAGTTCTTTTTCTTAAGTGGTTCAAATTTTTGTAGTTGAAAGGATTTCTTTAAACTGTCACGGTCATTAACTCCTTAATAGTTAATAAAAGTAAGTTTCCATGTGGGATTATTCTTTTGTTTATTAAGAACATGTCGTAGTGTTATTGAACACACAAAAATTATAATCTCATCACAAAGTTAAAAATTGTGAGACGGGGGCTTCTACATGAAAGGTTCAACTATAGGATGGTGCGAGGGTAGAGCGGAGGTTACACGTAATTATATCGAATACAATACACAAAGCCAGGAGCACTGTAAACACGTCTTACTACTAAGCATGATACATACAAGAAGGTCGTGGCTATACATACTCTAATATAAATGTATACTCTACATGCCCCCTTTTAGGGACTCACAATGTTTGTTCTAAGTGTCATCATGGGACTGTCCTGTCAACTTCGGAGAGAGAGGCCTTCTTGGACGTCTCTCCCTATTTGCTCTCCTTGGTTGAACAGCTCGCACACTTGGTTGGGTTCCGACTGCAGAGTGCTCTACGCCAGGCACGTCTTCGATTGATGTGGGCGTAGTGGGTGTCATCGCTGCGGGTAATGTTGGAACAACGAGGTCCTGTTTCGGTGGAATCACCCGCCTGGAATCTGGTTCTTCCATAAGCGATTGTCCTACCACCTGTAATCGTGGTTCAGCTTCCATCATCTGTCTTTGTTGATGGCATACCGGCACGATCTTGCGTAGAAAACGACGATTGCGTAATAAACCCGTTGAAGATCTGGCAAATGCACTGCCAATCTTTTGATACAGTGTGATTTCTCATGCATGGAGAACTCAAATATTCTCCACAGAGCTTCAGGTGCACTAACATATCGAGCATCTAAAAAAGTTTTAATTTCATCATATTGCAATTGTTCGTTAATTTCGACATGCGCTCGATCATGTCCTTTATATACGTATTTGAATAAATATTTAACACTTTTTATAGAAGTACAGGCCTCTAAATTTATATGTGCATTATATTTCTTTGATAACCAGGGACAGTATGGAACTACCCATCGATTATCTAAATCTACATTTTTAACCCTCACAGTTCGACCATTATTTCGTCTGCGATACAAAGGATACCATTAACATTCATTTGTGTTGAATCACAGAATGATTTGGGAAAATCTTTGGTACAGTTGCCATCATCTCCCATACAAACAGAAGTCTCATTGTAAATCCCACATGGACCATGTATCATACACGATTTGATGATATTGTGTAGTTCTGGCTCCTCATCGGGATCAGGAATTTCAGCACATATCAAGCTGTCAACATCATCAGCATTTTGTAATTTATCCTCTTGTGCTAAATGAATAAGAATATGTGCATGAGGTAAAGAACGCTTTTGAAATTCAATCACATAAAGGTGAGAAATTGTTTTCCCCAATACACCATTTTTTATGACATCATTTAAAAGTGCTTTCAATTTCAAATTAAAAACACGTGCAACCAAGTCAGGTCGATAATGTGCAGACTCATTATCTAAATTTTCGGTAATTTCCTTCCAATTTGGATTACACGTAAAAGTGCAGAACAAATCAGGTTTTCCCATTTTAGTCACCATAGCCATTGCATCTTGGTAATTTTGTTGCATAGCTCTTGGACTGCCCTGAAAAGACGATGGTAATATCACAGGTCTGCCTGCATTTAAACCCCTATTTCCTGCAACATTGGCAAGATGATCAATCAACCCTTGATATTGCTCAACACGTAACACTTTTTGGTTTCTCCGAATATAGTTGAGACGATCAGATTCCACCTTACAGTAACAGTCAACCGCGAATTGTTGAAATAATCTTTTACCTTTTAAGATGGGATTAAAATTGCTTCTGTATGAAAACCTATAAGTATAATATTGTAATGCAGTTGTGCGGCACCGACTACCTGTAGCATATTCAGCTACATGAGGAATATCTGTAGTCCATCCAGACTCTCCCCTTGGAAAAAAGACTGGATAAACCATTGGATCCAAATGAGGTGAAGCTGTTGGTAGACATTGCAATGGTCTGTCTCGAGGATAAACAACAATATCCCGAAAGGCAGGTGGTGCACCATCTTCACCAACAAAAACAGCTGCTACTTCATCATGGTGGGGTAGATTGTAACGCCGCCGATCGCCACCACTCCTCAGATGCATTCTAACCTAAATTTTAAAATGGAAGATTTTAAAAATCAAAAACGTTTTAAAAAAACCTACAAAGAGAACTGATTAATAACTCAAAATTTTACCAAAGATGGTTGGCGATTTTGCTCTTGGGCAAGCCGTAATTCCTCAGTTTCTACCTCACTCATGTATTTGTATGCAGCAGCGTAAGGACTTTCTCTAATAATGATGTCTTGTAAATTTTGCATAACCTCAGGTAGGCAACCTTGATTTTCAGGTCTTGCCATTCTTTCATTGAATGCATCCATCCCATCATAAATGTACAACTGACCATATGATGGAGGAACACCTTCTGACGGATGCAGATTCCCTGTACGGTGACATACCTGACCATTAATACGAAAGACAGGTGGTCCTCGACCTGGTGGTACAGCCATTTTTGCACCCATCGACGCAAAAGCGACAGAACTGTTAAATTTTCGAATATTTTCTTGAAAGTTCTTTGCTTGATTTGTATTACCTACTAAAAGATCTTTAAGATCATTAGGATAATTAATGTCATTAAGGTGTATCTTGCCGTTATGACAACATTTGAAATTACTTTCATCGGCAAACATTTTAGCACTACAACGTTGACAAACCTTGCCCATGGGGCCTAAGTAATGTTGCTCAGGCAATTGATCAGGTTGACGCGCAGCACAATGCAAACTTAATGTAGCCCGTCTAGCTCGCATACGTTGCATATTTCTATTCCGCCTAGCTAATCTTTCTTCAGCGTTTTCACTTTGACGATTCTGAACGCGTCTTTCAGCATCGCAATTCCTACGGCGCCCATTCTCAGAAATACCTTGAGAATTATGGAGATCATCCGTGTTATCATGCGTTTCGCGACGTCGCGCAATAGCGGCATCTTCGTGTGCAAACCTACGTTGGATTACTGATCGAATTTGTTGTTGATCAGGTGGTTGCAAAACAAATTGTCCATTCCTGAAAGTTGCTGGAATGGCAGGGGCAATAGCATTGCCTCTTCCTATATTATACATGACAGACAGTAGTAATAATAAGGAAACTTTAGAATAAATATAACTACCAAATTGTTGATTAACTCCCAACCCTGAATAAAATAAAAGTTTGACTTTTATGAAAATTAAAAACGCAATTAACATATAGGTTTCATGAAAGAAAAAGATAACTGTAACACATTGTAACAATCACCTGAGAAAACTCTGAACTGTTCTTAAAATATCGCCACACTCTTTTTAACTTTCTGCTTTTTAATTCATATATCAACTCTGAATAAAGAATCATAAAAACACACTTTCATTTTCCATAAATCATCTTCCGAAATTAACAACAATAATGAATTACCTCGTAAACTTTACTGGCTTTAAGCTTTACTCTTTAATCTTTAATCTTTATCGCACTTCTTTTTCTGTTTTCTGCTTCTCTGAATAAGAATTAAAATAAGACACTTTCATTTTCCATTTCATTTCTATCGAAATAAACAACAATACAAAGTTACCTCATAAACTTTACTGGCTTTCGCTTTCTTTTCTTTTCTTTTCTTTTTCCTTTTTTTTATTGTTTAATAATCACCTCCTTCACTTTTCAATACGAAAATGAATTTGTTTACATTTTGAACGAACTTAGTTGCTATGTTTACAAAACGTTCGAAAGGATAAAAATAAAATGCAATGTAAAGGTATCTGTCCTATACTAATCGTAGAAAAATATTAACCGTGGTCTTAAACACCTTTATGAATAAGTGACCGCAAAAACGACCCGAAATTTTAGAGAGTGAAAGCGTGAAAAAAGCGGATGCACAGCGCGTATTAGAATATAGATGTGTTATTTATCATCAAGTTATATGTTATAACAATAGTTGTATTTATATGTTCTTATTTCTATTACAAAACACAATCTTTACAAAAGAATGGAGAATTACCTCCAGCTTCTTGAACATCTACTTATACTAATCCGCAATCGTGCATACCACTTTTAATTTAGAGAGTGTTTTGTTTTTGTTTTTTTAATGGTCAAAATCTTCTTAATCGTGGTCATATAGCGGCAGTCCGGCCAGTGAAGAAACTCTTCCACTGCAATCCAACGATCATTTGTTTTGACACGTGATCGTCTTTTCGCCGTTTTCATTGGTTGCCGAAATCGTACAAACTATAGCGACAATGTTCGTTGATAAGAAATCCATTTTCATTAATCGTTTGACGAACGAACAGGTCTGTACGAATGTATTATTATAAAACGTTTATTGTTTAACTTTTTGCTTTTCTTTTGTTGTTTTTCTATATTAGATTAATAAAAGAACGTAAGTAAATGTATTGACGTATTATTTATGTATGTATTATGTAAAACCATACTGAAATGTTTTTTATGTGGAAAACGAAAACGAGTATACATCCAGCACATGTTTCAACGTTTTACTTTGTTTTAGTTTTCGTTTACTTTGTTTTAGTTATCAGATATGGCTATATAGAAGAAAGTGCAGTGAAGAAATGCAGAAAAAATCAATTTTCATTAATCGTTTGACGAACGAACAACAGGTCTGTACGTGAAGGTATTATTATAAAACGTTTATTGCTTAACTTTTACTGCTATTATTCTATTTTAGATTAATAAAAGAACAGGTAAGTTATGTATGTATTTAAATGTTTGTTTACGTTTTAGTTATGGCTATACAGAAGAAAGTGCAGTGAAGAAATGCAGAAAGAAATGATGTTCCTTTACACAGTAACGAATGGTTTTCATTTTAATTTAGTTTTGAAAGATTAATTAATTGAGTTTTGAATTATGAATAATGAGTTATTCTATCATTTAGTATGTATCTTCGCTGGATGAAAACTGGATGCTGGATGAAAAGGAACGCGGAACGAACGAAATTTGTTTTGGTAACGCGCGCTGTAATTTATTTATTTACAAATCAATTAAAAATGGTTCTCATGGCTGTGGAAATGGGGGGAACGTCAACCATGTCTGCCTTTTATTAGATTTTCCTGTACAATTTAAGATGCTTGGTACTTTGTCTATCTGCCTGTCTTCCAGCCAACTTTATGTCTTTTGTTTTTGTTTGCTTCATTATGGTTGCAATGAATGTGATTATTTTAGCTGTTCTTCAACTGAAATCTTTTCTTTTATTAAGTCAGAAAAAAGAAAAGTGTATAAACCATTAAAGAAATGAAGCACATGGTTAAATTATGAAGTTGAGAGGGTTCTGTACAATGAAACTGTCCTACAAAAAAGAAGCATTATTGGATGGATTTTTCTTCAGTTTATATTTTATCAAGTTTATGCATTATTTTGTGTTATGTATGGTGGTATATAATCGTTTACGTACTGTATGCCTGGGTGTATAAGTTTGGCATTATGTTTTTATTTGTTACTTTTTATCTTCTGGGTAAATTTGTGTTTTTAGTTATTGTTTTTAGGATATGCGTACTTGAATTTCCTTTTTGTTTTTTGTTTCTTTTTGGTTTTTTTTTATTTTCGGTATTACAATTGAAATATTATTCCTTTAGGCAATAATAAAAAAGCATAAAGAAATGAAACTCATGGTTTTAATCATGATGATTTTGGGAAGAACAGACTATAGATATATAATTTCAAAATTCATTAATGATAACAGTCCAGAAGTAACTTTGGAACAAAAGAAAAAGTTGGAAAGTATCAATTTGTTTTGAATTAACATTTTGTAATGTTTGATTTTGTGGTAAACAGTTCTGTGTTATATATTGCCATTTTTTTACATTAAAGTTACTTCTATTCTGCGTATAAATATATATTCTGAGCCATGTTGCTATTTGTTTCTGTTTTTAATCTTCTGAATGTAATAACAAATTAATGCCTGTAAAAAACTTTTACACAAGTGAAATTCTGCGACAGAACGCATACTGAACATGGGTGGCGAGCGACTCCGCCTTGGCGGCTATCTTATTATACTAATTCGCAATTGTGCATCCCACTTTTATTTTAGAGAGTGATATATTTACTTTTTTTTTCACGGTCAAAACCTTCTTATTTTTTCCCTTTTCGTCGTAAAGCCACGCGGAGGCGATAGACACTTTTTTTATGTTACGTAATCTAAGTGTGACGTCTAGATTTTTAAACCAATCAAAACGCAAGAAGTTATTTTTTCGCCAATTTGATTGGTTGACGATTTCCAAAAAGTTAGTTCGTTATTAACCGTTTTCATTATCGGTCGCTATTTTGACGAAGAAACACGTAGGTATGATTTACTGTGATTGTATTTTAGATTATTGTTTATTGTTAAACTTTTACTGTTATTGTATTTTAGATTAATAAAAGAACATGTGTAAGTGATTAGTTGTTTGTTTACAATGTGAAAGCATATTGAGCATACAGAAGAAGTGCAGTGAAGTTTTTAAAAATTGGCTGTGCAGAACGAACGGGCAGGTCTATACGAAAGTAGTAATATCATAAGACTTTTATTGTTTAATATTTTAGATTAATAAAAGAACAGGTTTTTAAATGTTTGTTTACGTTTTAGTTATCAAATATCGCTATACAGAAGAAAGTGCAGTGGAGAAATGCAGTTTGATGTTTATTTACACAGTAAGGAATGGTTTTAATTTAGTTTTGAAAGATTAATTGATTTAGCTTTGAGTGGATGTCTCAGTTATTCTGTCGTTTAGTATGTGTATATGCTGCTGGATGAAAAGGAAGCCGAGAGAAATTTGTTTTGGTAACGCGCGCTATTATTACATTAAAAATGGTCCTACAGCTATGAATGTTTTTATTTCTCATGACGCTGTGAAAGTGGGGAATGTGTTATGCTGTCTAATTGTATCTATTGTATCTAATTTATATCGATGCTTGATGCTTTTGTCTGCCTGCCAAAAAGTACAAAATGTACTGGAAAATACAGAAAGTTTAGCAGTTTTTCCAAACGAAGAGAGCAGTTTTATGTATTTCACTTAAAAAAAATGGTAGCGAAAGTGTTTTATAAATACCTATGTATGTTTGTGCTGGAAAGTAAATAAAGTATTAGTAATTTGTTTACAGGCATGAATATAGAAGTAAAGAGTTTAGAAGTGTTTGAAAATGTCTACAGAAGATGATCAATGCTGTTTAGTTTACTAACATGTGAATTGGCTGTGAAAGGTATCCCATTTTGTTTGAAGTTCAGCTAAAGTTAAAATAGTATAAATCTATTTAGTTATAACACAGTTGGTATGCTGGATAAATAAGAATAAAGGGTTGTTTAACTGTTGTGAATTAGCCAGAGGAGATTTTAACTCAGATTAAAAATGTGGTTGTTTTCAATTTTTTATAAACTCTTTAGATATATAAATTCTGTCATTACGTTTGTGTTTTTAATTATTATTCATAAGGTAGATGTGAATGGATTATGTATTTAAGAAGTTCATTAGTTATTACCGTGCAATGAAATGTTTATGCATTATTTTGTGTTATGGTAATCGTTTACGTACCTGGGTATATATATAAGTTTGGCATTATGATTTTATTTGTGACTTTTTATCTTCTGGGTAAATTTTTGTTTTAAGGATAAATGCGTAGTTGAATTGCATTTTTTGTTGTTGTTTATTTCAATATTGTTATAGCATGATTAGGTTTTCGGTATTACAATTCAAGTATTAATTTTTTAGGTAATAATAAAAAAAGCATAAAGAAATGAAACTCATGGTTTTAATCATGACGTTGATGGTTTTGGGAAGAACAGACTATATATCATTTCAAAAATTCATTAATGGTTGCAGTCGAGTAGTAACTTTGGAACAAAAGAAAAAGTTGGAAGGTATCAATTTGTTTTGAATTAACATTTTGTAATGTTTGGTTTCGTATGTCTGGATAAACAGTTCTGTGTTATATATTGCCATTTTTTTTTACATTAAAGTTACTTCTCTTCTGCGTATAAATATATTATTCTGAGCCATGTTGCTATTTGTTTCTGATTTTATTCTTCTGAATGTAATAACAAATTAATGCCTGAAAAGAAACTTCTACACAAGTTAAATTCTGTGACACAACGCATACTGAACATGGGTGGCGAGCGACGCGTACGTACCACGGGAATGGTGGATTTGACCTAATGTTTTCAAAGTTAAGTTCGGTAAAAAGTTTTTACCCGGGATACTAGTCCACTTATACTAATTCGCAATCGTGCATACCACTTTTAACTTGGTAAGTGTGAAAAAAGACTGGGGACGAAATGTTTCTATGGAAAATTCAATACGGCATCTTTAGAAAGTGAGTAACTGAGTGTACTGTGTGCACATCCACGATTAGTATATGCTCCTCCGTTTGGTTCCTTTTTGGTTTCGCACTGAAAATTTGCCGAAAAACGTCAATGGAGAAGCGCAAGCAATGCAATGTTATTCGTTCGAAATTGGTTAACGATCATTTTGTAAAAACAAAAAACTTCACGAACACGAAGATAGTTTTTTTTTAAACGAAGATCTTTAATTTTATTGTTTTAGTCGTTTTCGGAGAAAGATCGTATCGTAAAGATTGAATTAACAAGTGTAAGTAAATTCACGGAAGAACTGAATCAAAAATCAAAGTTTTGAGACTGTTTTCGTCTTTTTCCATTTAATTCATTTTTGACTGTTTGGTAGGCTGGAACTATACTCATGATAATTTAATAACTTTTTCTATGTTTGCTTTCCGATTTGGATAAAAAATCAAGTTTGTGTTTTGTTTTATTTTGCTTTCCTTTTTTTTTGTGTGTGTATGTGTAGCATTTTGTTTATTATGATATGGTTTTCATTGCTCATGGAAATCTTCTTTTTTTTAGTTTAAAATAATTACGAAAGAATTTAACAAGTCTAAATGCTTGAGTGTTTTGGTAAAGAACAGACTATTAAAATAACGAATGGTATCGAATCTTAGTGGATAAAGAAGCAACATTAGCAGGTATAATTCCGCATATCATTTACATGGCGTTTTTATTCTTCTTCATAACATATCTTTTATTTCTTTTTTGACTGTTTGGTAGGCTGAAGCTAAACTCATGATCTTTTAATAAATATTCCCTGTTCCTACTCATATGTTTGCTTCAAGTTTGCGTTCGTTCTTTTAGTTTGCTTTTGTTTGTGCGTATATGTAGCTAAATATGTTTTTATGATAGGTTTATTATTAATAGAAATCTTCTTTTTTAGGTAAAATTAATTATGAAAGAATAGATAAATTCGACATTGTAATATGAAGGGTGTTTGGTAAAGAACTGACTAATGAAATAACGAATGCTATCGAATCTTATTGGAGTAAAGAAGCAACGTTAGCAGGTATAATTCCGTTTATCATTCATATTTCCTTTGGCGTTTTTATTTTTCACTACACGCCAAGGCAGCTTTGTTTACCACCCATTATCATTAAAGACTGTAAGAACAAAATTCCCACCTATTGCCCTTTGCTATGCGCCATCTTAGCCAACAAATACAGCAGCCACTTCATCCATCGTGACATGAGGTTTTTTTGTGTCTGTGTCAAAATCTACATTTTATGTTTCGTAATCACCTCTTTCTTTTTTCACGATGAACTGAAATCTTACGACATTTTAATAATGACGTTAGATTAAAAAATAGTGCCGCCTTACGTCAAATATGTAGGAAAAACCGTTTAAAAAAAGTTAAATATTTCACTCCCTAAATTAGAAGTGGTATGCACAGCGCCGATTATGATAACTTTTTATTTCTATAAATGTTCGACACGGGTGTGAGCGATGCGTCGTTTTGAGAAATGCAACAGTAAAAAGTTTTTACACGGGATAACTGACGTTTTGTAGGGTCAGTGACACGGGTGATGGTGTGACGCAACATTTGGGCCTAAATTTTATTTGGTACTGCGGCTATGACGTCATCAAAATCTTTGAACGACGATATCTCTGCAACGGTTGGTCGTAGCGAAACGATCCCATACATTTTTTTATCAGTTTTTCGAGCTCTCGACATGGGTACACTTTCCAGTCCCGATTGTGTTATCAAAATTTTCGTCACGGGGTTCGCACATGGGAACGCGGGATTCTTGGACATCCGTTTCGAAAATAAAGCCGTAAAAAACTTTTACGCGAGATACTAGTCTATATATACTAATCCGCGTTGTGCATACCACTTTTATTTTAGAGAGTGTTGTGTTTTTTCTAAATTTACGGTCAAAATCTTCTTAATCGTGGTCATTTTTTCGTTAGACCATTGACAATTGACGATTAGTATAATAGCCACGCGGCGTGACGTCAGTTATTTTTGTGGTATCACGGGGGAGCCATTGCATTGCATCCCCAATCGAACGCGGCGTTTTTGGGGAAATATCTCGAGAACCAATAGCGATAACTGACGTTTTTTAGGGTCGGCAACACGGGTGATAGGGTGACGCAACATTTGGACCTAAATTTTATTTGGTACTGCGGCTATGACGTCATTAAAATCTTTGACCGACGATACCTCTGCAACGGTTGGTCGTAGCGAAACGATCCCATACATTTTTTTGCTCAGTTTTTCAAGCTCTACAACCTGGGTACATTTTCCAGTCCCAATTCCGTAATTGAAATTTTCGTCACGGGGTTCGCACACGGGAATGTGGGATTCTTGCACATCCTTTTCGAAATTATAGCCGTAAAAAACTTTTACGCGAGATACTAGTCTATATCCTAATACGCGCTGTGCATCCAGTTTTTAACTTGGTAAGTGTGAAAAAAGACTGGGGACGAAATGTTTCTATGGAAAATTCAATACGGCATCTTTAGAAAGTGAGTAACTGAGTGTACTGTGTGCACATCCACGATTAGTATATGCTCCTCCGTTTGGTTCTTTTTTGGTTTCGCACTGAAAATCTGCCGAAAAACGTCAATGGAGAAGCGCGAGCAATGCAATGTTTTTCGTTCGAAATTGGTTAACGATCATTTTGTAGCAGTAAAAACAAAAACAAAAAACTTCACGAACACGAAGATAGTTTTTTTTAAAACGAAGATCTTTAATTTTATTGTTTTAGTCGTTTTCGGAGAAAGATCGTATCGTAAAGATTGAATTAACAAGTGTAAGTTTTGAGACTTTTTTCGTCTTTTTCCATTTAATTCATTTTTGACTGTTTGGTAGGCTGGAACTATACTCATGATAATTTAATAACTTTTTCTATGTTTGCTTTCCGATTTGGATAAGAAATCAAGTTTGTGTTTTGTTTTATTTTGCTTTCCTTTTTTGTTTGTGTGTATGTGTAGCATTTTGTTTATTATGATATGGTTTTCATTGCTCATGGAAATCTTCTTTTTTTAGTTTAAAATAATTACGAAAGAATTTAACAAGTCTAAATGCTTGAGTGTTTTGGTAAAGAACAGACTATTAAAATAACGAATGGTATCGAATCTTAGTGGATAAAGAAGCAACATTAGCAGGTATAATTCCGCATATCATTTACATGGCGTTTTTATTCTTCTTCATAACATATCTTTTATTTCTTTTTTGACTGTTTGGTAGGCTGAAGCTAAACTCATGATCTTTTAATAAATATTCCCTGTTCCTACTCATATGTTTGCTTCAAGTTTGCGTTCGTTCTTTTAGTTTGCTTTTGTTTGTGCGTATATGTAGCTAAATATGTTTTTATGATTAATAGAAATCTTCTTTTTTAGGTAAAATTAATTATGAAAGAATAAATAAATTCGACATTGTAATATGAAGGGTGTTTGGTAAAGAACTGACTAATGAAATAACGAATGCTATCGAATCTTATTGGAGTAAAGAAGCAACGTTAGCAGGTATAATTCCGTTTATCATTCATATTTCCTTTGGCGTTTTTATTTTTCACTACACGCCAAGGCAGCTTTGTTTACCACCCATTATCATTAAAGACTGAAAGAACAAAATTCCCACCTATTGCCCTTTGCTATGCGCCATCTTAACCAACAAATACAGCAGCCACTTCATCCATCGTGACATGAGGTTTTTTTTGTGTCTGTGTCAAAATCTACATTTTATGTTTCGTAATCACCTCTTTCTCTTTTCACGATGAACTGAAATCTTACGACATTTTAATAATGACGTTAGATTAAAAAATAGTGCCGCCTCTGCGTAGCCTTACGTCAAATATATGTAGGAAAAACCGTTTAAAAAAAGTTAAATATTTCACTCCCTAAATTAGAAGTGGTATGCACAGCGCCGATTATGATAACTTTTTATTTCTATAAATGTTCGACACGGGTGTGAGCGATGCGTCGTTTTGAGAAATGCAACAGTAAAAAGTTTTTACACGGGATACTAGTCTTATTATACTAATTCGCGTTGTGCATACCACTTTTATTTTAGAGAGTGATATATTTGTTTTTTTTTCACGGTCAAAACCTTCTTATTTTTTCCCTTTTCGTCGTAAAACCACGTCAAGGTGAGAACGATTTTTTTGATTTTCCGCGATTAGTATATGCTCCTCCGTTTTGTTATTTTTGGTTTGCGCAGTGGAAATCAGCCGAAAAACGTCTTTGGAGGAGTGCGAGCAATGCAATCTTTTTCGTTCGAAATTTGTCAACGATCATTTCGTGAGCAAGAAACTTCGCGAAGAAGACGTGTTTCTTTTTGTATACGAATATTTTAATTTAAATTTGATTGTTTTAGGCAGCAAATCGACGAAAGAACTGACGAAGAAACACGAAGGTATTGTTATTATTATAAAACGTTTTGCTAAACTTTTACTCTTATTAATAAAACAACACGGGTAGCAAGTGAGTTAGTTATTTAGATATATCATATTTAGATATACAGAAGAAGTGCAGTGAAGTTTTTAAAAGATAAGCTGCAGAAAGATCGAACGATTAATAAAAGAACAGGCAGCAGCATGTGTGTAAGTGATTAGTTAGCAGGTAGCACACGTGAGTTTTTGAACAGATGTTTGTTTTTTTTTATATATAGGTTTTTTCAGATGAAAACCAAACGAAGAACGAGTGGAAGAAAGTCGTGCTGATTTTACGAATTTCTTTTTATAGTTATCAAATAGTTATGGGAGTGCAGCAGTACAGAAGTAGTGTAGATGAAGTTGAAGAAAGGATGATGTTTATTTACATTGGTGAAAATGGTTTTACTTTTTTTCGGTGGAAAATTGTTTGGAAAAGATATAAAGTAATATACGTAAGTACATGAGTCAAACGGATTTAATAAATACAGCGTTAAAAGAGAATAAAAACAGAGTTAAAACGATCAGATCATAAAGATGCAGGTCCTACACGAGCAGTTACTGATTTGTTTTGGTAACGAACTGTTCCTTATTTTATTTATTTCAAAATGGCTCCACAGTTATGAAGTTACGAAGAAAGCATTTTTATGTCTTTCACTGTATAAAAATGGTAGTGAAATTGCAGTAGAAAACAAATAGAAAGTGTATGTTTACAATAGGAAAGTATGCTGGAAAGTTAATCGAGTGTTGTTAATTTGTTTACAGGTATGAAATATAGAAAGTAAAAGAGTTTAGAAGTGTTTGATAATGGCTACAGAACATGATCAATATTGTTGTTTACTATCATGATGATGTGAATTGGTATTGAAAGGTAAATTTAAAATAGTATCTATTTAGTTAAAACACAGTTAGTATTAGTGGATAAATAAAGGATAAGAGGGATGTTTACTGTTGTGTTTTGAATTTTCCAGCGCAGAGGAGGAGCTTTGAACTGGAAATAAAAAATGGCTCCACGAATGTTTTCATATGTTAAAAATTTTTCAGCTATACTAATTCTGTCATTACGTTTGTGTTTTTAATTATTATTTTTAAGGTTAATATATTTTCAAAGTTTCTTTTACTTTGTTTTGTTTTTCTTTAGATTTCGTCATAGCATGATTAGGTTTTTTGTATATGTTTTTTGAATGTTTTCATCTGTTAAGTAGAAATGAAGCACATGATGGGTTATAATGTTGAGAGGGTTACTTAAGAGAAGAATGGATTATGTAATTTAAATGACTGTGCAATGAAACTATCCTACAAAAAATAAGCGTTGTTGGCTGTATTTTTCTTAAGTTTATATTTTATCGCGTTTATGCATATTTTGTGTTATGGTAATCGTTTACGTACTATGCCTAGGTATATAACTTTGGCTGTATGATTTTATTTGTGACTTTTTATCTTCTGTGTAAATTTTTGTTCTTAGTTATTGTTTTTAGGATAAATGCGTACTTGAATTTCCTTTTTTTTTTTGTTTTTTGTTTTGTTTTTTTTTATTTTCGGTATTACAGTTGAAATATTATTCTTTTAGGCAATAATAAAAAAAGCACAAAGAAATGAAACTCATGGTTTTAATCATGATGTTGATGGTTTTGGGAAGAACTAAATATATCATTTCAAAAATTCATTAATGGTTGCAGTCCAGTAGTAACTTTTGAACAAAAGAAAAAGTTGGAAGGTATCATTTTTGTAATATTATTCAATGTTTGGTTTTTGTATGTCTGGGTTAACGGTTCTGAGTTATATATTGCATTTTTTTACATTAAAGTTACTTCTCTTCTGCGTATGAATATATATTCTGAGCCATGTTGCTATTTGTTTCTGTTTTAAATTTTCTGAATGTAAGAAATGAATTAAAAAATTAATGCCTGAAAAGAAACTTTTGCAAGAGTTAAATTCTGCGACACAACGCATACTGAACAAGGGTGGCGAGCGACGCCGCCTGGGATGTTTTTGAGTTGCGGTTCTATGATTTATTTTTTCATCATGGGGTACGTACACGCAGGGAATGGTGGATTTGACCTAATGTTTTCGAAGTTAAGTTCGGTAAAAAGTTTTTACCCGGGATACTAGTCTTATTATAATAATCCGCGTTGTGCATACCACTTTTATTTTAGAGAGTGATATATTTGTTTAATTTTTACGGTCATCGTCCTCTTATGTGCGCGTAAAACCACGTAGAGGCGAGAGACACTTTTTTCACGATCATTCCAAAAGCACGTGGCATCATTTGACGTCAGTTTTTTATGAACACGGGGAATCATTGCATTGCAGCCCCAATCGAACGCGACGTTTTTGGGGAAATATCTCGAGAACCAATAGGGATAACTGACGTTTTTTAGGGTCCGCGATACGGGCGATGGGGTGACGCAACTTTTGGGCCTAAATTTTTTTTGGTACTGCGGATATGACGTCATCAAAATCTTTGATTGATGATATCTCTCCAACGGTTGGTCGTAGCGAAATGATCCCATACATTTTTTTGATCAGCTTTTCGAGCTCTACAACATGGGTACACTTTTGAGTTGCGATTCTGACTTATTTTTTCGTCACGAGGTACGTACACGGGAATGGTGGATTTGTCCTAATGTTTTCGAAGTTAAGTTCGGTAAAAAGTTTTTACCCGGGATACTAGTCTATATATTAATAGCCGATTCTCTGTCTGTCTGTTTGTTTGTTTGTTTGTTTGTTTGTAAGTCACGCAAAATGGTAGATTGAGTTGTGAGCAAAATTATTTCTTTTTTGTGTGGGACGTGAGTTCGAAGCAAATACATTGCAACGCCAATCGAACGTGACTTTTTTTGGCTGATGAACTAATAGGAATAACGTTTTGTTTTTATCATTATTGTTAGTTTTATATTCCACATTATTGACTTGGCTTTGAAAACAGTACATCAACTTAATACAAAGAAACTAACTGATTAAACATTTTGGACAAAAAGCAGCAGTGGCAGAACGTGGCAGCATATGTTCGGTTTGCCAAACTCTTGCCTGACTGGGTGACCTTTTTTTTGAGCAATCAAAATGTTTAAAAACCGATAGGTAAAAAAAGAGTATCATATAAAAACAAAATGTTTTTTTTTTTTGCTTTTGTCATAATAGTTGTCTTAATTTCTTTTAATCGATTTCTTTTAATCTATTTTAATCTGATCGAACGTTTTTTTATTCTCTTTATTCATTTAGCACTTGCATTTTTTCTCTCCTCCCATGTGAACATTTTAAGAAGAGAAACTATTTTCGACCTGTTTGATAGCACCCATGTTTGAGCGCGTAACTTTTTTAAAAAAGCTTTTTTACAAAAGCTAATAAAAAGTGGAAGTTGTTCTTCCTACGTTTTGAGTGTATTGTTGTACTGATCAACGATTGGTTTTAAAAAATAAATAAGTCACACATAATGAAAAACCTGAAAAATAGTTAAGGTAACACTGATGTAACACTGACTGCACACCAGAGGTTGTGACTTCGAATCTTTTCCAAGTTGTATGAGCCGTTTATAAAGTAATTTGCCGTTTATTGATACAGTGATACACAGAGCAGGTGGATATGGGCGGCGAGCGACGCCTCCTTGGCGGCTAGTACTTAATAAATTTCCCATACACTGCATTTTGTAGCATCCTTTCATTTGTACCCTCTTCAGAGAAATCTGCTTTCAGTAAAGTTACAAGTCTTTTTTTTGTAACCGGACTTTGTTCATTAGGACGAAACAAGTGGAGAAATATGGGAATTTCTCTTGCAACCTAGTAAAACAAGTGCATTATATAATAATGGAAGGGATACTTTCATACACTAATGACATCTTTTATGCACCAACATTTAAATCAAAATTTCATCTTTTTAATACCTGGTATACACCAACTTGACCAAGGCCCTGTTGCAATCCCTGAATACATGGATCATCACTATCATTTGCAAAAATCTTACATAGCATATCCTCACCAAGGAATGTGGGGAACTTTCCATTTTGAAGGATACTCAGTCCTAAAATGAAAGTACAAACAAATAAATACAAGTAATACACTATTATACATTTTCCAGTATTTCTATCTGTTTCTGTGACAGGGGGGTGGGGTGGGATGTATTGTGTCTTACCTATAATTAAACCTACAATAGCATAGTCCTCTTTCTTGAAAATTTTTAAACCACCATCAAAATATTCTTCTTTTATTTTTCTCAGTGCCAATAGAAAAAATTCCTTTCTAGGACCACCAAAATCTTGAGCTTCCTGAATGAAAAAAAAATTAAGTATAAATATTAGTAATTCATGCTTCGATATATATACTTCAAATTAAGAATCCCTGTGAATTCCATATATCAATTATATAATATGAACATACCTCCCCATAAAACTGAATTTCTAGGGTTAGACGTTTATTTACTAAACCTTCAAATTCCTCCATGACTGATTGTAAAATATTATTTCTATCAACCATTATAAAGTTTGTGTCGCCTGTCAAGACTTCATTCGGATTAGAAATTTCCAAAGCTCTTCCTGTTACAAAGTTTAACTGCATATTATGAAGAAGTTCAACAGGATTTTGTATTGTCTTATTGTTTAAAATAAAGTTTTCAATAACATTGTTAAAATTTTCAATACCATCATCATCAGATATTGTAACAACTGTACTCGTATCATTGGAAGTATTGATAATAGGCGCTAGATTATTATTATCAATGGAGGAACCAGTGTTTGTTATTTCTGGTGATTGATTGTTTTCATTTGAGTCGTTGTTTTCTGAGACATCAGGTTTTTCCATATCGTCAATGTTCTGCTGGCTACCATCTCTGAAGAATGCTGGGTATTCAAATATTTCATCATTGTCATCATCCGAATCAAAGCTAGCACAGCTTCTCAAATGTGCTCTCAATGATGAAAGCAAAATCTCTGTGTTGCAAATTTTGCATCTTTGCATCAATGTTGACTCATTCTTTTCTGAAGAGTGCAAGGGCATTGTGGACAATGTGTGCTGGACTGGTCTTAAATAGATCTTGCTTTGCCCTCCACCAATATATTCTTTCATAGCCTGAGCTGACATGGCACAATTCATTAATTCTAAGTCCCGACAATTAGCTACACACCGTAGAAGCTCAAATCCACCAGCTTCCTTGAGCTTTGGGAATCCATCTTCAGAAGTAAGTTTACTGAACACTTCCTGTTCATCGTTACTCAAGTCTAACTTGATGCGCTTATGCCCAAGTCCAGCTTTTGTTAATATGAGTTTTTCTTGCGACGTTGGTACCCTAGTAGCAAATCTATTTGCTAAGCAAAAGAAATTTGCTGTCCAAGGATGATTCTTTGCATTATACGGTTTTTTACGATGTTTTTTACTAGCTTTACCAGTGAATAATGCACGTCTTTCGTTTATATGAAAAAGAGAAGACGATGGTGATGACAATAACGAAGAACTTTGTTGGCTATTGCTGTTGTTGTAGTGGGATGGTGTGCGTTGTTGCTTTTTTCTACAGGCTTCTCTAAACCTTGCACGATCACCGATGGTACACAATCCCAATCTGTTTAAATCTTTCTCTGATAGATGCTGTACTTCATTTAACGTTATTTTTTCTTTTTCGAAGGTTTCTATGAGATTGTCTAATGAAAGCGTTCTAAGCACGTCCTTTAGCGTTTCTACCTCCGCCATTTTTAAACATATAGCCCGCGAATTCTTTCATTTTACCCCCAAGGAGGAGAGACCACCACATAACGAAAAAGTTTGTACTACCACCAAGCAATGAATTTTGAATGACCACCACATAAACAAATTTAGAAAAGCACCACTTGAAGCTAACGCGCTAACATGCAATGATATTTCACTATAAACTAATGATAAATGACTACTACATAACGTAAGACCACCACCATATAACATTAGATCACCACCACTTAATGAAATTTTGCAACCACCTAATGAAACTTCGCCACCACTTAACGAAACTTCGCCACCACATAATAAAAGAGCACTATAACATCATAAAATATGACAACCACCTAACCAAATCTCTCAACTACAGAACCAAATATCGGAACCAAGGGAAAGAAAAAGACCATCACATCATCAGAAATCGCGCTTTAATGTATTTTAACCAGATGTAAAATACGATTTGACACTTGAGAATGAAAATATGTAATAAAATTTTGACTTATGGCAGTTATGGCGTTCCATATAAAATTGTATATTTATCCAATTATATCCAATAAATAATATATCAAATATACAGCCAGGAAATGAGACAACACCTGAACATGCAGAAGGTTTAATTGAAGCCGCAGTGTCAGTGTCAGTAAGTATTATGTTTGTCTTTACTATTTTTGTGATTTCTTGGTACATGGCAGTCCCCAAGGATAAGCGATTTTAAATTTGTAGGACGCCGATGCATTGCCCCTTGGTGAAGTACATGACACTTTCGAATTGCCAGTGTTTTAAGATAAAAGACTAATGCAACTTTATATCTTATTTTGTAACGCACTTCACCTATTTCATCTTAGGACGTGAACCATCCAGATTACAACGCAGAATACGATTCAAACCTCATAGAAATCTTAAAGGAGGTTGTAAGGAAGTGTCATTCGACTGGTACAGTAAAGGAAATTTTTTCACAGTCGAAGAAGACGTCAAGCAACCCGTTGTTGCAGAGCTCAAAGACCGTACGGGGCGGCAAACTGACCAATCAACACGAGATTGATGAACAGGGATTTTCAATTACCAACAATTTCAATGCAGATTGCATGCCCCAGTGGGCATTGCGGAATCTGATATTCCAGCTGGTTGAAGATGACATGCCCTTGATGCAACAACCAAACTGTGGAATTTATCTGTACCAAAAACTGCAGAAAATTGCAGTTTCAACATCCGAAGGTTAATTATAAAAGAACATACATATCTGTTGTCTGATATGGACAGTTAATAATGTATTTTGTGATAACATTTAGATTACCGCTATTACTTAACTAGCCGGAATGTGGACCCAACCACATTACGTGCGAAAAACGATCAAGACACTTCCGATACTGATTCAAGCGAAGATAAAGACGAGAGGTAACAAAGTTTAAAATTTACAAATCTAGAGTAATTTCCACAATAATATTAATTTCATTTTAGATTTTCCCGAAGCTTACCTGATTTTTCAGCGTCAAAGCTGGAAATACTAGGGATACAAGATACAGATACGTCTTCAAGCATGTATGAAAATTAACCACTTTGCCATTAACCCCTTTGCTTCTAAATGGGAAGCTTAATTATTACTAGCAAATTATTTATTTAGAGCAACCTCGATACCGAAATTGATAAGGGAAAAGAAAGTGGTGGAGACGAAACACATGCCTGAACGTCCAACTTTAGAACAGTATGATTTATGTTAATTTTTCAAAAACACTTTCGTGCGAAGACATATGTAAGGATCACATTCAATTCATAAATACTTTTTTAAGGTTCGATATAGTGCAAGACAGAGACTGGTATGTGTCCCGCCAGCGAGGGGTGGGACGCACCATCAGAAGACAGCTAGTTCTGGCTATCGCTTACATAGCCAGAAACATAATAAAGCAGAACAAATTTGCCATGAAGAAATGGACAGATGCACTGCGGGAGGAGCAAGAAAGCGGCTTCCCGTACGTAGACGAACTCCAGAAATTGCCCAAGGAAACTATTCGTAACGTCATCCGATGCATGTGTCAGAAATACGACGCCGAAATTTCACATCACGGATTTGATTCTTTTATTACAGAAAGCCTGACCATGTTCAGGCAACATGTTGAGTATATAAATACGTAATATTTTCTTTTAACATATTGTTTTTCCCCTTTAACTTAATCACGTTGGCAATCTGTGATTGTAACATGAAACCTATAGCTTTTTTACTTTTTTACTTTTTGAACGAACGATTCAAGTCTGTGTATGTTTTAGAATGTACTTGAAAATGGGAAATGGATGTTTCGTTTTATTCCTTTTTATTCACACACTTTTTATGTTGTAAAACGGAAACCTTTATGTTTTTTAATAAAAGACCATTGATGTCAATCATTAATTATTCATTAATATTTCCGTGCTTTGTGCCTTTCTTCATGTTAATGGAAACTTCTATAAGTTTCTAGATATCATTATTTTCACTAACCCTATCCTGTAGTTTTCAAAATGGTGTTAAAAAAAGGGAAGATATTTGAAAGATGTATCTTGCATTTCCTTACTTTGTTTTATTTATGAAAGACTTGTTGGCATGTTGCATTTTATCTTACAGTATTGATTTTACTATTGATAGCTGCCTTTATTGTTATACAGATGGAAAAATCAAAACTGGAAAGGTTAATAAAAAAAATTGGTATTGAAAAAAGAAATATGAAAAAGCAGCAGGCATTGGCTAAAAGAAGACAGAGGTCTACATTATTGTTATTATTATTATACTTATGCAGGTTGACCACTTAAGAGTATTTAACAGTATCTGTTTTAAATTCAGGAGGCTGGTCCCTGAGGAATCACACCGGAGTTTACACAAGGAAAGGAATGATTTGCGTAGGTAGACAATTTTAAAATAATAAAGAAAGTTATTCAATATATAATAACCGATGGATTTTCTAAAATAGTGTTCAAGAGAACAAATGGATGCTCGAATTGGGAGATCGCCCACCAAACAGTGCTCAACGAGGCAAACCTGAGTGGGCTGGAGGAAGTCACAATGAAAGAAATGAAGGCCAAGTTCAATCGGAACTTGGTTGGCAAAGAAGAAAACCTGGCCTTTTGGCATTTTTTTATTAAATTTCAGGTTGACAGGTGGAGGGAGGCGGATGGCTATGCCACCCCTCCCTATACGTCACCTGTCCAAAAAAACAAAAAATAGCAATTCCAAAAAAAACAAACCTTGTCTTTTTATATTATCCCCTCCATTTTTCATCAACTATGCTTGACGTAACGGTTGTTTATCTTTGTAAACGTCTTGATACGAGAAAGGGCAAATTAAAAAGGAAGGAATATTTCAAAGGTGTTTTTTTTTTGTCAATAATTTTGAAAACGTGACTAAGGCTACCATTTTGAACCAAACTTACTGTCAGCAGACGTAGTCATATTGGCATTCTGTGAGTGCAATATGAAGTATATAGCTGATTTACTTTTTGAGAAAGAGCGCTACAAAAATTAAAAATGTGACTGAGGCTACCATTTTGAATCAAACTTAAAACTTTAAAAATCCTACCAGGATCGGTCGCGCAATGTCCTCGAGTAGAAGTGTGCCAAATATTTAGTGATATAACTGAGAAATCAGCCAGTTATAGCCAAAAAACTGAGTTTTTGAACATTTTACATAGCACAAATGTGAGTTTTGTCTCGCTCATTGTGGCTTGATGAACCTTACAGAGCAGCTGATTTTCATGAAGCACATTCTACTCCGTAATGCCTACCCATATGTGGAAGGAGTTGATTTGTACATCTGTGAGTGATGTGCTATGCCTCGACAAACTATGCGTAGAGCGTGATAGAAAAAAAAACATGTAAAAACGGCAAAAAAAGTGTCGAAAGTGTCCACTTTCGATTTCGTATTTTGCACATAACTCAGCCATTTCTTTCTTAAAAAGACCAAATGATCCCATTATGGAATGAACACATTATGCACTATCTTCTGAGATGGTTACCGCCTTAGGTAATAACGCCCAACAGACGCCAACGCCCAAAAACCTGTAAATTTCAGGGAAAAAAATGATCAGTCGCATTTCTTGAAGATTAAGGTATTTCCGCTGCAAACTCCAGGAAGTTGTAGGAAATTACAAGACTTATCCCTGCAAAGTCAGAGCTCTTTTGAAATAGCCTCGTTTTGGTGAAACTGACCATTAAATTTTGAAAAAAAGGAATTTCAACCATTCATATAGGTGGAACTGCTGCCCAATCATCGCTGAAACTTCACTTGTGGGTTTGCCTAACACAAAGCTATTATTTGACGCAAGAATAAAAAGATGTCAAAAATATTTGATGTATGATGTATGATGCAGCCCCTTTTTTTGGTTGGAAAGCGATAACTTTACCAATAATTGACCTCATTCGCCCAAACTTTGCAAAATAGTCGGCAATACTAATATCTACAATCAACCGAAAAATTGCCAAGTCAGAAGGCCTCGTTATCAAGAGAAATGCGAACCCACTATGTACATCAATTCGGCTGTTCCTTCCGAAATAATTTTTGCGATTCTGGAAAGGTAGAGGAAATGCCTTTTCCGTCATAGACTTGATTTATGATAAGAGAAAGAGTTGGGCAACTTATTTACAAAAATAAGATGGCGCCTTATACCACATAGGCTGCAAAATAACCAATATTGGGTTAGCGGTTTTAAGGCACTTCCGGTTGAAAAAACGCAGCGAAACTTGGTCAAAAGTTGGATGCTGTACTGTACTACCCACAACCACAGCACAAATTTAGGCCTTTTATTACCTAAACTTTTCGACTTTCACTTTCAAAAATTGTCATTTCGCGGCCGGGTTGAGAAGAGGCCACGAAATGAAATTTAGCCTCGGAATCCAATTTAGGCGCGGGTTAAGGAAAATCGGAATCCAATTTAGGCGCGGGTTAAGGAAAATGAACTCCTCCGTTGGATGACCCAAGGTACCACCTGCTCACCAAGTTTGAATTCCTAAATCCTTCATGAACCAGAGATATGCATTCTTATGTATTAAGGATACAATGGCCTTGCTAAGCCGCGGTAGATGATGGTAAACCTACCCGACCTTTTTTAAAATTCAATTCTTAACCCTAACCCGATCTCAGATCAAGTTGAAACTCTCGGAGGGCTTAGTCAGAGGGTCATAGATGCCAAACGTGGAAGAATTTAAGACTTGGAAAAAGAACAAAAGAAATTATGACCTTACCCCTCTGGCCGCGAAATGCGCTAACCCGCTTTTTTCGAAGGTTCACCCTGGGGAAATTCTTCACTTTTAGGAACCAAATAAAGGCTAACATGGTGGGTTAGGGTCAAAGGGACCCAGTCCGAGGGTTTTGAACCCTAACCCACACTTAAAACAATAGATATGGCCTAACCCATTTTTGGGGCGCCCATTCCCGGTTCCCCCGATCTAGGACCATGATTGAGGTTAATTTATCATGAATATTTAGGAGATGGAGATACGTCATCCTACTCTGAAGTAGTTACCAGCGAACCATATAAAGAACATGGTTACAATATTCCTGAAAAATTAGAATGTGTCGGACATGTTCAAAAACGCCTCGGTACCAGAAACACAGTTGGAAGGTATCGATTTATTTTCAATTCACATTTTGTAATGTTATTCAATGTTTGGTTTTGTGTTCTGCATTACGTATTGCTTTTTTACACTAAAGTTACTTCTATTCTGCACATACAATATATACTTCTTTGTTGTATTGCCATTTGTTTCTGCATGTAAAAACATGATTTTGGTCTGAAGTAGGGCATTTAAAGTGTTGCAATGTTTGTTTCACGTCTCCAGGGTAAAAAATAATTTTACAAAACCTTATAAACCTTATAAACCATGTAAAGAACATGGTAACATTATTCCTGAATAATTAGAATGTGTCGGACCATATAAAGAACATGGTAACTTCTATGTCATTATCGGGCAAAGGAAAGTTGACTGAAAAAACTATCAATTCGATGCAAAATTATTATGGAATGGCCATACGAGGGAACAAAAATGATCTGTATGCCATGAAGAAAGCCATTGGCGCTATTCTTTGGCATTGCACAGAGTTCCAAAGCTCTGAGTTCCGTCAGAGCTCTGAGTTCCGTCATAAATTTTGCCCAAAAGATAGCTGGTGTAAATACAAGGAAAACTCTGATTATAAACCTATTAAAATGGATCCATGACCTTCTTTTACCTGTATTTAAATTGTTGTCTGATGATGAGTTACTCCGCAAGTGTCTGCATGGTGAAACACGGAATTCTAACGAAGCTTTAAATAATGTCATTTGGACTAAATGTCCGAAAAATGTGTACCTAGGTAGATCAGTGTTAGAAATGGGAACAAATTCTGCAATACTGGGATTTAATGATGGTAGTTTTGGTGTGAGTTCTGTTTTAGGGTACCTCACAAATTTTAGATTGCGCGAATTTAAGACTGTGCGAAAAGGTTTAACCAAAAAGAAAGATGAAATAGAAAAATCATTATTTTTGTCCGAAAATACCTATTTTTCCTGCTACATATGCTATATATATACAGTAGATAAGTTTTTACAATTCAATTTCATCAAATTGTTCTTGGAATTCATCCTTTATGGGAATTTGTTCCGGCTCTAAATAATATTCATTAACGAAATCTTTCATTTGATTGTAGATCTTGTCACTGCAGTCACCTTGACTTATGTATAGAGTTATCGGTATTTCAAGTCCCCCTTGTGGCAGGGGACTTCGACGAAATGGAGAAAGGCACACGCGCACATGAAATAAGGTAGACGTCAAAATTAGTATTCTTAAACCTCTACATGCGGCATGGGTCACATCTTTCTACGACAAGATGCAAAACGACGTTGACCTAATTTTGAACCGATGGAAAAAATCTGGATGCTGTTGCCAAACCAATTGAGAAAGAAGATCCATTTGAGGAGTACACTATGCTAAAAACATTTTTAGGATTTTATATTTGTAGCTCGTTTGAAAAGTATGTTAAAAGAGAACTTTTTGTAGAGTAGTTTCATGAAATTTGGGTATTTAATTTCTCCATTCAGTTATTTTCACATGAGCGAATTTGAAACTGCGCGAAAAGGTCCACTTTAGATGCGCGAAATTGAAACGCGCAAAATTAAGCATGAGCGAATTATTCACCCGCGCGAATTTCGAAATAAGTAAGGTATTTTGGGATTTCAAATGGTTACTGTTTTGACCACTTGTCATTGAAGCGAGATCAAATCTAGAAGGAAAACAGAAAAGAAAAACAATCAGGGCTGTCAAAAAAGGTTATATAGACAATGAAAAGGACAAAGACAGTTATGTATCTGGTGGATTTTAAATATACATTGTTTTTTACATTATTTAATTTTTAAATTGCATACATCATTTTCCTTGACTCTGTATAAATTTTTCACGAAATTGTCGAAAGTTACGGGGTTGATAACAATTGTTGCCACTCATCAGCCACGAGTTGGCCGACGGGTGCCATCGAATTGAGCCATCGCATTGACTTCGACTTTGATTTGCGTTTGACTTTGACTTTTAATTTTGAATTTGATTTTAATTTGCGTTTCACTTTGTCTTTCAATTTCAATTTCGACTTAGATTGTTGGCCGACGGGTGCCATTGCGTTTGACTTTGACTTTCATTTTCGACTTTAATTTTAGAAACTGACTTTTATTTTTTAATTTTTCCGATGGCACGCCTCGGCCACCATACTCTAGCGTGTGACTAATATACTTAACGCGTTTTCAAATACCAAGTATGCCCGTAATAGTCAATAATCGAAGATAACTTCTGGATAAGTTTGAAACAACCAAGGTTGGAGGGAAAATGCTTCATTGCCACCAAGATAATTAGGTATACATTTTTGTGAATGACTTGTAGGAATGGCTTTAGAATGTGATAGTTTGATCTTTCCATTGACAGCCCAGAGTCTTATGTCAGCATTTTGGTGCTGCTGTGTCTATTATAGATAAGTTGGCACTTATGGCGACGAACGCCGCTTATGCTTGAAAGTATGCCAAGGCAAAATAAAAAATGGCGGATAATATTAAGATCAGCTGCGCTGTTGTAAACAGTGACATAATTAATATTTTGATAATCTTTGCAATGAACTGAATGAAATAGTAAGTGGATTTCGGGCTACTGAAATCTACCCATTAAATAGAGACGAAGTTTTAAAAGGTTTACCTGGAAGCAACAAAGATCCAGGGAGTTCTGATACTCAAGAAGTCCTATATGATAGTGTTTAAGACATTTTGAAGGAAAATTGTCAAAACGAAATTGTCAAAAGCACCAATGGGGCAACAAAATTACATCTGGTAAACGTATTTTGGATTTGCAAAAAAAAAGGTAAAAAATGGCATCTGATATATGGATCTGCGAGATGTGTGATGAGGAGTGATCGGAAGATGGTGACAATCGATAGGTTCTTGGTGATTCCTGCGATGCTCAGTACCATCTTCAGTGTTGTGGCCCAGACTACAACAGGTAAGATTAGTTTAACATTGATTTTTTTAAGTCACTTGCCCCACTCAAGGCCGAAGCCAATACAAGGAGTGGGGCTACATATTCCGGATGTTCATCATAGGGTTAATCTCCCCGACTAGCCTTCATTTCCCCCGAAATACATCAGGGAATCGAGCAAGCTGCAATACCTCCATGAGTTATAACTTTTTTTCAACACCCGACCTCAGCAGGGATTGAACCCTCAATATCGTGTTCTTTAGCGCAATCCTTTAACCACTAAGCCACTACTGCATTGCATTGATTGTTCCAGCAGCTGAAGAATGATTTGTGATATACAAGCGTTTTTTAGTAGTTTATATATCTTCTTTATTTACTGACATATTTTGTCGGCTGTGTTTAGCACATTAATATAGGAAGACTTTTTGTAAGAGTGTAAGAGATGTTGTATAACAGTGTGTGTGGCGGACTGACAGATTTCTGCTAGCGGATATACAAGCGTTTTTTATTATTTTACTCATTTTCTTTATTTATCGAGATATTTTGTTGTTTATATTAAGCCCATTTGACCCTTTTCATGTTCCTCCTATTCCCCTTGATTGTGTCTATGTTTAGTTTATATCATAGTTTTTTTTCTTTTTGTATTTGTAGCCGTCATTTAATAGCCTGTGTATCGGCCCTCACAGTTAACTAGTGAAAAAATGTCAATGCACTATTTCAAAATAAAATACTTAAAATTATTAGCTTTTCATTGATGTGCAAAGTCGTCCTGATAATGATTTTCTCACCTAAAACAATACTGTCGAAGATTCATCCTAGAATCTCGTTGACGTAAATGTTATGAAGCACCCAATATCATCTCGCTGTCTTAGCTGTAAAGCAAAAAAATCAAAACAAGTAAGATAAAAACTGTCAAAGTTGCCCACGTTGACGACATCTATTTCTATTTGTTCTAGTCTATTGTATTGTAACTGTTGCTATAGTAACATTTCATCTGATGCTGTAGTTTTAATAAAAGCTTTTTAAAACAAACTTGTACGTATTTTAGTTTAACTGATGTGGAAACGTGTCTTTCAAACTGAAACAATCGTTTTCTTCAAAATAATCCGCAGTTTGCAGAGGGAGACATTTACCGCCATGTCAAGATACCAATGAAAAGGAAAGAAGATCTAAGGCACAAAAACAGGGGAAGGTCAAAGAAGGCAACTTCCGATCAACTTCGTCAATGACATTGCGTCTGCCTAGTAAAGGCATGAGCAGGAGGAGCAAGGGGAAGAAAAAGGGAAGCGGTGTTGCGTGGTGAATTTCTTCAAAAGCCTACACATACACGCTAACAGGAGCAAAATTTGCGACATTCATCAGCAAATGCTTTCCATTGGTGTTCCAGAAATGTGGCATTCCCATGAGGGATGGACTTTTCTTGCCAGATGGAGACCCTCGCCAAAATTCCAAAGTGGCAAGAGAATCGTGAGAGATACTGGTTGCACACATAACACCCAAATTCAAAATCTATTTCACTTGGTGCGTGTTTTATACCAACATGTATACATTTAGCATAACATATAACAACAAATTAAGACTTTTAGCTCAAACTCTTCTTTTAAAGAATGAGATCTTAAATACGCTGAGGAAACTAATGTTATTTAGCATTGAATTCTGAGAAAATAACACATATGTTGCATATAGATTAAAACTTCATATTAATTTTAAATAATCGATAAGTTTACAATATTTTTACCAAAATTTTTCATTTTTGTGCTCTACATTTTTTATTATTTTCATTTATTTAAAGTTAGTTTACCATAGATTTACATCTAATTTACACCAACAATAAAAAAAAATTAAAATTTCAAAAATTGAATTCAATAAATTTTGCAAATATTACAAGTACATAGATTTAATAGTTTGAGCTCAGACAATCTCGATTTAAAAGTGGAAATATCTTTGGAATCCTTGATTTCATCCGGAAGTTTGTTCCACAAGATGCTCGCTCAGAAGGAAAAAGAATTAAAGCCATGGCGTACGGTTAGGACGTTTTTATGAAATGAAAGGAGATTTGTACTACGAAGGGTATATGTAATCTTCCTAGACGGAAACAACCATGACATGAAGGCAGGATTTCCAAGATTCTGTGATTTAAAGACTTCAGAAAGTAATTGACGAAGGTGTAATTCATGAATAGTTGTAAGACTATGTTCGGACACCTCTTCTGTCTCAGGAGGAATCGAGTTTAGGATTTTCAATCCACGTTCAAAAACTTTCTGAATTCGTAGATAAAGTGTCTTACTGCAAAACATCCAAACGATAGGGGCATACATAAACTTGGAAATAATTAATGCGTTAAATAATAATATAGATTGTTTATAGCTCATTAACTTCCTAATTCTGTTGAATCTAGTGACATTGTAGTTTGCTGATTGACAAAGATTTAGAATATGTGTTTCAAACGAAAGTTTAGAATCAGACACAATGCCAAGTAGCACAACAGAATCAGAGTTTTTGATAATAACATTTTCAATTTTGATTTCTGTAGATTGGTCTATATTGTTACCTAGCAGCATTCTAGGACGATTGCGAGGTCAGATGTAAGATTCGATAGAATGGTCTCCATGCTTGTGTCACATGAAAAGAGAGTGTTGTCATCCGCAAAGTTACAGATGCTGGCTGGATCTACTGTGGATAAAAGATCATTAATGAATATATTGAATAGAAGAGGACCAAGAATTGAACCCTGTGGGACACCGAGGAAAATTTCTAGCCAACTGCTGAAACAGGATTCAATTCTCGTTCTCTGATGTCTGTTACTCAGATAATTTTTTATAAGACGTAGACTTTGAAGATTTAAACCATAAGCAGATAGTTTAGCAATAAGAAGGTTGTGATCCAAAGTATCAAAGGCTTTGGATAATGCGATTAAAATAGTTCCGACTTTTCCCTTGTTGTCCAGAGATTGTTTCCACTTAGAAAGAAGTTGAAGAAGGGCATGCTGTGTGCTATGCTTTGATCTAAAACCGCACAAAAACACAGAAAAACTATCTCGAAAAAACCTTTCCAGCTGATTATAAATTATTCGTTCAAAAACTTTAGAGAATGCTGGTAAGAGACTGATAGACCGATAGTTAGCTTTATCAAATTTATCATCTTTCTTGTGAACTGGAGAGACTTCGGCCAGTTTGAGACTGGAAGGAAGATCATATCATTCACAAAATTTGTTAGCCAAGGTACGATGGTTGGTTTAGCAAGTTTCAAAAATTTGATTTGAATATTTCCACATACACTTTTCTTCGGGTTTAGCATTTTCAACACGCTTTCCACATGATCTTCAGATACAGGGGTGAACTGGAATTGGTTGGCTCCAGCACTTTCTTTTATTTTCAGTATGCCAGGATGATTTTTGTATTTAAGAACAATATTTGATACTTCATCGTAAGCCGGCTCGATATTATTGGGAGGGCTCCACTGTTCGATGTTCAGATTTTTGGTAATGGTAGTAAAATAATTATTGAAAAGGTTTGCAATTTGATTGTTGCTTTCGATTAATTCATCACCTTCTTGTAGAGAGATTCTTTCATGAATGATGTCTGCATCAGAAAAGAAAGGTTTCAGGGTTGACCACATTGATTGGGATGTGCCAAGCTTAGCATAGAATTTCTTCCTGGTGGAACAATTCAATGAGACAACGCGATTTCTTTGACGTTTGTAAAGAGTCAACCAGCACGGATCTTTACTTTTTCTTGACTTGTTTTTATAAAAAGATCGTAACATTATTGCTTTGCGAATTTCCTTGGTTATGTAAGGCTTATGGTTTCCCCGGACACGGTTGGTTTTCTTTGGGGCATGTCTATTTAGAACTTTTTCAAAAACAACTTGGAAGTGTTCAAAGTGTTCAATATTTTCATTAGATAGAGTATCTTTAAGATCTTTGTTGAAGTCATCGAGGGAAACATTTCGAAGGCGACGATATGGAATATTTTTTGGTTTGAGTTTTGGTACAGTTTTCTTGAGGACGGTGCAGATAAAAGTATGGTGGTCACTGACGTCATTCTTTATTGCTCTGCTATGTTGGAAGCATCGATAACGATTGGTAAGTATAAGATCAATGCATCGACCTTTTTCAGATTTAAAACAGGTTGGTGTATTTATCATGTTTTTTAGAGACGAAGTTTCCATGAATTCGCGAACAAAGTAAAGGTAACTTCTCATAGAGCCTTTTTGCGATTCAATGCCACCATCTCTTTGCAATCGCTTTTCACCTTCTGAAATGAACCCTTTGAAATGAACCTTTTAGCAAAAAGACCATAGCCTATAATGGTTTTGGAAATGTCCAAATTAGTAGGAAAAAATGACTTCATAATTTGCATTTCAAAAAAAACCAACCAAAATTGGCCAAGAAAAGACAAAAAAGAGAAATCGGATTTACCAATATTATCATCAATGTACAATTTCTCCACATAATCAGGATCTTTATGGTCCATTTCATATACTATGGCTACCGCTACGTGATCAACCTTTACCCCTCTTCTTGGACGTCTTTTCTAGTAGAATATCGAAAAATAACATTCAGCAAAATAATTCCAGCCATTTCATTTTTTTTATTAATAAATCATTCTTGAAATATCTTTTAACATCGCAACGTTTTACTTATTACATTGAAACATGAAAAGGGAACACTGAATTCAAAAGTGTATTGTGCAAATCATTCAGTTTTCAACTAAAATTCAAAATACAAAACAAAATTAAATTGTCAAATCACTACCTAAAATAATTTTATTTGTACAGAAACATTGATTTGAAATAAAGAATAAAGGAATGATAAAGGAAATCACATTCTTTATAAACCTTTAGAGGGACCGCTTATTAAATTCTTACCGATTTCCCCATGTTCAAATGAGAATTTGCTGTTTGATCACCAGAGATATAACTTTCATCCACTGAATTTGATTGCTTAAATTAAAACAGAGAATAGATAAGAAACAAGAAATAAAATTGGAAATTGAAAAGAGATACAAAATAAATACAAAATTGTATGTGAATTTTTAGAACTTATTGAGATATTTTATCTCTGAGATGATGTTTGATGGTATTGAATATTTAGAGAATTATAGAGAAACCTGGGGAAATATTACAGTATTCTCGACATGGTGTTAATAATCTGGGGTTGCCCCTCATCTTCCCTGCATTATCTATGGTGAAAGCCTGATAAAGTAGAGGGGCTCAGTTGCTTTACTAGTGGGCAACGAAAGTTCGAGCCAACGCTTAGTCTGCGTACCACCTACCCGGAGTTTCTTTAGAAACTATACTAGGGTCCCAACCAAAAAGAGTTACTTTTGAAGAATCCTATTAACATTGTAATAAGAATCAGTGGTGCGAACTGATTATTGGTACAAAATTTCGCGCAGAGGACCAAAAAAGTGTGGCAATTAATACCAAAATTACAGGCACCCTTGTATTGCGCGAAAGTTCCAACTGTTTTTCAAATCCATTTTCAATATTTTTAATTTCGTAAAAAGAAAAGATAAAAAATATTGTATGTTGACTTTCAGTCTCTTATCAACACTTTTAGAATGCTTGTTGGGATAATTTCCTCATATTCGAATTTAATAATTAGTACTAGCCGCCAAGGCGCCGTCGCTCGCCGCCCATATCCACCTGCTCTGTATCACTCTATCAATAAACGTCAAATTTCCTTATAAACGGCTCGTACAACTTGTGCTCAACCAGAAGCAGATTCACAACCTCTGGTAAAACCAATTTTTTATCAGTGTAACAATACACTCAAAACGTAGAGAGAGAAAATTTCAACTTTTTATTAGCTTTTGTTTTAAAAAAGTTACGCGCTCTAACATGGGTGCTATCAAACGTAAGGGGGAAATGGTTTCTCTTCTTAAAAAGATCACACGGGAGGAGAGAAAAAAAGGCACGTGCTAAATGAATAAAGTGAATAAAAAAAACGTTCGATCTGATTAAAATAGATTAAAAGAAATCGATTAAAAGAAATTAAGACAACTATTAAGACAAAAGCAAAAAAAAATATTTTGTATCGTGATACTCTTTTTTTACCTATCGGTTTTTAAACATTTTGATTGCTCGAAAAAAAGTTCACTCATCTCAGACAGTCAGGCAAGGATACGTTAGGATACACTGGTAAACCGCACATGCTGCCACGTTCTGCCACTGCTGCTTTATGTCCAAAACGTTTAATCAGTTAGTTTCTTTGTATTTAGTTGATGTATTGTTTTCAAAGTCAAGTCAACGTGGAATATAAAACTAACACAATAAAAATAAAAATAAAACGTTATTCCTATTAGTTCATCAGCCAAAAAAAGTCACGTTCGATTAGGGTTGCAATGTATTTGCTTCGAACTCATGTCGCACACAAAAAAAGAACTAATTTCGCTCACAACTCGATCTACCATTTTGCGTGACTTACAAACAAACAAACAAACAAACAGACAGACAGAGAATCGGCTATTAATATATAGATTCGAAAAAAGATGACGTATGTTTCAAAATCTCTATTACAATGTTTTTATGATTTTGAATTTGTTTTGAAAGTTTTTAGATTTTCATATCATAAGTCAAAGAATATCATAATATTATTGATCAATTTTTGTAGCATATGATGAAAACATTGATAGATTCTTTCGGATATCCGAATACTGAAATGGGAGATCACAGATTGGGCATTGTTTGCATAAAATACATTTTCAAAGAAAGATGATGGGAGAGAAAACCATTTTTCAGAATCACATTATTCTCCAAACTTGCGTCTCTGAACGATACGGGTTTCATCAGAAACTTTTTAAAGTCTGTTGACTAGTAAAAATGAAAGTCACATTTGTTTTGTTTTTAATAGAATAAAACTTAAAAATGCGTAGGTAAAGCTGTCTTCACTGAAAAGAATGAGGGAGTTTCCCACGATACCGTTATGTGAAAACTGTGCTTAAAATTCAACGAATACTCAGGTGAAACTAATAGGTCTCTCTATTCTCTTGCGTTATGATGATCTCGTTTTTAAAATTTTTACTTTTTTCACTTTCTGTGAAAATTCGAAAATTATGATCGCACAAAATTAAGGCCTCTCTTACACGACAGTGATTAGAATATTTTAGTACTTTTTTGAATTCATCAAAAAGATATTTGAAGATAATTCCGTTGCAACAGATTTGGATTTGGGAATCCGTTACACACTCGTTGATAGTAAGCAAAAGATTATGTTAGAAAAGTCACGATTGACTGGTAGCGTAATTACTGCGGTAGAGAACGATATTGTATGGCTGGTATCAATTAAGGCTGCATTTCACCTGGATGTATGAACATGTCAAGTGCTGATCAGGGATTGATTGATTCCCTTGTCCCTTTTCTGAAGCGCTATTTCCACGACCACTTTTAATCGACATATCTTGACGGAGAAAAAAATTGAGCATGCGCATTGAATATTTTCTGGTTTTCGAGCAAAAAATTTCTTTTCTATACTGTCCAAATGTGAGTTAAAATAATTTCAACTCCCTATCAAAATCGCTTTGCGAAAAAATATTCGTCCAATCAAAATCATGCAAAATGTGCTGATGATATTAAATTGAACTATAGAATGGCACTCCTGTCAAACAATTTAGAAAAAAGAATTATGGAAAGCGGTTTCTACTTGTGGTTGCTTTTGAACTAACTTCTGTATCTTTAATCTTCTACTGAATATGAGAACCAGCTAATTACGTTCAACTTTTTTATGTGGAATTCTATGATCGAAATATTTCTAGCAGAAATTGTTCTCCTCTAAAATTTTCGCTCCAAAAAGTTCAAATAAACGTGGCCGTGGAAATAGCGCTTTATGGAATATATTTAGTTCGAAATCTTTTTATAGCGTTTCTGATTTAATTGAAATAAATAAAATCGTTCATGTAAAGAAACCAGGACCCAGGACTCTCAAATCAAAATTCAGACCCGGGAAACTTTTGAATTGAGAGTCCTGAGTCCTCTCGCCTTTGATGTTAGGATCCTGGGTCCCACATTTGATTTTTAGGGTCCCGGGTCCCATTTGCATACAGATATTGATGGGTCTCTGCTGGGTTTTGGTCGGTTCTTGGTCGATTCCTGCTGGGTTCTGGTCGGTTCTGGTTGGTTCATGTTTTATCAAATACGTCTTTATTATGAAGGTAACGTCAAGAACTTCTGATTTATTCCCACAAAGGACACATGACAATGAGAAAAGACCCTATCAACCAATGCTTCGGTTGCCCAACTCAGGCAGGTGAAAAATAAACGTGTCTTTGACTTTGAATTGAAACGTTAGTATGGTCGTTCTATATATTATTCTTTTTCAAGTAATATTTCGACCTCTTTTGACAAGGTCATCATCAGACTAAAAACATTAGTGTCTTTGACTTGTTTATATTGCTTTCACTGATTCTTTTGCAGAAGACTGTTGCATTACTAATATTTTGAGTTTCTTTCGTGAAAAGAATTTATGTTTACTTAACGCTTTGTATCATATACCCCTAAACTTCTACAAATTTCTCAAAATTACCAAAAAAATGTATGCATTTTAAAGGCTTCAGCTGGGTCTAAAAAAATTGTAACTTATAAATAAGAACAAGTTGGTTTTAAGTACAATAACTTTGGGCAAGCAAATGTTTTTACATGCGAAATTGTATATATTGATAATTGGGCAACTAAACTTGCAATCAGTAAAAATTCTTTATAACACTGCAATGCTTTCAAAACATTGGACATGGAAAAAATTAACAAAGACAGGGTATATAACTAGTTTAGCCAGTTTATGCTGCTTATACAAAGTTTAGAAAATGTTAAGAAAATCTCAGCCTCATTTTGTGGAAAAATTTAAGAAAATTGAGGCTCAGTCAAAAAAAAGTGGCTTTCTCATAAAAAAATGTGTTGTCTATTACATACTTGTACAAAAAGTATACCAAACAATGAAAAAAGGCACATGAACTCTTCACACCTAAAGATCTACCATATTTATTTTGAAAATTCTGCGATATTTTCAGAGGAGCTATTAATGGTCATGATATATAGTATACACTTCACCCTCAAAATATGGGATACAGACAGAGCATCCTCTTGTGGCCTTTTAAAGATTAACCTCATCATTTGACCTCAAAAATTACACCCTACAATGCACATGAAGCAGAAAACAATGTCACAAAAACGATTCTTTTAGAAGGTAGCCTTTCTGGGTAATATTGGGGAGAGAAAACGCAAAAGTGTTCATACCATATCAAGCTTTGGTTAACCAAGGAAAGACTTTGTTTTCCCGCGCACTTCTCCTCCATTCCCCTTCACGCTCAATAATACTTGAGAGCTTGAAGCATAAGCTGATGTACATGTGTAATTAACGGAACCACAATCCAATCAGCAACCCCGATGCCAAAAAAGAGATTAAAAGAGAAGCCTTGGGGGTCGTAGAGTAATGCATTTCATGAACTTCACGGGACATTTAATGAACAGGTTCATTTGACATCTATCGGGACATAAAAGAAACTCTAATAAAATTAAATGTTTATTTTTTCAATCGTCAAAACCTACCATAACAGATTCCCTATGTCACGCAGGTACAAAGAGAGTCTAAAACTTACGCTGTTGTTAGCGGACAAAATTCATTAACTGAAATGTTAGAAAAATAGCGGGACATAAGAAATACTATGTGTTTAAGAACGCCGACTAGTGAATGTTTGTTTTAAGAGATACAAAACAGTTTTCTACATCTAACTGACTCGTACGCCTTACAGAAATCATGTCCTGGTATGTGATGAAAATTTGCGTCAGACATTATGTCCCGACAGGTTTTTTCCGGCTCCTGTAGTTGTCGTTGCTATTGTTGTTGCTGTTGCAGCACCTGAAACTGTTACTGCTGCTGCTGTTGTTCTTGCAACTGTTGTTGTTGTTTTTGTGCATGTGCATATAGCGGGACACCGGTATATATTTTTGTGTCACTTATCGGGACAGTGGTACTTATCGGGACAATTTCTGTCCCGGTAAATGAATGAGGGTTATTTGCCTTAATATCATCAAAGATACCCATATAAGATGGTTTTGAGGTGTCCTGCTATGTCTCAATTTTGCTAACAACAGGCTATGTCAAATTTAACATGTAGCGGGACAAAATGTTTTCATAATCAACTTGAAAATAATATGTGTTAACGTTTTATTTTTAAGCTTTTGATATTGTCTGAAATGTGAACATATGGTTGTGTGTTGAATCAAAGGATAGCAGTGTGTTCTTCCTTTTATAATTAACGTCTGATACACGAGACACTTAATGGGACAATTAAAAATTAATAAAAATTAAGGCACATATCGGGACATTATGTTCCCATTCCCAAATTCTTCTACAACGAAATGAATAAAAATGACTGCAAGCAAACTACAATGATATTGACACTGAAACAGAAATATTATGCATTTTCATTAATAAGTATTTGATTTTGATTATAAGCATTATATCCTCATAAACAGATCGACAAAATTTAAGCTTATCATTGTTATTATTATTATTGGTAATATTTAGACAAGGTTTTTCTGTCAATTGAAGTATTTCCAACTGTTATTAATAGAATGCCTGTGAAACAAAAATATTAAACAAAAACATGAATTTAATCTATACTTGTAGAATAAAATTTGATGTCTGTTAACTGAGTGGTTGAGATATTATTTTCATTGTGAATGTGTAATTTAAACAAAACTTCCGCAGTAAGCAATATAAAAACTGGAAAACCCAATTTACTCAACAAATATATTTTGACCAAGGCTTTCAATTTCTTAAAATCACTTTCGGGAGGTCATTGAAACTGAATCTTTGAAATCTGAAAGTTACAGAGTGAACTCTCGGTAAGCATTAAGATTTGCCATTTCTGGAAGTGTTTATATTTTGGTTGCAGTTTTGTAAAGTAAGGATAGTACGAAAGGGCACAATTTCCGTTAAACAATTTACTATTTTGGAAAACTTACTCTCCCATCATTGTAGAGTTGTACTGCTCGACTGCTTTTTGTAGTCACCACCCAGCCGGCACATGACGTAAAACGACGTCGAAACAACGTCATTAGAATGATAGAATGTAATGGAGGTCCATTTATTCTATGACGAATTTCTGTACAAAATTGCGCAATTACAATTTAAAATACCTTAGTGGCCCTTATTTGGCCGGCCCTAAATGGCCAAAATTTTCGTCGCTGGCCAAATAAGGGCTGGCCAATTTAGGGCCGGCCAATTTGGGGCCGGCCAATTAAGGGCCGCAGCAAAATGACCCTACAAGTGAAAATTGGCCACTTTTTAAAATGAAGCAGAAACTTCGAATTTTCATCGGCGATGTCAACTTTGACAGACTGGCATGTTAAGTGAGCGTTAGAGTAAACATAGTCAACATATATTTTAAGGTATCACGTACTCGTATTCAGGAAATGCTAAACTTTCATCAAAGGTATTCGGTAAAAAACTCATTAAAAAGTCTTATGTTTTCAAAAGTGGCCAATTTCTTATCCTTGTGGCCAAATTTCGGCCCTAATTGGCCAAATCCAAAATTTGGTCGTGGCCAATTAAGGGCCGTCCAATTAAGGGCCGGCCAATAATTAGGGCCGGCCAAATAAGGGCCACTAAGGTAGATATTTTTTTCTCGTATGCTGTTGAGTGTAACTTCAAAATTACATATTAAGCGTATCTGCTACATTGTTTCCATGTTTAACAAATGTTGTGTTCACTGATATGTTTTTGCTGAATAACATTTTTTAAATCTAGACACAAAATTTCTTTGATTCTTGAACATGTTCTGGAGAATACTACTGTGCAGGTTCGGTTTTCTTTTTACCCTTTTTTCCACTCTGGTTTCAAATAGCATCCCAACTGCTGTTTTATTTCTGTTGTCATCCATTTATAGTCTTTTTCACGAACTAACGTTTCATTGAGTGGTGCATGTATATTGACAAAGCTTCAAATTAAATTCTTGAACTATTTTCATGCCTGACTCATACGTTTGCTTTTTGCGAATGAAAATGAGTATCTGAGAAAGCTCGTAATTTTTTATAAGAGGCTTTGTCTGAGATTCTGTCACTCCGAAAGAAATTACATTTCGTTTTGCATTTTTTAAAAATTATATACAATATCAGTTTTTCCTCCAACCCGTCAGCATTATTATAGTGAAAACGTTTGACTGTTTCTTTCGTACGTGCCGAATGTGGAATACAAGGGTTGATTGTTAAAGTCATTGTCTTCGCTGAGATAAATCGAAATTTTCCTTCGCAAAATCAAATCCCCCTGTTTTATAATCCATAGTGATAGGCATCATCAAATTTTATAGTCAGTCACCAATACTTCTTCTCGAATCAGAACATTTGATTACAGAACATTTGATTACAGAACATTTGATTACCATAACCACACAACTATTTATTTATTTACTTATTTTATGTAATTTATTTGGTAGAGAAGGTCTGAAATATATACATATCATGAATAACGTAATATATACATATTAAATACGCAGTGTCAAGTACTGATGTGGACTGTGAAATAAAAAACAAAAACGTAAAACCATTAGAGAGTTAAGACTAAGGAGTTGTGAATTAAAAGTGTAAGTAAAAGAAAACACTCGAAGAATTGCAAGTACTATCATGTTGGCAGTTAGGACTAAAGCTGGTCTAATCTCGTAAACTACGCCAAAAGTGAGAAGGGGAAGGGATTTGAAAACGTCAAAATTTGATAAAATTCATTAAAGATAAAAATATAAGTAAAGTAAATAGATGCTATCATAAAATCTTTATATATAGGGTAAAAACTATGTTATATCATAAATTAGTACTGTATTAAAGGAAATCTGTATTACATTAAAACAAAATACTATTGGAAGAACTCTGAGTCTGAGAGAGGACAAAAACGAAGGTTAATGATAGGCTCAAAAAGGCTAAGCTGCAGAGATCAAGTTGCCGAAGTGGATGCGCTCTGAGTAGTGATGTAAATGAAACTAAGGTTTCTGGAACCCAGGTACATATAAACTAGAATTGGTAATATAAGTAATCTTGATAATTTAGGGCCATTAATGATTTATTTTTTGTAAAACATATTTTCTTGATGGTATCTGACTTCTTTAGCGCACATTTAAACGTCGTATAGGACTTCTTTACACGTCAGTAGGAATATTGTTCCATATATGGGCAGCCCTGTATTTGAAAGTCAACATAGCGAAATGATGGAAGATCAATTTTTAAGAGAGTTACGTGTAGCGTATACTTGTAGTGACCCTTGTGGAACACCATAACCAACATTTTCACTGCTGGAACTGACTCTATTAACAACAGTGTATTGTTTTCTATTCGAAAGGTAGCTCTGGAGGTATTCCAAGAAATTTCCTGATACTCCAAATTCACTAAACTTCTTCAGTAGAATTTGATGACTAACACTGTCAAAAGCCTTTTGAAAGTCAACAAATAGAACTCCAACCACTCGTCCAGCATCAACATCACGTCTCCATGTCTCTGTCATATGCAGTAGCACATCTTCTGTGGATCTCGCTGGTCTAAAGCCCCACTGATGCTCATTCTGAAGGTTGCGTTCGTGGAGATGGTTTTTTAGTTGTGTACAGACAAGATGCTCAACGATTTTACTTGGTATTGAAAGTAAAGATATAGGTCGATAGTTGGAACAGCTAGTTTTACTCCCTTTTTTATAAATTGCAGTGACTCTAGCAATCTTCCAGTCGGTTGGGAATGTTAAGGTACTCAAGCTGTGTTGTATGACTCTCTGTAAGCTCTGAATTGAAATCTCTTCATGCGGTGAAGAGGAGTAATATCATCTGCACTACATGCTTTTCCAGCTTCCACTGCAGATCGAAAGGACTTAGTACGCAAGATTTCCGGAATAGTTGGTGTAACACGATAGATGAATTGGTTTTTCTGCCCCTGAAAAGTTTTGTCTGTAGATGCTGCAAGATTTTTGCATTCCCTCTTCCAATAGTTTGCTTTAGTGCGTTAGATGAGTACACATGTTTCTAGCTTTCTTATATTCTATCCATTCCCTCGACTGGCTCGTTGTAGAACGTGCAGTTTTCAACAGTTTATACCGGTTATTAAGAGCTTTCCATACTTCTCCCGTCATCCAAGGTTGGTTGTTACTTCTTACTTTCATTTTTCTGGTTTTCACATGGGTGGAAATGGCATTTCTTTCATGACCATAGTGTGTCGTCAAAATCTTCAAACACACCAACTACATGCCAGGGAACGTATTCAAGGTCCCTTTGAAGCGCTGCTTACGCTGTCTATTCTATTGTAGTTTCTCACTTTTCTTTCTTTCGAACAAGTTAATTCGTATAACATCTTTTACTTTCTCACACACACCAAAACATTTTCTGATCAGATCAAGGCTCAAAGACTTGCCTGCTTTAATCAACCAGTCACTCAGCAACGTTTTAACGGCAGTACAATTATTTTCTTTTTTAAGTATATGATTTTTCCTTTGCGATTCAATCATTAAAAGTTTCAACATTTCAACATTTCAAGCCTTTAACAGCCGGCACATAACGCAAAAATGACGTCACAACAACGTCGAACCGACGTGGCGACGTTAATATGACGTTTTTTCGACGTCGTTTTTACGTCATGTGCCAGCTGGGTAGGCTTATGCTACCTTAAGACAGCCTCTTCACGGCTACCAAACATTATCACTGTATTTGACTTCAATATCTTGACACAACTTTAGTTTCTTCAGCAGTGTTTTCTGTTGCTTTGAAAATGATGCATGGCAACTTTTTCTTCACTGTATTCGAAGCACAAATTCCTATTGTGATGTTCTGTTGGTCATGCTCGCTGGTGAACATTTTGACTTACCTTGGTCCTGTTTTCTCGATAGTAATATTGCAAACGCCATTTTTGGGAAGAAGGAAAAATCTATGAATCTTCATAACAAGGTACTATCCAAACTGCAAGTCGCTACGATTGAGTTGCTTTTCCTCGCAGCGATAACGATTAATATGACATTGCTAGTTTGGAAAACTTGCTCTCCTGTTATTGTAGAGTTGTACTGCTCAACTGCTTTTTGCAGTCGCCATTTTCCTTTACTCGTAACATGTTTTTCAGCAGTTGTTTTGATACTATCCATCTAAGTGGCAGTGGCTTAGGAAAATCCATTTTTGATTCCAAAATTCTAATGTTTTACAAAAAGATTGTAAAGTGATATCGTACTTATGAAATAATTTAATAACCACTCCAGCTGGAATAACCAGCCCGATTCAAATAACCACCACCTCAAAAATTCTATTTTTAAATAAGCGCCCCGGGCGCTTATTCGTTTTTTTACGGTATGACCCTAACGATCGAGGAAAACCCATCAAATTTCCTTGATACTGAGGTCATGAGAAACTCATAAGGCACTTATTCCTTTATTGTTCATATCAAGCAAGGAAATTAAACTACCGTTTCATTGGTCATCTCAAGTACCATTCTAATATTACCTTATCGTAATTCGATCCTTTTTTGTGGAGGCACAAATATATCAATTGCTCAATCCTAAGTCACTCAAAGAAACGTTGATTAGTCAAAGCTTCCATCAAGATTCCTTACTGTCCCAAAAAAGAATCTTTAGTAAAGAAAGTTATGAGAAATGTTGAGTCATTCATAACAAACTCCACAATTGTTTACACATCGTTTACAGAACAAATTTGGTCATCGAACTTGTGTATTTTATAAACTTTATGCTCACATGCAATGCTATTTACATTGGAGAAACGAAGAGGAATGCTAAAGTAAGATGAAGAGAAACAAACAGCAAAAACTCAGAACCATCCAAGCACTTGGTCAATAATCCCAGCACTGAAACATTACAGTGTATTTTATGATAAAATGTTGACTTTTAGGCTGTTTTTATCATACATCATATAATTTCTAATCGAAAACAAAACATTACTTTTTAATCATTTAACTTTCTTTGTTTTAAATTAACCTCACATATTTAAGTAAAATTAAAATAAAAAGGTGTAAATAATTGATGAAATAACTATGCTTCTGTAAACGCAAAACATTGCTGATGTACGGAAAAGATTGCTGATGTACAAAAAACATTGCTGATGTACGGAAAAGATTGCTGATGTACGGAAAAGATTGCTGATTTTGAAAAAAAAGAAAAAGTAATCAGGAAACTTGTAACATAGAAGATACGCAATAATACAGTGAGGCTGTAGAAGGATAGGTTGGGGTTGGGCTAAAAAGTAATTCAATGAATGTAATTTAAAATCGTATCATATTCTCATAATATGAAAAGTACTTACGTACTACATATGTTCTATCTATATATTCTATGAATAAGACCTGGAACATCTATTTTCATTTCCCCAAAGACGGATTTGTAGATTCAAATAGCTTTCAAAAAGAATGCTGAAGTCATAATACTAATGTGATAGTTTCTGTTGATGATAACGCAATCCAGAGCGATGATTAAACTTCTGTTTGCAAACACTACAATGATACCCTTTTGATTTAAAGCAAGATTTTTGGTGTGATATGAGTTGACATTTCTTTTCGTAGCGATTTTTGCAGTTATTGCAGCGTAAAGGTCTTCCAAGACCGTCTCTTGCTTTGCACACTTTAATGTGTTCTCGGTATGTCCATGGGTATAGAAAACACTTATGGCAATGGTTACAAATTAGTCCTTCCTGCTGATGCTTTTTTCGCATGTGAATTTCGACTCTTTGTTTATCTTCAAATTTTGCATCGCATATCTTGCAGACTTTCAAAGACGAAAATTCAATACCATGGCACTTCCAAATGTGTAACTTAAGACCACTTTTACTTTTGAACTTTTTCTCACATCTATTACATTCATGTCGATGGCCTTCGTGCTGAATTGAAATATGACTTGATAGATCATACAAGTTTCGAAACTTTTTGTTACACCTAAAATAGTTATCTTCATGTTACTCGTTTTCAATAAAAGGATTTATCATCCGGAGATATCTCTACACACATAATCACCATTTTTTTTACACACTTATACAATATGATTATATTTCTTACCTAGAACAGGTCAATTTCCCATCATCTCGATGTGCCATAATATGATCCCTTATATTTTCTTTTAAGACTTGCTTTGCGCAAATTTGACAATACATTGTTAACTCTGAAAAGAACAAGATGCATTCATAAAGATAACAATTTCATAACAGAGAACTAGGAATATAACTAAAAACATAAACAGAAATAGTAAGATTTGCCACCAAAAACTAAAATCTCGAACAAAACAGTCAGAAACTGTTAACAGCTGAATATGAAAATAAAGAAGATTCCATATCAAAAACTATTTGGATTAATTTTTTTGTAATATTTGTCCAGGATTGTAGTAATCACTATCTAGGATAAAATGAATATTATGCCTGTAAAAGTACGTAATATTGTATAGTTATTGTGAAAACTCGGGCAAAAAAAATCAAAAAAATACTACAGTAGACTCTCTATAATTCGAACTTCTATTATTCGAACCTCTCCTTTATTCGAACGATTCCTGTGGTCCCGTGAAAACTGCCTACAAATATGCGAACCTTCTATTATTCGAACTCTCCATTATTCGAACGTTTTTTTCGTTCCCGTGAGAGTTCGAATTATAGAGAGTCTACTGTATTTCCAGCTAGTCTTTTAAGTGTCAATAGTTTTGGCATGGACTTCAGATACAAATAGACAAAATCTTTATACCTTAAGTTTGACATAATCATCAAACTTCACACACACACACACACAGATGATATTTGTTTTGTTGATAAATACTTGAAGCAGGAAACTTTATTCAAATTTTCAAACTTTTCAGTCTTCAACTTATTTAAAGAACTTTTAAAGTAATGGCTGAAGTGCAGTTGAATTAAAATATTGAAGGCATTAGAGCTCAGGATGCAAATTTCATCATTCCAAGCAAAATAGGTTTACTAAAACTTGGATAAGAAAATAGCGTAAGGTAAATTACATTGGGTATAGCTACAGTAAAAGCTTATAAGAAAAACGTGAAATAGATCTCATAAACAAACTTAGGAACATATATATATATCTTATTATACTAATTGGCGTTGTGTGCAACACATTTAACTTAGAGAGTGTTGTGTTTTTGCTTTTTTTATGGTCAAAATCTTCTTAATCGTGGTCATAAAGCGGCAGTTCGACCATTGAAGAAACCCTGAAAATGCCTATTTTTCATCATTTGTTTTGACACGTGATCTCCATTTCGCCGTTTTTATTGGTTGCTGAAATCGGAAAAACTATAGCGACGACCTTCGTTGAAAAAGTAAACAAATTAAGTTTTTTATTCATTGCGGTTACGCTCCAGAAATAATAGACAATACGTATAAACAATTGGAATTGTATTTGTTATATAATTGTCTATAAATCAATATTAATCAAGTCAAGTCTGACGAAAGCGAAAGAATTACGTAACGAGGTAACATTGTGTTTATTATTTTTAAAGATGGCAAACTCCACCGAGGTTTTTCTCCAATCAAACCAAAAAGACAACCTACTACCTAAGAACTTTTATATCTGCATTTTATTCAGGTCCATTTGTCCCTGTGCTGTGTGCTGTGTGCGGTGTAGTAAAGAGAGCGAGGAGAAAGTAGAAAGAAGACATATTAAAAAGAAAGGTTTGTCACTTAAAACTTATATATACAACTTAAAATGTATATAGCTATATCTGTAATTCTCTTTTACGTGTTTTTTCGCTTTCTACTAGGTTGTTTAGCTATCTGTTTGGTGCTATCGCCCCTTCAGTGTTATTTTGTAGAAAGAAAGGTTTATTTTTTCTTCCACCCAGTTTTTGTTCTGTGCATTATTTACTGGGGGTATATTTTCTTTCTTCTATCTATTTTTGTTAGTGTTTCTCTGACGTGATGTTTAATATAAGAGGCACTAATATTATTCCTGGCTTCCAAGCAGTTTTTAGGAATGGTCAGTTCGTTTTGCAACCACCTGATCAGCAGCAAATTCGCTCTGTTATTCAGCGTAGACATGCAAATGAGGATGTAGCTGAAGCAAGGCGCCAACAGCTTCAGGCGAATAACATCCAACCACCATCAGAAAATGATAGAATTAGAATCAATAATACTCAAAGGAGTGTTGAACATCGTCAAGCTGAACAGCCAGGTGAAAGATTAGCCAGGCAGAATGAAAATGCACAGCGCATGAGGGCTAGGCGTGCTGTTCAACGGAATACATTGTATCGTGCTGCTCGGCAAGACCAACTACCTGAGCTACACTATCTTGGTGCCATGGACAAAGTCTGTCAGTTTTGTGGTGCCAGGATGTTTGCTGATGAAACTAATTTTAAGTGTTGTCACAATGGTAAAGTTCATTTAGATAACATTTATTATCCTAATGACCTTAAAGATCTTTTAGTAGGTGATAACAATCAAGCAAAGAACTTTCAAGAAAATATTCGAAAGTTCAACAGTTCGGTTGCTTTTGCTTCTATGGGTGCGAAATTGGCTGTACCGCCAGGTCGTGGTCCACCAGTTTTTCGTATCAATGGCCAGGTATGTCACCGAACAGGTAATTTACACCCACCGCCAGGTGTTCCTCCATCATATGGTCAACTATATATTTATGATGGTATGGATGCATTCAACGAGCGAATGGCAAGACCAGAAAATCAAGGTTGCTCCCCTGAAGTCATGCAAACTTTGCAAGATATCATTTTACGGGAGAGTCCTTATGCAGCTGCTTATAAACACATGAGTGAGGTAGAAGCAGAGGAACTGCATCGCGCAAATGAACAGAATCACAACCATCTGAGGTAAGTGGAAATAGATATTACTGATAGATATTTACTAAATACTGATCTTTCAATTGCTTTTGATAATTTGATTTTGATTTTCAGTTTAGAATGCACTTGAGAAGTGGTGGTGACAGGCGTTGATACAATCTACCTCATCATGACGAAGTAGCTGCTGTTTTTGTTGGTGAAGATGGTGCACCACCATTGGCTCGAGACATTGTTGTTTACCCTCGAGATAGACCATTGCAGGATTTGCCTGTTCATTCACCTAATATCGATCCAATGGTGTATCCTGTATTTTTTCCAAGAGGAGAGTTGGGTTGGAGTTCTGACATTCCTCACGTAGCAGAATATGCAACAGGCCGGCATTGTCGTACTACCATGTTGCAATATTATACTTATAGGTTTGCATTTAGAGATGCTTTTAGCCCCATCTTAAAAGGTAAAAGGTTACTTCAACAATTTACTGTAGATTGTTATCAAGGGCTCATTGATTATCTTGAAAATGTTGCAGAAAATCGTGGCCTTCAAGCAGGCAGACCGGTGATTCTTCCTTCTTCTTTTCAGGGTGGTCCAAGGGCCATGCAGCAAAATTATCAAGATGCTATGGCCATGGTAACTAAAATGGGCAAACCGGATTTGTTTTGCACATTTACCTGCAATCCAAAATGGAAGGAAATCACGGAAAACTTAGATAATGAGCCTGCACATTATCGTCCTGATTTGATTACACGTGTTTTCAATTTGAAATTAAAAGCACTTTTGGAGGACATTAATAAAAATGGTGTTTTGGGAAAAGCCATTTCCCATTTGTATGTTATTGAATTTCAGAAACGTTCTTTACCTCATGCTCATATTCTTATCCATTTAGCACAAGAGGACAAACTACGTAATGCTGATGACATTGACAGCTTAATTTCTGCTGAAATACCAGATCCTGAACAGGAACCTGAACTTCATAATATCATCAAGTCATGCATGATTCATGGTCCCTGTGGGAATTCTAAACCTAATGCAGTTTGTATGGGAGATGATGGCAACTGCACCAAGGATTTTCCAAAGCGATTTTGTGAAGCAACCCAAATGAATGCAAATGGGTATCCACTGTATCGTAGACGTAACAATGGCCGTACAGTGAGAGTAAGAAATGTGGACTTAGATAATCAATGGGTAGTTCCATACTGTCCGTGGTTGTCCAAGAAGTATAATGCTCACATCAATTTGGAAGCATGTACCACAATCAAAAGTGTAAAATATCTCTTTAAATACATTTATAAAGGACATGATCGTGCTAACATCGAGATTAATGAACGTTTGGAACATGACGAAATAAAAACGTTTCTGGATGCTCGATATGTCAGTGCGCCTGAAGCATTATGGAGAATATTTGAGTTCTCTATGCATGAAAAATCGCATACTATTAAGCGATTAGCTGTTCATTTACCTGATCGTCATCAAGTTTATTTAGAGCTGGCGAAGAAGAGGAAGCTGCTGAAGGGGCATTGAATGATAGTCACCTTACAGCATGGTTTAATCTGAATGTAGAAGATCCTGATGCTCGGCAGTATCTTTACTCAGATATTCCGTATCATTATGTCTTTCATGGCAAAGAGAAAAAATGGCAAAAACGAAAAAAAACATTTAAGCCTATAGTCGCTCGGTTATATAATGCACGACCGTCAGAAGGAGAACGATTTTTCCTTAGAGTTTTGTTGCTGCATGTTCCAGGTGCTACATCATTCGAACATCTACGTACTTTTGATGGAGTGGTTTACGAGAAGCGTGTACTGCCAGACGTCTTCTTCAAGATGACAAAGAGTGGCACAATACATTGGAAGAAGCACCAACCTTCCAGATGCCTCAACAGCTAAGACAACTGTTTGTCACGATTTT